>JAOTRS010000008.1:21780471-21804010 GCA_028565755.1 Dinotopterus cunningtoni | reverse complement strand
CCCCCCCATCCACATCCTTCCCCGAATGATGCAGTGCTCCCGCTGCTCCTGTAGGCTTTCATCCCTATGTCCTCCCACGACCAGCACCCCAAAGATCATGTTTTGTCACACACCCACACACGCACACACACCCTGACGCTCCCTAAAAAGTGCTGATTTCAAGCAGAAGTCACGCTGACGCACACCTAAACAACAACACTCGCCCATGCCGAGTTCTGGCCATGGTGATTCATCATGCATTTCACAGACAAACTAAAAATACACATGATCGTGTAGGTCATTTCCTGTAAGGCAAAAGGTAAGACAAAGGGGAGTGATAGAGTGAATCAAAACATTGAGGGACACTTCAGGAAAAAAAAATTTTGTTCAGTCATCTGGATTAATCAAGATAATCGATTAATCACGATTACAATTAATTATCATTTTGTAGAGGGACAGACTCCTATATAACTTTTTAGGTAAACTTTTAACATGTAATCTTCTTCCTGGTGTTTACTTTCTAACATGTCTTGCTTTAACCTTCATCTGCACCTATTTGCACCATCATTTAGATCTTTAGGTTTAACAGTTAACCGTCTCAAGCTCCTATCTTCCTGTTGGATGTTACCTCTCTAACATTCTCCTTCTCTCTCTTTGTCTCTCTCTCTATCCCTTTTTCTCTCCGTCCCTTGAGCTAGCACTTCCTGGTTCGCCTCTGGACGGACGTCTACACAACTTCCACTCTTTGTTCTCCTGAATTTCACCAGGACGTTAAAATTTTTTATTTTCTTTGATGTACATAACCCAACTATTTTCCCAAACATATGAAAACTCTCTTTTGCTGTTAATAAACAGAGACCCTTCTGACGCTCAACGTGTTTGTGTGTGTAGCTGTGGCTGTGTGTAGGCGGACACAGCGGACAGACCAAGCGACTCGTTCTTCTTCAAATTTAAAAAAATTGGGTTGCCAGATCACATTGAAAAGATCCCCCTGTGCATTGCAAAAAAACTTACCCACTCCGATAATAATATTTGTAACAGACCAAAATAATGAAAAGTATCCACATTATTATTATTATTATTATTATTATTATTATTATTATCACCGCACAAAAAAATCGAAATCGCAATCTGGACCTGTTTAAGTACTACAACAGTTTAAGTATTGGTTGCTTTTTTTTAAATACATAAATAAATATTTCAATTGTCCTCTTAATAAGATCATTTGTACAGTTATTTGGTGCTAACCTCGGTTAATACATTTGAATGCAAAAAGGTACATTTAATAATTACTTATCACAGTTTAAATCACAATTGCAATATGTGTCAAAATAAACATAATGCGATTTGTTTTTATCGTGTAGCCCTATCACCAGAGAACAAACACTATAATGGGATTTGAACCATGCGCTTTAAAATCCATTGCCTAAAAGAAGTTTATTTTTGAAGCATTTTTCAGTATTATAAGTATTTATAAGTACATTATCCTTTTTTTATATTAGTATTCGTGAACACGTGTGTTTACAGGAAATACTGTCACACTGCAAGGTGCAGCGATGGGCCACATAGTATTAAAAAGTACATGAACTGAGTATATTTTCTCATAATGAAATTTCCTTTCCCTTATCTCATCAAAAACCTCCCCAGCTCTCCGCCTCAAAAATATTTGTGGGGTTAAAGTGCTTTCGTTGTTTCTAAGCCGGTGTGTTTTATTTCATTCCTGTTTTATTTTAGGTTCACTCATGCACAAAATCAACAATTTACATACAAAACAGCTGGATAGAAACAGACCACACTCCTGAGCCACTGTACATTTTCCGCTCTAACACACTCAGTTCAGCTTGTTCCATTTCATGAATTAACACACACTGACATCATGATACTAATCATACTGCACATATATCAGAGCCCAGCACATTGTGTCCGAGTCTAATAAGATTACACAGATGATAACACGTAACAGATGCTCTGCCTTTGTCTGTAAAGAAATCATTTAAAAATAAAGCTGACTCAGTAAAATTCTTTTTTATTTTTTTTTTATAATCAATTACATAGGGATCGTTATCAGTAGTGCATGAAGACCTCTGAACCCTGTTGTATATACAAAGTCCCATTTGTGAGGGGAAATGTTCTGTATCTGGGGATAAAATACCCCTCGAGAATGACTGCTGAACGTCACATGGTGAGGAAGTCGAGCTGAACGCGGCGTTTCTACCCCTATTATCTGCATTTACATTACTTCCTATGGGAAAATGCGCTTTGCATTTCGCATTAAGAACTCGCCTTCGGAAGGAATTAAATTTGTAGGCCGTTGTAACGCTGTATCTGTCAAGCATTTCTGTTTCAGGCTGCAACAATAACATTAAAATTCCCATTACATACCTATTTACTTTCCTCTGAACCTGCATACTGTACTGAAGTTCTGCTCCTAATTTAAATATGTTGATCTAAAAAGTACTTTTAAGAGTAAAACATACACGGTTTTAATAAGATTTAAATCTTTAACCGCATCTGAGGCATATATCAAATATTTAGATTAATTAATGTTTATTTGTGATGTACAGGGCGCCCCAAAAGTCTGCAAACATACGGAAAATTAACATTTTTGACATTTTCATGATTTATGACCGTTCCATTAGAATGGTTTCAACATGGGTTTTTTAACTCTTATGGATGCGGCCTGGGAAAAAAATCTTTTCAGAGGTCAAAGTTTATGCTATATCTACTATCGTGCTGGGAATGAGGGAATTGAAAAAGCAACCTTCAAATCTGTGTGGTCCAAAGCGAAGAGTCCTAAAAAAAGTCTGGTTCTTTGTGTTTACCTTTGCATGAGAAAAAAACAGCTAGAGAGCTGCTGAAACAACAGACGGACCGAACAAAGCTTCAGACGAACTACGAAGAACTACCCTTTAACACCCCGCCACCACCACGTGGAATACACTGGGATGCACCCTGCAGTCAGATGGTTCATAAAAAAGTGCTGGTGCCATGTGAAAAAGGAGGAGGAGGAAAGAGGAGAAGGTGGAGTGGTGGGGGTTCGGAAGTCTGGTGAGCAGATGATGGTACAAGATTGTTCTCTGCTGAGCTTAAGAGACAAGATTGGAGACTGGTGAGACAGATTGGACAAACTCCACCTGGGGTTGGAAATAATACACAATTATAATAGTTATAATAATTATATATTATTTACAATACAATTTTGATATAATTATGGATTAAATTCATTGTTCTAATCTGGCAACCCAGACTGACAAAGTTTCAACTGAGAAATTTATATTGAGAGCTGGTTTGAAAGTGGCTTTTAAACTACAATTTGTCTCCTACTACAACTGTAAATCCAGTCTAAACTAATACTTAGAATCAGGACCTAAAGCTGATAATATAGCTCTGACATAATATGGCAGCACGGTGGCTTAGTGGTTAGCGCTGTTGCCTGTTGCTCCAGGGTCTGGGTTCGATTCCCACCTCGAGGTCAGTGTGCATGGAGTTTACATGTTCTCCCTGTGCTTGATGGGTTCCCTCCGGTTCCTTCCACAAAGCAAATTGGCGTTTCCAAATTGCTCGTAGTGTGTGAATGTTGATCAGAGGTTCTATCACAGTCGGAAAATGGGAATAAAAACAACAATTGTTGGTCTCCATGGTCCCTAGTTGGACTACAGAGGTTGCTAGATGGATGGATGGACATTATTAAAAGTAGATATAGATGAGTCGTTCTATCACATAAAATCTCAATGAAATACATTTATGTTTGTGGTTGTAACTTGGAATTGATGTAGAAAGGATCGAGCGGTATGAAGGGGTACTTTTGCAAGGCACTGTATTTTTGCCATAATACACAGTGCATTGATAGCTTCATTAGCACTTACTTTAGCTTTAGCTTGGTTGGGGTTAAGGGAGAACTGTGCAAATTAAATTAGACAGGATGAGAAGATGCAGAGAGATATGGAGAGAAAGAGAAAGAAAAACTCATATTAGTGTTACACGTTAGAAAGGATTATGGGAAGGAAACATCGTGTTCCTCGAATACTGTATAAATGTAGCTTTGCAGATCAAAGGAACTGAACAGGAACAAAAGAGTTTAGAAGATGACTTTCCTGTAACAAGTTCTGTTTATGTGCATGTGTGTGTGTGTGTGATGTGTGCATGATGCCTTCTGACAGCTGAAGTGCTAAAATGAGTCATGCAACAGAAATTCAACTCAAAAACTAAACTTCTAGCTCTGTCTCTCACTCTCTCTCTGGGTTTCTGTTTCTTTCTCTCTCTGTATTTATGTATCTGTCTGTCTTCTTGTCGGTTTGTTTGGCTATCTATTTGTCTGTCTCTCTTTTTAAATGTGTCTGTCTGTCTCTCCATATAATTGTCCGTCTGACTCTGCGTCTGTCTCATCTGTGTCTGTATTTATGTATCTGTCTGTCTGCCCCTCCATCAGTCTGTCTGTTTGTCTGTCTGTATCTCACTGTATATCTGTTTGACTGTCTATCTGTCTTCCTGCGATATACAGTATGTCATTCTATACAGTGCTGTCAAAAAGTATTTGCCCCCTTCCTGATTTAATCTTTTTTTTCTGCATATTAGTCACATTTAATCCATTCAGATCATCAAACAATTTTTAATATTACATAAAGATAACCAGAGTAAATACAAAATGCAGTTTTTAAATGATGCTTTCATTTATTAAGGAGAAAAAGTTGTCCAACCTCGCCCTGTGTGAAAAAGTAATTCAGGACCTGAGCAACTTGCCATAATTGCTAGAAACTTTTGGATCTGTGATTTTTTTCCTTTAATAAATTCACTGTAAATATTTAATAAAACTGCATAAAACAACTACCTAATAAAACTGCATTTTTATGTACTAAGGTTATCCTTCTGTGATATAAAAAATTTTTGATGATCTCAATCAATTAAGTGGGACAAAAACAGCAAGAAGGGGGCAAATACTTTTTCACAGCATTGTATAGTATGTGTCTGATTCTGTCAGTCTGTAGCTCTTTTTCTCTCTCTCTCTGTATCTGTATTGTGTGTGTGTGTGTGTGTGTGTGTGCTTCAGGGTAAATGACCCCAAGTCACCCCAAGTTACTGGGTCACGACCCCGAGGTCACACCTGATTACCCGTCCCGCCCCCCTACAGCGAGCTCAGTAATTTTATTCGCCCTGTCTTTGTTCAAAGCTGCTTTTCCTGCCATTATGTTTCACTCGTTTTCTTCACTCAGAAGCACAAACACTTGCACAAAAGCAGTGCACTGAGACCCCGACCCTGGGTCTTTATTGCGCAGCTTTTACCTGGACATATCTCTATGAGAGGAGTTTGATTTTTGAACACGGCCTTACAGCCTTGTGTTAAAAATGAAGAATGTTTCTAAGCCGGTAAACATTCATACATTTATGCACCGAGGTCTTGCGCTGAAAGACGTAAAACAAAGGTTTTAAAGGAAACGGCACACTGTGTTCTGCTGCACAGGAAGTCACACCTCTGAGTCCAGCAAACAGCAAACAAACCCTTTTCCATGGCGGCAGCAATGAGAAAATCTGCAGAGATACAAACTTAGCATCAGATTTGCTCACACAAGCTTTACCTTAAAAATGGTTCTGCCCCTCTCGCTCAGAGTTGTGACTTCCTGTGTACTGAACATGACTTTTCACATAAATGCTAACATATACTCTTAGTGTCTCTTATCACCCCGATGCTCAACAGTATGATATACAGTATACACCATACAATGTACTTTTAACATTACACTAGCTGATCACCCAAGTCATGCTGGCTAAAGATCCTGACACGATGCACCTACAAGCCGGCAAAATCCTCAACATACACGATGGCGAGAAACGCCAAAAAAATAGGATGTACACTATGAAAACTGAACCTTGAGCTATAAATTGAGTCAAAATGTTGAGTAGAAGAGAAGTTATGTGAAGTTATGTGCTTAGAAATATGCTGATCAGCTTATTTTTAGCTTTAACCTTTAACCTATTTCTACAAAGTCTTTACCCGTCAGCAACGGGTTCTAACGCTAGTCTTCATATAAAAATTCTAGATTATATATTTGTATATTGAATGAGACACAGAATATTTTTCCATATTTCTTTAAGCATGTGTGTTTAAATAATAGTGGTGTAACGGATCAGAGTTGATTCATGATCCGCCCGTATTTGGTTTGGCAGGTTTGTGAACAAGGGATTAATTGCAAAATTTAACCAGCATGTGGTTGTTGTTTGTCTTTCAGCTGTTCCCATCGAGGGGTCGCCATAATGGACCATCTGATCTACAAAAAAACTTTTTTTTACACCCGATGCCCTTCCTGATGCGAACCTTGCAGCTTTTATCCACCCTAGTGACGGGGAGGAATTGGCCACGACTAAATTAGGGAGAAAATCGGGGGGAAAAAAAAAAAATAAATAAAATCAGTTGTTACATGCTGCTGTATGGCGTTATATTTGGGCCCATTCCTGAGCAAAAATGAAATCTTTTCACCTGCTCAAATGCTGTTTTAATTTAAGACATAAGAAGTTGTTTCTTTAAGTGCTTTAAGTGTTCTTTAAATTCTAGAAATAATAAATGATAAGCAAAATTATATTTATCTTCTGACAAAAGAAAAAGACCTGAAAAATGACCAAATCCATGACCACAACATGTGATAACTTTACGATACGTACTTTAGAATTTAGCAATTTTTGAATAAAAATTACCAAATGGATTTTAGAATCGACTCCTGCTCAAAAGATTAAAAAATTTGTCTCGTGACATCACTAGGAATGTTGTTTATCGCTACAGCTTTCAGTGCTTTTTGTCTCTGTACAGTCATTTTTACTTGCAAACTGTATGAAACAAAACATATTGAAGATACAGTATTGGTTATTGTATTGTTCATTTTAACTTATTTTGCCCTTCTTTGGCTGATTAGTAAAAAAACTGTCAGACTGAACCTGAAATCTACAGTCATGATGTCTCAATCCTTCATCTAATCAGTTTCACTCGTGCTATTAAAGTAACTTCTTTAAGGAGTGATCGTGCAGACGAGAGGAAAACAACATCACCGCTCCCACGACAACCAGTCGAGTTGACTTCTGTTTCCTCCTGCCCTTCTCAGTTCCTTATTAATGTTCACGTCTTCTAATTCTCATTCTGACTCGCAGGTTTCATGTATATGATCAATGTGTCACAACAGACATTTCATCACGTAGTTGCAATGCGATAAGATAACGATCACAATTTACTCTTCACATCGCTGCGACTTCCTATTAGCTGTGAATCGGAGCAAAGAAAAGCAAAGACATCGAGCTGACCTGTAAAGTCCTGCTGATTCATAAACGCTAAAAAAGTTTTATTGTGAAAGTCTAAAACTTTGTGTCACATTCATCCAAATATTACAGAAAATATACAAATATATATAACAAAATTCTACAGAAAAACAAAACATAGACAGATGAGAAAATAAGATTAAAAGAAAAGAAAAACAGAAAGAAAGAGAAAAAAAAAAGTTCATTCTGGGCAGAGAACAGCAGCTGTGAGTGAAATAAAGAGAGCAAAACAAAAACAGGGCAAAAAGTAAAAGAAACATGAGTAAAATAAAAAAAGAATGCGCACAAGAGGAATAAAGTGTAAGATGAAGAAAATAAGTGAATAAATGCAAAATAAATAACAAAGCAAGTGAAGTGAAGGACGTAAGGAAGGAAAGAAAGAAAGAAAGAAAGAAAGAAAGTTAACCCTGGAACCGTTAGTGGGGAAAAAAGAAGGGCAAAAAAAGAATGAAAGAAAAAGCGAAAGAAGGCAGAAGAAAGGGTAAAATAAAAAGTGAAAGTAAGATAGACACTGAAAAGCAAAAGAAAGTGAAAGAAAAGAAAGAAAGAAAGAAAGAAAGATGTTTATTCATGGTGGACAAAAGCATGTGTGAGAGTGAGAAAGGAAGGAAAAATGACAACAAAGGAAAAAAGTTAAATAAAAAAAGAATAAATATAACACCTTGTGCATGAAAAGGAATAAGCAAAAACAAATACGTCAAATATATAAAGAACAGAGGAAGAAAGAAAAATTCCAGTTCTTGGAATTTCAATTCTTGGAATAAATTTCAAGAAAAGATGAAGGACACAAGATGGAGAAGTGAAAGAAAAGAGTGGAAGTGAGAGTGAGGGGCAGGATGGGTAGAATCGGGGTTGTGTTTATTAGAGCTGGTACACATTTAGAGAGAGAAAAACAGGCAGGGGTCAGAAGCAGAAAAAATACGTAGAACCAGAACTAGAAACCTGGGAAAAGGACACAGGGACACAGAGGACAAGCTTTAGGAAGTCACACCTTGGAATGACTGTATAAACACACAAGATTTCACGTAGTGCAACAGGAAGACAGAAAAGGAAGTGGAAAGAGCGGAAACAATCAGCAGGCGGCGGGGCTTCTGTAATGAATAATTAATAAGTGCAGACGGCTTCGACCAATCACGGAGCGAGAACATTGTGACAAGAAGCAGTCGTCCTACAGTAACCCTGATAACGGCTTGCTAATGTGATTGATGTGCGTGATAGAGTAACAGTAACGGCTTGAAAGAATTTAAACCTTTACGGGTTCGTGTAAAATATTGCTGGACAAATCTCACTGAAAACGTGTTTATATATTTTTAGACCTTCAGCACAGCGAAAATTATATCTTAGCAAATAAAAATATCTCAAATATTTATAAATTTATCTACACCTTCTTAAAATAAAATTACAACAAACCAAATCTAAGCTTATCTTAGTGATCTAAGTTAAAGCAAACATTTCTTGTTCTATTGGCAGATTGTTTCGTTAGTTTTTGGAATTTATTTCTTGAAAGACACAAAATTCTCTGCCAATATAACAAAAAAATATATAATTTTAGTAATATTACCTGGAAATAAGCTTAATAATCCAGAAATTATAGATATGTTTAATTACATTCAAAAATGTTTCACTTGCTAAGATGTAATTTTTGCAGTGAGGAGCGTCTCCAGTGTCGTCCATAATAATAAAAAAAAGAAAAAAAATGTATCTATTCATTTCTTAATTTGTTTGTAGTATGGGCAGTAGCTCATTTACATAAACACTGAAACAGCACATCCGGAAGAGGAGTGAAACCGAGGGAGTTTGAGGTATGAAAAAATTTATTGTCTGAGGGGTATTTCAGTTGGAACATTAACAGAAAGTATGTGGGAGAACTCTGAGAGTCAACTTGTTAAAGAAATGCTAAAACATGGGACCTTTAAAAGGTGTTACGAGGTTGGCCTTTTTCCAGTCACTATGATCTGAGACTGAATGAAACCATCTTCTCATTAACTATTTAAATAGATAAAATGGTTTCATTTGAGAGAGGAAAGTGTGCAAGAACAGGAAGTGACCACATGTAAACGTAAATGTAAGGGTGAAAGACAAAAAGGGTCTATAAAGGACAGGGCTAGCCAATCAACATGATCCAAGACAAACCGATAAAACATTTATTGTAATTAAACATAGAACAGATGCACTGTATAATCATTAATATGGTAGTGCTTTTACCAAGGAGTTGGTTTTTACAATTTTTGGAAGGAGTCTCCAGTGTCCAGATGTCCACCATGAGAAAGTCAAGAGGAAAAGGGCTTGGTACTTTTTGCTATCAACTTGGGAGAGATAGATGAACTGATTGTATCTGCCATGACATGCTGTATATGATAACAGGAACAGAAACTTGTTTCATGGGTGTTCATTATTAAATTATGTTTCATTCCTTGTCTACACTGTGAATTACAGTTATCACATGCTTAAAAGTCTTCACTACTGTATATAATGAAGAACAAATGTTCACTTATTATTACTACAAGCTTCAGGTTCCATACAAAAATATGTTTTACACGTCGGAATAAATGGTTGTGTGTGTTGTAGACAAAACATAATCAGATATTTTGACTGGAGTCAAACCAGATGAGGAAATCAGTCCATTATGACTATCTGTCTACTATCAGATGTATTTTTGGCAATAAATATAAACAATACAATGAGTCAGCTTCTGTGTATTTGACTAATCTTTTTTAAAAATGGGGCAAATGAGGGTACTGTAAGTCACAAATAAGTAAAGTTAATCGCCACTACAGTCGTCTGCAACTACTACGGGTGCAACAGGTGATTGAACTCCTGGTTTTCCAATCGGATCATGGATGGAATTTTGATAATTTTTCAGATCATTATTTAAAAAAAAGCGAGACAAACATATGAATGCTTGAGTATGAATCATGTCTATGTTGTTGTTAGGCTTTCGGCTGCTCCCGTTGAGGGGTTGCCTACCACTGAGCCACCAATTCCCAATATAAACTGTGACTATATGAAAAATTAATGTACTGAATTTATGGAAACGAAGCAGCCAATCAGGGTTGTCAGGTGGTCAGGTTGTAAAACAAAGGAGTAGGCAGTGTTGCCAGATTGGGAGGTTCTCTGGTAACTGGGCTACTTTCATCATTGTTGTCTTGTGTGCGAAGTTAAAATTAGATGAATTTTAATAAAACAAGGCAAATAGCTGAATTACAATATAAGCCCTATTTCTGATATTAATATATATTTTACCAGAGTTAGAGGGGTTTCAACACAACCTAGCCCAAGGGTTTTCCAGTTATAAGAGTAAAAACTCAGTTATGAGAGTATTTTTCATTTTTTCATGCGTGAAACACTGGCCTCCCAGGAACTCCTTTAACGCCCCAAACATGTGGAAATGGCTTAGAACGGGGTCAGGGCTGTACAGGGGATGTGGCAATAACTCTCAGCCGAATTCCCATAATGTGCAAGTGGTATTAATGAATGATTGTGTGTACAGTTCCCACAGACAGACGTGTCTCTTCACTGGGAAGAATGTCACAGTATGTCACAGTGTGATCCAGAGATTTGTTTAAGCAAGATTTTTACACAAAACTGATAGAGACCACACCAGGCTCATATTTCGAGAAGCCAGTGATGAGCTCCAGACAATCTTCTCTTAGTTGTGCAAGTTTGCTATTTGTGCCAAAACATGTCTTAAGCACCATGTAATGTGTAAAATCTGCCAAGCAATCACAATTCAGGAAAGATTTTTTTCCTTTTGCTTGTTAGAAGTAACCAGGAAGGTCCAATTCCAGAAAGCATGAGAAACTCATCACATATACATTAACATGGAGTAATTACGAATCGTCCTGAAGACCTGGACTCAATCAGCTAGAGAGGGACTGTCTTTCATTAGCATACAAGTATGGAATACGATGGTTCAGAGCACGGTCTTCTGGGACCGTTTGATGCATCTGCTTGTCAACTGTGTAGATTTACGAGCCAGAAACCTTTCTTTACATTACAATTACAATTATGTCTCTCTCTCTCTCTCTTTGTCCTCTGTCTTCTCATCTTCCTTCCTTTTCTCATTCTATTTTAGGAGCACATTATAAAATTAGCCATAAAGCACAGCGCAGCAGGTCCGCTGCCAGAGACAATTTAAGACGAGTAGATGAGAGAATCAATTAAATGAGGTGAAGTAAGTGAGGTAAGTGAGTTCAAGTCATAAATTTAGAAACGATGCTTTAAAGAGACAGTCTGGCAGCTTCACATGCACGGTTAGCAAAGCTAGCTGATGATCAGAGCTAGCAATTAGAGCTAGCATTCCACACATGGAACACACACAAACACAGGAATGTTCGGTTTATCAGAGTGTCGAGATAAACACAGCAGACACAGGGCAGATATATGACCTGACAGGTGATGCTAGCCATGCTAGGTTCATTTTTAAAACCCGAAAAAGTGCTCCTTGTGTGTTTGTATTTGATCCGTCAAACAATGAAGGAGCAGAAGATTAGCAGCTCACAGAGAAAGACAAAGCACTAACGTAATAGCTAATGCGATAAACCAGTGAAAACTTAATGTAGTGTAATGTACTGTTTCCTTAATGACTTGACAAGTATACTTTACAACTAAACAGTGGCACAACACTGTTTTTAACGGTAGTCACAGCAAGCTCACTCTGTGTGAGGGGATTTATAGTGAAGGCACGAGCTACCGTTAAGTAGCTACCTAATCTGTTAAGATTTCATGACATTTTTATTATTATTACTGTATTGTTGCATAAATACTACGAATTCCTCTAGCTAGAACACCACCTTTTCCTTTCTAATACCAAACAGATACCTTAACTACCAAGTTTTAAACTTGTCTTATTTGTAATTTTATGTACTTGATTTAAAATAGCCCTCGAAAACTAGCATACTGTAAACAATTTGAAAACTGAAAACTGCATAAACAAATTTTTACACATTTAAAAGCAAGTCTAGAAAGAAAAAAACACCCATAAACAATTTTACCTTAATATTTACTGTAATAAAATATAGCTAGAACATATCACTATATACCATACTATTACTGTGGTATTACAGACTTTACCATGGTAGGTACTAGAGATCGATTCAGTTATGAACTTTTTTATTCTTTATTAAATTTTTAATGCATTACAAAAAATGGGGGCATTAAAAGCCTTTGATTTGCCTTTTTCCTTCAAACTATATGAGCAAGTTAGTCTCCAAAACACCCATAACACACTCTTACACCAGTCTCAAAACACCACGGACGCAAATTAGTCAGAAATTTACTACAAAAAGTGTAAAAACAGTTCAAAATCAATTAAACTACCATGTATAACCTTAACATGGATGTAAACCATAATTTTACACTTCATTTAGTTAAGTGTGTGACCAAAAGTATGTGGACACCTGAAAGATAACAAAAAAACTCAAATATCACAAAGAATAAAAATCTAAATGCATATTTTCAAATTTTATGTTTTAAAAGTGCTTCTTGCACCAAATAACGTCTGAATTGGAAACAGTCCTAAATTTCGTGACTTAATATTTTAATGAGCATGCCTGACAGCATTCCTGTCCAAATCTCTCAAATTCAAACAGTCGAGGATAAGTTTATAGTAGTCTGTTTCAATCCTTACATCGCCTTTCCCACGCTTAAGCATGCTTTATACTGTAAATAAAGAAATTCAAACCAAAAGACAAGGACAAATGACACAGCACAGCCGTTTAGGCTAATCAGCATTTATAATGGAGTGAATGAAAGAAGAGTTCGAATGACTGCACGTGAAATTTGTGTCATGAGCATCAGGTTGCTCTGATTGCACCAGTGTTTATACGTGTATAGGCTTCTTCAAGCATGTTCACTTGTTCCTCACACAGGCTAATTACAGCCAGATGGCAAATTTCTGTTCTGAAACCAAAACCACCTGCAAGTTCACGGCTCTGATATCACTGCAGTGTCTCAAATGTGTGGCACCCAGCCTGTTGATGTGTGTGTGTCTATATACATCTAATGAGAAATGTGAGAGAAAGGCGTCTAAGAAAAACCACCCATGGTGGATTTGCAAAAAAAGCCAAATTGTTATTAACAGTGTTTATACCACAGCACTGGTAAATTCTCTATTCTAATTGTTCAGAAGGTGAAAGTCATTCTGACAGGCTTACATTAAAGTGCTTGTAAAAGGTAAGTGAATAACATTCCTCAATAGTAAATACCACTACAAAAGGCTAAAGAGCAATCTGGTGTTAAAAGATAAATAAGTAATTGAAAGCACTGACAAGTCACTGTATGGCGAAAGAGGATAAAACACATGTAATGATGTGCTGTTATTGGAAAATGATCAACTTTGGGATGAGAAAAAGAAACTCTGCGTCATATCAGGTTAATGTCCTTCAAAACTTCTGCATTAACGTGTGTTATTCCTTACTTAGGTAATTCTAAGGGAACGGCTCCAGACATCTCCAAGTGTATTTGACTGACAGTAATTAATTTGATGCTTCATTCTGGTCACATTCTGAGGAAAGCAAAACTGCACCTTTTTTATTGCTGAGATTCTACCTTTATATGCTGCAAAATTATACATATAAAAGAATTAGGGTATATCCTTGGACGTATTTACCTTGTAGAGTAAAATGTACAATAGACAGTAAAATACATACAATGTAATAGATATATACGAAATGTATACAAGGTATATGCTTGAAGGTATCACCCTAGTGACAAATATTTTTCTGAATGTCTAGAGTTCTGGTGGATCCTGGGTCAATTCCAGCATGCAAAAGAGGAATTTAAGAATTTGATGTCATTTTTCCTACAGATTCAGCCTGCCATGCCACATTGTTTGCTACATATGTGCTATTTCCCAGAGGCACAGGCACACGTAGTTGTTTCCACTCTGGAAATGCACCTTGCCATCCCAAACACCACTCCAACTCTCATGTCAAACCTAAGAGGTCTATTACACCTAATTGTTTATTGCTACTACACCTAATTTAGGAACCCACATTCCCTACGATCTTCCAGCACTGCTCGACAGGTCCCACCATCTCTGAGGGATCGAGGAAGACATGCATCTAGACTGTTAGACCTAGGTGGTGAAATGAACTTCCTCCAGATGTTCATACGGGCGAGTTATTAATGAATGACTGAAAACCTATCTCTTTCTTAGATATTTGGGTTAATCTCCGCCATACTAAACCAAAAAGAAAAAGAAAACACACTTACAAACAGTACTTGACTGATGGTACCGTACTTATAGTTAGTAACCCAGTAACCACTGTAAGGATCTATCCAATAACGGAAACTTCAAAGCACTTTTGTACAATAAGTCGCTATGGATAAGAGTGTCTGCCAAATGCCTAAACATAAATGTAAATGTATGGTTTTGACCACATCTTTCAATATTATAAAATCTAAGCAGCTGGTTATTCACTTTACACCAATATATCATTCATTCCTGTTCAGTATGCACTTCATCTCAGGCTGGGTCACAAGGCATCTATGCATTTGGCTCCTATCCAGAGAGCCAGGTGGCAGAATTCACTCAAAAAAGCACACAAGTTCACTGCACTCACAAACACTCTCACACCTGGGGCAAATTAGAATAGCCGGTCTGACTCCCTGAATGTTCATGGACAGTTGAAGGGAAACTGAGGACCTGGAGCAACCCCACATGTCCTCCTGAACATCCCAGACTCCAAGGTCGGGATCAAACGGAGAACACTAGATGCGCTTGATCAGGATATTAAGGAAACATTCGAGCAATTCTGTAATAAAAATTTCCATGGTGCTGATGTGACATTAACGCAAAGGCATTTTAACACTGAAGGTTCAAAACCTCCCTGTGAAGGAGCATGCACTGTTGTATGATGCACTGTTGTATGATGCACTGTTATGTGCTGCAGGTGTATAAAAGTCAGGTGCACGCTTCAGGTGTTTAGGTAGCACTATGCCCTATGACATATTTACACTTATATGTAGTCTATTGTTAGGTTTTCACAGTTATATTAAAAAGAAGTTGAATGAAAAATACAAAAACAAACTAAAATAATAATAATAAAAACAAAAGTAACGTCACTAGTAAAAAAATAAAAAAAAAATAAATAAAAAAAAAAAAGTAAGTCCATGTGGAACGTCACTGCATATAAAGCCACAGCTTTGACCACTTTGTTTCTGAACACATTATTAATGGATTAAACGCGCGCAGCACGAGCCACTTCACTCGTGCTGGGCGCGTTTAAGCGAAGTGACTTTGCGCTCGCGCGCAAATGAAGTGACGAAGCGAAATAAAGAGAACACGCGCGCGTGACTTACCGAGCAGCGCCGCGAGCCCTAAGCATCGCTCCCCGGTGCGCATTTCGAGTCCTCTCGTGCGTCTCGTACCGTCTCGCGCGTCTAAAAAGCTGCTTCCCGTTACACAGCGCAAGAGCGAGACCAGGAGTTGTGCGCGCGCGCGCGTGTGTGTGGGTGCGCGCTTGTGTGTGTGTGTGTGTGTGTATCGCCCTCTGGTTTGCATTAAGGAGGAGAGTTTGAAGAACTTTTAAGCTGCAAACATGGATCTCTCTTCTGATATCTATTCTGGGTTACTGTATACTGTACAACAACAACAACAAAACGTCACACACTCTTTAGCTTTGATTACACACACACACACACACACACACAATGTGGTGTTTAATGTTCATTTATGAAAATGATTCCTCATGTTACCAGAAGCACTTTCCTGGAATACTGTATACACCTGTGCCATCAGGGAAGAAGAAAAACAAGTGTTTTTCTTTTCCTTTATGTACATACATCTGTTTAGTCCCAGTCCTGTGTGTATGGAAATGCTCTTACAGTCACTATTAAACATAGTTCTCTTTTTTTACTGTTAATTTTTTACCATGCAACTTCACCAGGTGTTTAAGTGATTACATTTATGATTTATTTCAGACTGTATTTCTTTCACAAAGTTTACGGTTCAGCACTATCCTTCCAGATTTTAATAATGGATCAAAATTTCAAAATTGATTTAAAATCCCCTTAGTTGTTTTCTATGCTTGATGCCCAATAATTTGACCCTTCTGAAATGCCAATTTTTGGTTAGGGAGTGTGGAGGCAGTCCCACCGCTCTGGAATAGATTCAATCTGGACTTAGATCACCTATTTCATTATTGCTTATCAAACTCAGGCTTTTTTTCGCGATGAGTCACGCAAACAAGTGGTTTTCTTATGGACACACAGCTGTTTAGTCCCAGTCCTGTGCATTCTCATTACATTGTGTGTATATATGGAAATGCTGAATCAAGCAACTAAAGAGATCTGAAATTACTGGAACTGGGTTAATAGAAACGCTTCAACACATTATCAAAATCTGTAAGGATGGTGCTGAACTATCAACTTTGTGAATGAAATGTGGTAAAAAAAAAAAAAAAAAAAACCTTAAATGGAGATCGCTTAAACGCTTGGAGAGGTTGCATGGCAAAAAATTAAGAGTAAAATCTATGTTAAATAGTGAAAGTAAGAGCATTCCATCTGTGAAATATTGTTGTGTTTTTGTGAAATGCTTTTTTGTTTTGAAGATGTTTTTTTTTGTTTGTTTTGGAGATTATTTTGTGTTTTGTGAAATGCGTTTGTGTTTTGGAGATGTTTTTGTATTTTGTGAAATGTCATTGTGTTTCATGAAATATGGATGTATTTTGGGAAATGTTGTGTTTTGTACTTCATATTATCCTGGTTAGGGTCTCCACGGATCTGAAGCCTATCATGAGAATGCTGGAAATGAGAACCCAGAGGAAACGCACAAAAAAACAGGGAGAACCTCAAATGTGATACTCCATGTAAGACAGCAACCTGAGCTCAGGGTCGATCTGAGGGTCCTAAAGTCACGAGAGGGCAACGGTACCTGCTGCACAAGTGTGCTTCTTTGGGTATCATATTTGTATGAAGTCAATATGAGATCAGTTCAGTCTATGGGGAAAAAAACTGAAATTAAAAATCAGCTGACATGATCTGAATTAGATTTGTGAAACTGTCACTGGAAATGTCTGGAATGCACTACTACTATTTGCTATAATTTGCAAGTTGTACATATATTTTCGATTTGGGTGTCCATGTGATAAACAGATTCATCTCAAGTTTCACCTGTGAAATTCCTAGCTAGTAGTTATTAAGATGCCGTATTTAACAGCAACATAGTAGCAGTACAGCAAATCTGAAGAAACAAACAGTTCAGATGGCTTATTCTGTATGACTGAAAACATGTGTGTGTGTGTGTGTGTGTGTGTGTGTGTGTGTGTGTGTTTTCATGTGTTTGAGCATTTTTTAAATAAACACTTTGGTTTATGTTGTAATTCAGCACTTGTAAAAAGAGTGCATAGTCTGAAGTGGAAGCATGATGGTGGGTAACATGGCACTTTAACACTGTGACACTTTAACTTCCTCTCGCGGTTTCTAGAACGCTAGAGTCAGTCATTTTCAACTGACACCACTTTGACCTGAACACGTCACATCTTTGTCAATCTCATGTTTTGAAGTTAAGTGATAGCAGCAGTGTGTTAAACATTACCACATGAAGGGGCGAGTGCTTGGTACCGATCCGCTTCTCTGTCACTGGAAGTAATTTGTTATTTTGACACGAAAGCCCACGGGGGCCACCTTCTTCAGCAGATACTCACTCCATCACTGAGTTGACACCAGGAGAAGATCTGCCTTCCACATGTTCAGCGCTCAGGTATTCGGGGGCAAAATTATGTTTAAAAAAATGAACAGATTGTCAGACATGCATTGGGCTTGTTTATATGACATCACTGTTCAGTTCTCAGATCTGACGTTATTGATTAATTTGCTATAACAGCAACTTCTTGCAGCAGCTTCATCTCCAACATCTATATCAAAGTCCTATTATTTCAATAGTAACATAGGTCATTCGAGGAATGTATGTTTTTGTACTTTTTCACTCCCTGATGGCAAATCAAGACACTCACACACCCAGCCAAACACTCCCGGAAGTTTTAATATATCAATCAACCTACACTGCATGTTTTTGGACTGTGGGAGGAAACCAGAGAAAAACCACCAAGCATGGGAAGAACATGCAAACTCCACACAAACACACACACACAGACCAGAGGGTGAGATTCAAACCCACAACCTTGGAGCTGCGAGGCAACAGTTCTAATAACTAAACCACTAAAAAAATCTGTGTCATTGCTTTTGTACAGTAACACTGGAAGGTCTGTAAATGTAGTTTATTCAGCACTCAGAGTGTTTGTGATAGTTTTGTGACTAGCGTAATTTCGTGGATGTTCCATAACATTAAATGTAACTGTAAACTTATTTAAAGTACAGTGGTTAAAGTAAGGGGTTATCAGCCATAATATTAAAACCATTCTTATTAAAACCACCTAGGTTTTTGGTTCCCTTTGTGCATCTGGGGTGTGTCTGGATCCTCGAAAGCATGGCACCAGGTGCTGTGGAGTCTGGCACCAGGACATTGGCAGGAGATTATTTGGGTGCTGTACTGCGGATAGGATCTGGGGATTTTGGAGGCCGGATTAGAGGCCTTGGGCTCTTTGTCTGCTGGATCCAGTGTGCAGCGCGCTATGGTGCATTGGGTGTTCTGGTGTCTTTCTATGTATCATGGCCAGCACTGAATTTTTTCTGTGAGATTGGACCAGACAGGCTTGCAGTTGGTCCCCACGGGCAAGGGTGAGCCTTGGGTGTTCATGATCCTGTCAGCAGTTGATCAGTGTTAATATTATGGCTGATCAGTGTGGAATTGTAGCACAGGTGATAGAGGTGACTTCAGTCTCGACTGAAAGGATGCTAATTGTCCAAGATGGCTGCTTTATGATGTTCCATATATAAGGTAATGTATAATATAAGACTATAAATTCATGCTTATAGATGACAGTAGGTCAGAGTGTTAGAGATGCTAAACCACTGGCTCTCAGGGCGGGGTCTGGGGTCCGGGGTCCATCAAGCATAAGTGGAAATTCCAACATTCCACATTATGATATTGAATTGAGGCACCAAGCTTAATTCAGCTCTAATGCTGTATGTTCATTGGAATATCCAGCAACATAAAACTTTATCAGTCCAATTAATATTATTAGAAAATATTTTGATTACAATAAACAGTTACAATAAATCTAAAGAGAAAAAGACAGTAAAATGCAAGTGAGGCTTATTTGTAATTTTTGACATTTGAGACATCGCAGACCTCACCATGATCTAATAAAAAAAGCAGACACAGACTAGACAGCAAACTGCAACAAAAGACGTAATCTAGACCATGAATGCTGCACAAGACGTGACTGAAACAGTGGTGCTTACACTCAGATGAAAGCGATTGAGACGTGTGATGTCCTGGGGCAGATGGGTAACGTAGTTCCATGTCTCTTTGGCAATGCCATGATAGCGGGATTCATGTTTTTCTTGGACCCTTTGTAAAACACACGGACACACACACACACACACAAACGAAACAATGTATCTGGACATCTCAGGAACTGTCTGAGACGGTTTATATTCGAGCTTCCTGTGTCTTCCACTCCCTGTATAACCCCTGGAGTGTTCTTCAGGAAGTCTGTGATTAGCATCTCTTACTTTTTCTCCCCCACCCCTTTTTTTTTTTTTTCAAAATATGGACACACGCATTTAAAAAATGAAATACATTTTGGCATTAAAAATGTAAAAAACATTATATCATAATGTTGTCATTTCTGGGGAAAGTCTCTAGAACATAAGAGTTTCTTCTTTCTGCTTTCTGGTTTCTTATTTAAAGAGAATGACAAGCTTTTCATTGGAAGTAAGAGAAAAACAGAAGCTGGCGAGGAAATGACTGTTGAAGAAATTCTAATTTAACAAGACAAAGGAATACTTCAGCATTTTTACCTTTGTATATAATTTATTTATTTTTATTTAATTTATTTGTATATAACAAGTTTGATAAACAAAGATGAAATTTCACATTTTTTATTCTTTAGGGGTTAAAAAGTGAACCCAGAAAGACGTCTAAAATTATTACATTTTTTAAAATTCTTTTATAAAATGTTTGATTCGGCTTGTTTAATTTTTTAAGAAGGAAAAACTACTACAAAGTTGCCGGATGTTGCTTGACTGTACGTGACTGTACATTGATTATTGTAAGCCTAATGAGAGTAATAACAGGAGCTGGCATAAATCCTGGGTGCGGTCAACAAATAGAAGCTAATAAAACCAGGAAGTAAACCAGGAGATAAACAGGAAGGAGGCTTCTGTGATGAAGTGCATGGTTTCATCTGGAAGAATTCCTGTTGAAAAGCCACGTTTTTTGCTGCCTGGTGGCGTATGGAAATGAGCTGGCAAAAATCCGGGGTGAGGTCAGGAAAAAGTAACTAATAGAACCAGGAAGTAAACCAGGAGATAAACAGGAAGAAGGCTTCTGGGATGAAGGGCTAGGATTCATCTCTAAACAAATAGCACAGGAAGTCAACACACCAGCAGGACTGCAGGGAAACGCTCGCCTGCCGACCTGACTATGATACTGTAAGGACTGAATATACAGAAGACAAATACTGTACAAACCAGGACCAGCAGCTTTGCTATTCTGTGCTGTATTTGATCATTTTAATGGGAAAAGTCACTACAAATCTACACAATGTTGATCAGATTGATCACCTTTATCTGATAATGAGTAGAAACTTGCATTGGTGGCTCAGTGGTAGGTTCCTCACCAGCCATGCAGAAGAACCAGGTTCTTTAACCACCCCATACTCAAACACCAGTCACTGCCCCAAGCCCAGATGAAATCGGAGAGTTGCATCAGGAAGGGCGTCCGGTGATCGGATGGTCCGCTGTGGTGACCCCTCGACAGGAGCAGCTGAAAGACGAACGTGATGTTTATGATATTTTCAGAGTCACCGGTAGGGAAAAACAAAACAAAAAAACCCCAGAATTTTCAGAATATGATTAGCTGTTAAAGTCAGGTCAAAAGGTCATTTTACAGTAAGAATGCATATTTAAAATTCTGAACCTTTAGCTGTTTGCGAAAACAGGAATCTGTAAGTTCCTTGCCTGCTCTTAACAAGTTTTGCTATTGACTTACATTAGTGCAAAGTGATGAAATGTGTTACGAGTTACATGCACACACGTTCATGCAGTACAATATGTGTTTCGCAGCTGGTGTGTTTGCTTGTCCTGGACACATCAAGCTTTTCCCCCCACCATTACCTGATTTCCCAGATTAAGCTGCTTTTAAGCTGTTCTGTCTCCTTCCTCACCAGGCCTCTGCGCTGCTGACCGAGTTAAAATAAACCACTCTTAATGTGAATGAGAAAGATGGGAGATAGGAGACAGGAAGTCATCTCATGACAAAATAATCTGTTTAGTCATCTCAGGAGTGGTGTCTGCACTGTCTTCACGCTCGCTGAGGACTGTCAGTTTCTGGGTTTCATTTTTAGCTTTGGAGATTTTAAAGGTGTGACGAAGACATGTCAGAACTTCACTGCCGGATTGCCAGGGACTGTAGAGTTTATGAGAATTTATCAAATCAAAGAGTTGTGACTACTGGGTCAGTGTACACTGGGACAGGACAGAATAAACAGGAAATAGTTTGCGAGATAAATCACGTGCATGGACCATGATAATGAGAGATAATTTGGTCAAAGTAACCGAGACAAAACAAAACCGAACTTTCGGTTTGATGGTGCGTATGATTCTCGTTTTACTTGACATTGTTCTACATGCAGGCACGGTGGGCCTAGTGGTTACCACCGTGGGATCACACCTCCCCTTCAGGGTTGAGGGTTCAATCCCCCCCATCTGGTCTGTGTTCCTGGTGTTTGCATGTTTTCCCTGTGCTTGGTGGGTTTCTTCAAGGTACTCTGGTTTCTTCTAACAGTCTTGCAGATTAGAATAACTGTTGTGTGAATGAGTGCTGGGGGCCGTGCAGTGGACTGGCACCCTGCTGAAGTCTCCTGAGATAGGCTCTCGTAACCCTGTACAGGATAAGTGGCATAGAAAATAATTGAATTACATTGGACAGGCATACCTTGTGAAATTTTTATCAATAATCTTATGTTGTTGAATTATAAGTTACAATTAGTACACCAACATTCAGTAACAAACACTAACATACCCCATTAAACACAAAGCCACCATCGAGCACCAATACTATTCAGCAAACACCAATATTCACCAATAAACAGCACCAAACAGTCCAATCAGAATTTAATACACACCATCATAACATACAGGAATGGAGATTTAGTTTGATGTAGTGTTAGCTGAATGACGCTGGAGTTTAAGAATGTTGGTGTGTGATGGGTAATGTTGGTCAGTTTCTATAGTGATGTGTAAATAATGCTCTCTCTTCTTAAAATGTTTGGATTTTTATTTCTTTGTGTGATGTTGTCCATTGCGTTGGTGTTAACTGGTGTTTTCAGTGTTGAACTGGATATTAATGACAGAATTCAGTCCGAGGGATTAAAAGAACTGCATTGTGCAACCGTTCTGTTCTACACTCACTCAAAATAAAATGTATTTGAAAGAACATTAAATTATTTGTTGTCTTTGCAGTGTCTTTAAAGAGAGAAAGTGGGAGAGAGAGAGAGAGAGAGAGGGAAAGAAAGAGTGCTCCAAGATGGAAAAGTGGACAAATCATATAATTAACTGTACTCTGACTAATTCAAACTTCAGTTGAGGTTAATGCACAGCAGTGTACAAGGCCAAGAGTAGACTCTGAAGGATTCAGCTGAGGCTGATAGGGCTTGTCTGTGTCTTGGACGCTGTTGTCCTCTTGTTTAGCAGCATGTGATCCTGCATTCGTGAGTGAAATGGAACACGTTTTTGGAACACCGGCTCACGATTACCGCATCTGGTTCTGCCGGAGTTATTATACAGTCGCAAACTGTAATGTCTGGGCCGCGTTTCGGCAGTTAACCACAAATCTCATTCTGTCTCACCGACGGACAGCTGAAAAGTGGAGTATGTATTTCTGATCCTGTGTTTGTTTGACAGGTCAGGGTGAGGGGGGACGAATGCCACATGTTAGAAATGAGAAACTTCTGACTGAGAGCTGCAAGGGCATCAGTTCAAGAGGATTACATTTTGAGTTAAGTTACAGCATTTTCAGTATATCATTATATGAACATTATAAACATGGAGCTTGTTTGACGTCTTAAAATAGCATCAGTTATTCATTAAAGTACAAACAGAAAAAAGAATTCTAACTTGTTCTGTAAACATTTATAGATTCATCTCCTACATATCAGTGCTACAGTTTCATAAATTGTCAGCAGATACC
>JAOTRS010000008.1:21748551-21761177 GCA_028565755.1 Dinotopterus cunningtoni | reverse complement strand
GATATGCTAATCAGAAAACAACCCTCTGATCATTTGAGCATTCTCGACACATGTGGTGTGTGTGTGTGTGTGTGTGTGTTGCGTGAAGGTGTGTTTTGCATATGAATTACAGACAAGCTTCAGAGCAGCGTAACCACCTGTGCTGTGAAACACAGAATATTAGCGCCATTACAACACACGCTAATGTTTTAACACTTAACTGTCTTTCAACTTCTGCTGCACACTGCATTAATACACAACTCAGATGATACTTTTTTTCAATCTAAAATGATCACTTCTTTCTTGAACTTTAAAATTGTATGTGCATATTAGTTGAATTACACTGTCTGGCCAAAAGTATGTGCACCCTTGACCGTGATGGTCAGGGGCGCACATACTTTTGGAATAAGTTCACCGGAAAAAAGAGGTCCAAAAGTGCTCCAGCAGGACAATGTCCCTGTGTACACAGCCAGTTTTGAAGACATTGATGGTCAAGGTTGATGAAGGTTGAAGAGCCCGCCTGTGCGATGGCTTGGAATCGTAGTCTCCTTTCCCAATATCTCTGTTTTGGGGATTTTATTAATGCTCTTGTGGTTGAATGATCACAATCCCCACAGCCATGCTCCAAAATCTAGTGGAAGAGCTCTCCCAGCATATTGTAGCTTATTATCATAGCAAAGGGGGGAGGGATACCTTTGAAATGTATTGCATTTCACTATTATAAATTCCTTGCCATCTTCTATAGAGGGACTATCGAGAGCATCCTGTGCAGCTGCATTACTGTCTGCTTTGGGAATTGTGACATCTTGGACCGCAAGACCCTACAGCGGATAGTGAGGACAGCCGAGAAGATCATTGGGGTCTCACTTCCCTCAATCACAGACGGCTACATCACATGCTGCATCCGCAAAGCCGCCTGCATTGTGACTGATCAGACACACCCCTCACACTAACCCTTTACCTTCCTGCACCTCTAGTTCCCAGGTTTGATTCCTGCGTCTGGTCTGTGTGCATGGAGTTTGCATGCTCTCCCCATGCTTGGAGGGTGTTAATGTTGACCAGAGGTCCTACCACGGTAGTACAAAATAGGAATAAATGCAATGGTCACCATTGGCCTTCATGGTCCCTACAGAGGTTCCTAGATGGATGGATGGAGTTAGTATTTTCTCCCTAATTTAGTCGTGTCCAATTCCTCCCCGACAATATGGGGCTCCCACATTGAGGCTACTACTACCACTCAGTCGGGCGGGCCGAAGACTATTACATGTTTCCTCCAAACCACGTGACGCCAGCATCTTTTTGAACTGCTCGCTCACGCACCGTTGGGGCGTCGTAACACACTCGGAGGACAGCGCTATCTGCTCCTTCCGCTTGCGTCCCTGGTTGGCTGTAGAGCCGTATTTAATGTGGGAGCACTACACGAAGTACCTCTCATCCCTCCCCTCTGAGAGAGCTCGGCCAATCAGCTCTCTCTAGGCCTCCGGCTGTGAGAGGTTACAGCATCACCCGGGAATCGAACTCATGATCTTTTTTTAGTTTTTGTTAATTTATGTCGTGTGTAGCACCTTGGTCCTGGAGGTGTTGTTTTGTTTCACTGTGTACTGAACTGTATATGGATGAAATGACAATAAAAGCCTACTTAACGTGACTATTTGTAATAATTTTAAAACCAAATTCAGTATGTGTGTTGCTAATAATTACATATCTGTTTAACTAAACTCTATCATTTCGGTCTGTTAGTGTTCTGGCTTTACTGAGGTGATAATGTGCTATTTTACAGACAGTACGGAATGCCACTTTAAAATCACTATCAAAATTGATTAAATGTCCTAGACGCAGATTTTGTCCTTCAGAAACAGGATGCTATGAGTTAAGGTCAGTATAACATTCCTTTTTGCTTACGTTTCAATCTGAAGAATGTTATCTTAATATTTGCTTATAAGTACAGAACAATGGGACTCCTGGAAGCTTATGCAAAGCATTCCACAGAGAGAAGATGGACTTTTGATCATCAGCCTATAACAATGTGTTGTGCAAATAAAAGGAAGGAAACATGATAAATCAAGTAATAAAATTTTTTAAATAAATGTGCAGGTTACTTTTTAGAAATGTTTGCTGCATAAAGAATAAAATCAAATTTAAATGGAATGAAGTACGAGGTTTTGGCTGGTCTGGTATGTGTCTGGGAGGATGCATGTCTTGGCTTCAAAAGTTCTTTGTCTTGTCTTCAAAAATTTTATTTGTCAAGTGCGCAACTGTTAGCACTGTGACCTCACATCTCCAGGGGTTTCATTCCTGCCTTAGGTCTATGTGTGTGTGTGTGTGTGTGTGTGTGTGTGTGTGCATGTTCTCCCTGTGCTTGGTGGGTTTTCTTCAGGTACTCCGATTTCCTCCCACAGTCCAAAGACCTGCAGTTTAGGCTAATTGCTGTTCCCACGTTGCCCGTAGTGTGTGTGTGTATATTTGTGTGTGCATGCCCACCCTGTGATGGTTTGGCACTATGTCCAGGGTGTAGCCCGCCTCATGCCCAAAGTCTCCTGGAAAAGGGACCAGGCTCCCCGCGACCCTGTATATAGGACAAAGCGGTATAGATGATGAATGAATACATGAGTGAACGCACATACTGTACACAACCATACAGTGTTGGATGCTTATACAACTGTCTGTGACCTAAAATGAAAAAATAGCATAGAATAGAAAGATACAATAAAATTCACTAGAGAATACGATTAAATTAAGATTAAATTTCAATACAAATGTAAAAATCTATAACGGAATATATAAATCCACAAAAGTTACAAAATAAAATGTAATTAAAATAGAAATATATAAAAATAAATACACCCATCTAGAAACCTCTGTAGTCCAACGAGGGACCGTGGAGGCCAGTGGTGACCATTGGATTTATTCCCATTTTACGACCCTGGTGGGACCTCCAGTCAATATTCATACAGTCTTTCACACACTACATGTAATTTGGGAATGCCAACGAACCTATTCTGCACGCCCTTGGACTATCGGAGGAAGCCTGTCCAAGTACCTGGAGGAAACCCACCAAGCACAGGAAGAACATGAAAGCTTCATACACAATGACCCTGAGGTGGAAATCGAAGGTGGAGGTGCAAGGCGACAGTGCTAACCACTACGCCACTGTGCTGCCATAAAATATATCAAATCTGAAAATATACCAACCTGACTGGTAGATGAGAAAATGGAGGAAAGAATAGAAATGAAAAATTGTGAAGATATTACACCTACAGTGGTTAGTAAGTTTTTGAACATCTTAAAGGACTAAAATAAATAAAAATGTATCTTTCATGTCTCAGTCTCTCTCTTAATCATGCCTTGTTAGTCCTCATTCCTTAAAAATTGCTACAATGTTATCCCAGAAGCCTGCTAATGAATTACTTGGAAAAGATTAACAAGGCAAACATCAGAGAACAGTTAAAGGTATTTAACCCGTGTTTAACAGTTGAACTTATCAAACACACAGTGCATTACTCATGATAGTGCATTATAGTGGCGCTTAAGGTGATGGTGGGAAATGAACCGAACGGAAACAGTGAAATCATGTCATGTCAAGATAGTACTGAAAAAGGAACTGCGGCGTTGGCATAACCTCTGGTCGTGACATGCGATGTAACACCCTGATGTTAACGTGCATCTTCGTGCAAGAGGAAACATAAGTTTATTTCACACCACTAAAGCCCAGCTGTGGGTTCTTCCTGAATTTGCATTCGCTCTTGAATCAGCATTTTAATTAAAACCTCTCATTCGGGGAAAGGCGGCTATAATTTATATTTTGTCGCTCATTGAGCAACTTCACAAACCTCCTACATGGGGTGTAAAGATGAAAGCTGTGAAAGCAAAAAGCACAGATTCGATACATTAATTAATCTCTTTTTGGTGAGGATGAATTGCCCTGGTTGAAGTACTGAGCCTCTTTTCATTATTTGATTTCAAGAACAAAAGCTTGGTAGAGAAGCGCCGAACTGTAATTGAACCGCATTCACACACAGCGACATACAGAATACAGAATACAGCACGCATTTTATAAAGACACAAGGAAGAGGAGATACACAGAAATAAATCACTGCCTGATTTATTCAGGTGGCTCTGTGAACCGTAGCCTGGGCTTCGTGATATAGAGTGGTGGAAATCACAACCCACTGTTATTAAAATCATTATATTCACTGTTGGATTTGCTATTTACTTTGACTTATTCAAGAGCACTGATGAATTCTTGATTTTGAATGCTCAGAAAATGCGTTTGTAACTCTGATTACAGGGTTATATTAATGCTTTTGATTCAATCTAATACTTTATTCTTTCTTTAGTTCAGTTTTGGTCAGAAGTTTCTATAAATTCATAATGAACGTGAATTTCATAGCAATGTTGATCTTGCAATGTGTTTTTAACTGGTCTTTTTCTAGGGCAGAATATGTACTGTACAGCATGATTCTTAAATAGAAGAAATTTAGTTCATAAGTTTTCTTTTATTTTGGCCTTTTATTCATTAATGCAGAGTAAAAAGTATACCTAAATGGTCAACTTATACCTAAGATGTGGTTGTATGTTCCTTAGCAAGTTTCTGTTTAGCAGATGGTTATTGCAAAGATCAAACCAACTGCTGGCCGAATTCTGGTTGGATATTTGACCCTTCTTTTTGGTAGAATTGGGAGTGTCCAATTAAGCTGGTAACATCTATAACATTTTGACAGGGTTGATGCTCCAGTTTAAAAAAAAATTAAAACCCTGTTGAATTGCCTGCTTTATTACATATAGCTGAAGTTCTAATGAAGAATTCTTCATTCTTCATTATTCCATCCACTTGTGAAATGCTCCAGTTTCACTGGCAGCATAACAGCCAAAATGCACAATGCCACCACCACCACCACCACCAGCACCACCATCACGATCACCATCTTAACACCTTGAAAGCCTCACCTTTATGTACCCCTCCAAACATACCTCAGATCAAAACATAAAAAAAGGCTTTTTCTTTGTCTATGTAGTCAGCTGCAGACTTAAACTATTTTAAAGGGGTGAATGGTTAGCTTTGTGGCCTTGCACCCCCAGGGTTGAGGGTTCGAATCCCGTCTTGTGTCCGTGTGCATGGAGCTGTGCAAGAAACTTTATTTACTGTGCAAAATCCTTTATTCATTCATCTTCTGTACTGTTTATCCTGTACAGGGTTGCAGGAGGCCTGGAGCCTATCCCAGGAGACTTTGGGTTTGCGACAGGGTACATCTGCCAATCCATCGCAGGGCACACACACACATACACACACTATGGGCAATTTGGGAACACAAAGACCCACCAAGCATGGAGAGAATATGGAAACTCCACACCACAGACCTGATGCTGGAATCAAGCCCTCGACCGTGGAGGCGCGAGGCCACTGTGCCACTACACCACTGTGCCACTGTGTATATTTCGGAAAAACCTAAATAAATAACCCTTGTGCTCCAAATCCTTGTGGATTTTTTCCAATAAATATGTAAGTGGTACCATAATTCTGCCCCAGATAAAGAAATAATTGAAAACCTAATATTGTCATGACATTCATGTCCATGAAGAGTGTATAATCTAATAATGATTTTCACATAATCTACTAGTTTACATCAACTGTAACTGAAATAACTTTGCTTATCTTCCAAGCTAATAAGTACTCATGCCCAAAGTCTCTTGGGATAGGCTCCAGGGCCCTCGTGACCCTGTATACAGGATAGGCAGTATAGACGATGAATGAAATAAAAAAGGACTTTGGAGCAGGGGCTTGTTTCTTGCACAACTCCATGCGCACAGACCTGAGACGGGAATCAAACCCTTAACCATGGGGATGTGAGGCCACGGAGCTAACCACTATAACACCGTGCCAACCCTGCCACAAATCCCTGTGGTTTTCTTTCAATAAATATGTCAGTCGTACAATAATTCTGCCCCAGATAAAGGAATAATTGAAAACCCAATATTGTCATGACATTTATGTTCATAAAGAGTGTATAATCTAATATTGATTGTCAC
Source organism: Dinotopterus cunningtoni (assembly GCA_028565755.1). Lineage (NCBI taxonomy): Eukaryota > Metazoa > Chordata > Actinopteri > Siluriformes > Clariidae > Dinotopterus > Dinotopterus cunningtoni. The sequence goes on along the minus strand of JAOTRS010000008.1, from coordinate 21,755,171 downwards.
ATAATCTAATAGTGAAAATCAACTGTAACTGAAATAACTTTTTTTTTATTTTACAAACTCTATATAACAACTCGTGTATGTTTTTCACCTCCCAGCTCTGTCCTTCTGAATTCTGCCTTGTTTGTACCTGGCTATGAATAATCGTATATGGCATGTAGGTCATTCAAGGAGACGGCGTGGGAAAGTGGGTTTTTCTTTCAGCTTTACTTCAAACGTATCCAATGCTAATATTAATCATTTCTGTACACAGTCTGATTATTGCAGGTCCACAAGTCCCATATCTCTAAAGCTTTATCTGTGTTTAGACTGAACCAATCAAACAGGAGAGAGAAACTTGAGGAGAGAGTGAAAAAAACAGGAGGAGTCTAAGAGGTAGAGGTGAAAAGTAAAGCAATTTTAGCAAGAATAAAATGCTTGTGATTCTAAAGATGAACATAAATAATGGATCATGGAAAATATTTATTACAATCATTATAATGTGAGGTTTAGAACAAACAACTTCTGTTGAATAATTGATTAACATAGTTAATAATTAACAAAGTAATAGAATAAATAACATTAGTAAAGCAAAAAAGTTATGTCATCATAACAGAAAAAGAATAAACAAAATTACAGATTAATTACAGAGTACAAAGATGGCAAATAACTTTGTGGAAATATTAGAAATTAATTGAATTTGATAAAGATAATACCAGAAATTTTACAATGTTTCTATTATGGTGCTTTAAATAAGAAAAAAACAACAACAATATAGTTTTGGCTTTGAAGATAATTAGGCCTTGTTTTTCAAGCCGGACAAGGACAAAAGAGCATTCAAGAAATATGATTATACATGAAAATCAAGTTTGATTAAAGAAAAAATGCTTCTATCCATTCATATTTGGAAGCTCCTGAGTCAGTGTAAATTTTGTAAACATACAGTATAAATAATCTAATGTTTCATCTGATGGGCTTCAAATAATTTAATTGACTTTATAGGAACATTTTCTATACAGATATTAATAACATCATAATTTAAACAAATTGTAAAAAAAGCAAAAAAATTAAAAGTAAAAAAATCCCAAAATTAATCAAGAGAATGGTATGAGAAATGCATAACTAAAATATTTGGAGTGTTATAATTTACTGTTTTATTGTAATTTTCAGCTTTCTTTCTTTGCACCTTTTATGCAGCTTTATGAGCATCACTGGATGTAAATCAGCTTTGCTGTAAAAGCGCTTTGATAATAACTGGCTGATTAGTATTTATCAAGATGAACTGCATACACACTTGAGAACAAAACACAACTGAGTGATATTTCAGGTTCAGTTCATCCTATGAAGACAATTACATAAAATTTGTGATAAATTAGTGCAAAATATTCAATAAATATTGTCACACGGGAGCTTAAATTCCTTGAGAGACTTTGTTACAGAAAACAGTATTGAAGGCTCTTTTCTCTGGATGGATAATGTTAAATTTTTTACAAAAAAAATTGTGGCTCAATGAAATTTAACAGAATATCAGTTCCTGTAGACTACACCCATACCCTTACTGTCTGAGAGAGAAACTACTGAAAATCACAAGAAAAGACACTAGGACACATTTTAATCCCTTCTTAACTCACACTTAACTCTCCTGTAGTGTTCACTACTTGTTCAGTAGCTGGTTAAGAGTCGTCTCTGGTTCCTGACCTAGAGTTTGATCACTGTCTGGCTGCAAGAGACTCGTCAGGAGCTTCCAAGACGGCTGGAGACTCTCCAGGTCGAGCGGGTGCATCAGTGTGTCTAAGTCCATGATTTCAGGAGTGACAGCCGACAACGGCTCATCCATCAGATCAACCTGTAAATGAAATGTAAAAAATCTATCAATCCTAGGAATGTAAAACTTCTCAACAATGATTAAATCAGTGTGCTGTCAAATTCTCAAGCCTTATTGGCCACTAGCCTTATTGGATTTTATCAGATTACTCGCGCATGCGGCTAAGGCACTAGTTTGTTGATTTGGGGATCTGAGGATCCAGGCTCAAGCTCTGCTTTCAGTGGGTTGCCACACCCCATACTATACAACGCTGGTTAAAAACCTGGATAAAATGGGAGGGTTGTGTCAGGAGGGGCATTTGGCGTAAAAACGTGTGCAAAGTTGTGTGTGGATCGGATGGTTTGCTGTAGTGACCCATTCACAGGGGCAGCTGAAAGAAAGATTTAGATTCCTAAATTAATTACCTTTTGAAGTTTTTTCTTTGATGAGACATAATTTAGCACTTTTGGAGGAATTTACAATACCATTGCTTTAAATCACTCAGAGATAAAACTATAAACACACCATTGGAAAATTTACAAAGTCAAGCTCAGGATAGAACATTGAGGTTTTAGAATATGGATTAGGTTTTAAAACATTAACGTAGAACCCTGTGAATATAGGGTCCTGGAAACATTTGGACCTGAGAACATGACATGCCGGTCTTGGGAATATAGAGTCTGGGGTAAATAAGGACTTGGGAATATAGAGTAACGGGTGCACCAGACACACAATGTAGATGCTGTTGATATAGGACCATTGGAATATAACATTATAAAAATATTGGAAATAAAGAATCCTGGCTCTGGGAACATTTTTCAGAACATTGGAGTCTAGAACACATAGGGAGTTCGTTCCTGGGAAAAGGGGCTTAAAATATTTAAAATTATGGAAAAAATGGGGCAACATATGGAGTCCTGGCAATATCCTGTGATATATCGAATTACAGGCACATAGGGCATGGTATAGAGTCTTGGGAATGTAGAGCTTGGGATTGTAAAATTCTGCAAGGAAAACGTTTTGGGAATAAATAATAATGGTAATGTATTGTAGGAAAATACATTTTATAAAAATATTTTTTAATAAATTTAAAGTCCTGTAGGCCTGGGGAATATAGAATTCTGGGAGGTATTGGGCATAAAACATCCTGATAATGTTGGGCCCTGGGAAAATATAGTCTTGGGAACATGGGCCTAGAACATATGGGTGATATTTCCTGGAAATAGGGGCCCGGGATATTTAAAATCATGGAAACATGGTTCCCTGGGATATGTCCTGGGAACATTAGGCCTTAAATACAGTACATAGAATCACAGGAACTTAGGGCACTGGGAATATATCGTCTTAGGAATGTAGGCCTTGGGAATATAGAGTTCCGGAAACATAAAACCCTGGCTTTAAAGGACCGTGGACATAGAGCTGACCCTTCATGATTCTCAAAACTGTTTACTACTTTAAATATTAGCATAAAACAGTAAGAAATGAAGTGAAAAGTCAGTGCACATCCTGAATCGCTCTACCTGTTCACTGCTCTCATGCTGTTTCTGTCTCTCTAGCATTCTCCTCTTTTTATCTTTGCATCGTTTATTCTGGAACCAGACACGGATCACACGTGAGCTCAATCCTGTCAGCTCCATCAGCTGTTCTTTCATGGTAGCATCCGGCCGCGGGTTGGTGTTGTAGCATGTACGCAGCACATGGAGCTGAGACTGGCTGAGTGCCGTCCTCACACGTGCAGTCTTCTCAGGCTTGATGGGTGCAACCGGCCAGCCAGTGTCACCTTCTCCACTCGACTGGGAAGTGTCTGCATGCAGGGGAAACATACTACCGAGTAAAATGTCGAGACGTGCAAATCTTAACACTTCACCATTCCATAAATATCATAAATGACATCATACTCTTTTTACAATTCTTAGATTTTGAAATCTATAACATTAACTATAGCTTTAGTTTAGTATGTAGATGCAAACTACATTTTTGTGAAGCTGAAGCTGAAGCTTGATTTCCAGGATTGTGTACATATGATTTCAGTTCAGATTCATAAAAAGAACTGCAGATTTTGTACTGTATGTTTACCTGCTCCTTCATCACATCTGCCCAGCTCAGACACATGTGTTGAGTCATGTGTAAGTGTTATGAATCCATGATTGAAGTTTTCATGGTCCGTGCAGTGCAGATAGCCATCCCGGATGGTAAACTCATCTCCAGGTAGCAGCTGTCGATCGCAGCGCTCGCACCGGAAACACTGCACGTGATAGACGTTAACTCCTGCGCGCATGACGTAATCATGGCTGCTGAAGGACTTTGGACATTTTGCACATTTAGTGGTGTATAATCTGAAAAAGAGGTTTGTAGAATAATTCATTATTTGGGAATGAGCATTATCATATCTTCTCTTCCCGTGGGCCGATTGTGATGAAACAAAGCCTATATGTTACCTCCAGCTCGACCAAATACACATGTGAAAACCCCATTAAAATTAGTGCAGTAGTTTTTATGTGATCCGTGCACAAACAAACAAAAATTCCAAAAACTATCTTGATGTGTTCTATTACTCATCTTAAGTCCCACCAAATTATTTTTCCACAAATATCTTACAGTACAGACACACTCACTTTACAGGTTTATTATGTATAGATAATATTTTTTCAGCAACTGACTCAGATCTTTCAGTTTCCAAATGTTTCACTGATTTTATTTGTAATAAACCAAATATAATTGGTTGTATTATAACCAGTCATTGTTCATCTTTGTCTAAGACTGTTTCATGAAATCTATCACCACCTTTAACTTCACAAAATTCCATAACCGTTCCATGTTTATGGTAAAAATTACACTCTCTGACAAGATGCCTACAAAATAACTGAATCATCTCATCCTGTAGCAACTGTGGCTTCTCAAACAATCATATATAAAATGCATAAAATCAAAAACCTGATATAATCGTCTTTACACAGAGTCTTTCCATCTTTCATGAAGCAGGTTTGCGACTCGTCCAGGTTTTGCTGACACTCCACACACTTCAGACATGCAACGTGCCAGCGCAGGTCAGGAAACACGCTCAGCACGAAGCGGTCACGGATCTGAAGCCCGCAACCGAGGCAGAGTGAGTCGAGGCCTTTTAGTGCTGTGCAGAACAGAGAACATATAAAAAGCTTAGAACTTAATAGAATATGCATATTTATACCACAGTGCGATGAAACTCTTGAATCTGATTAGTCAGGAAAAAGCTTTAAGTTAATGTGCTCATTCTAATAGATGATACGAAGCGTGTTCAAATCAAACCAGGACTTTTGAGAGTAAACGTTTCCTTTATTTCTCTACTCAGGTGCACAACATATAATGCCCTGCTGCACTTAAGCACTTTTACATTTAGGCATTTGGCAGGTGCTCTTATCCAGAGCGACTTACAAAAGTGCTTAAGTTTCACTAGTGCTTGGATAGCATCAAGGTCAAGAGATTATGATCAACTGACCAATGTCAATTGCCTTTTCATTACGATTTCATCACAAGACCGGTTTTGACTCCATTGGAGTTTCTATAGTAACAAATAATCCAGTGTGACATCAATGAGAGATGCTTCATCTAATCCAGTGCAAATAATAAACTAATTATCTAATTTATTTTAACAAAGGAAAAAGCATTATAATTAATATGGAGACATTATAGGCTTCTGTTATTCTATTTTTGACTTGTCCATGTTGATGGAAGGAGTCTTCAGTTTCAGTGCTTTATAACGGAAAGTGGAGATTGCAGTTTCTCTGTAGCGTTTTCTGTGTTTTTTGTCTTTTTAACTTCAGCACCGTGCAAAAAAGAGCCTAAAGGGACAGACTAGTTAAAATAGGAACTATGTTGTTTTATGGATGCTCGACAACATTAAATATAGCTGTAAAGAAATGCAAATGATTATTAACATTCAGATTTTTATTATTATTCTATATATTTAAAAAAATACACTTTCCTATATTTCTTTAATATTGTGATGATTATTCTTTGAAACATTGCATTCAGTATAGTGTCATTTAAAAGCGATGTGTCTCTTATAAGCATCAGCAAGTCAGCATAATATTGTTTAGCATACACGAATCATTTTAGCCCTAAAAAAGACAGATAATCTTTTAATTATATTTCTTTAAACTAAATCAACAAAGACTGAACCAACAAAACTGGTACATGATAATTTGTCTATATCAGCCATGCTTTAATGTAATTAATTTATTGGTCAAACTTTTGAAAAAAAAAAAAGCCAACTTTTCTTTTCCTATTCGTGCATGCTCAATATTTTCAATAATGATCACTTACGTTTCTGTGGCTCGTCCATTGTCAGGGTTCCGACCGCGAATCCCCTCTCAGCATCCTCACACCTGCTCTGTTGTCCTTTTCAGCACCGCTTGGCCACTACACCGAGCCCCTTGTGTCGAGTCCTGCATGCTTTTCTATGGATGTGACAGCACATCATTCTGCCTCCGAGAAGACTGATTGGCTGGAACACAGTAATCTACTCTCATTCAGGGTTTTTTTTTTCTCCTTCTAAAATCTAACAGGTGCAGTGTTACTGTAGGCCATGTCGCACCTCCCACTTTGATCTACCTCAGCTTTTCCTTTACACCTTCACATAGCTGTGTAAGGTTTCAGCAGTTGATGATTGTACAGGCAATTTTACTGTAACTTAAACAGATAGAGAAATGTCAGTGTGAAAACTTGTGAATTTTCACTTTCGAAATTTCAATTTCATGAGAATTATTTTAATATGTACAATTATATTAATGTATAATAATGAAATTTCCACCAAAAGAACAAATTAAATTCAAGTCGACTATTAGAATCTAATAATAACTAA
>JAOTRS010000008.1:21720142-21732768 GCA_028565755.1 Dinotopterus cunningtoni | reverse complement strand
CCTCTGAACATGTCCAAACCACCTCAATCTGGCCTCTCTGACTTTATCTCCAAAACATCTAACATGGGTTGTCCCTCATTCTTGATCCTATCAATCCTTGTCACTCACAAAGAGAACCTGAACATCTTTATCTTTGCTACCTCCAGCTCTGCCTCTTATCTTTTCTTCAGTTCCACTGTCTCTAAGCCATAGATCATTGCTGGTCTCACCACTGCCGAACACCTCTGCTTTCATTCTCGCTGATATTTCTTTTATTACACAACACACCTGCCACTTTTCTCCACCCATTCCAACAACCTTATTTGTTTTGTTAAAAGAAAATAATGCAGCTGTATTAGACCTTTAAGTAATAAATATTCTAGTGTTAAATAAATCATAAAATCCCAGCTCCTGCTCCTCTATACAGTATTGTACAAAGACACTGCAAACCATTCTAGTATGTCAAATGACACAATGAGTATTTTATGACAATGAAAGGTTAGTTGTCATTTTGACTTAGCAAACCAATAGATATAATATATGGAAGCTTTTTTGTCTTTCAAATGAGGTCCATGAGGAAGAATTCTAATGAATGCTTCATTCTCTTTAACTTTGCAGTAGCATTCTGCTGTGTGCACACAAGACCAACTAATCAGTAGTTTCACACCTGAAGAAAGGGACTTGAAATAATGAGTCATGTGACAAGGGAGTGAGTTGTTATTGTCACCTGACCTGAATAAGTGGCTTAAAAGGCACGCGTGCATGGTTTTTCTTAGCCTGTGTGTTTTTGAGGTTCTTTGAGGCAGCAGTGAAGTGGTATCACGACAGGCCTTCAGCCTTCTGGCAGTCACTTGTTAAATCATGATGTGGCCTTGCAAAAGGTAAATGAAAGTGAACCTTTTTTATGTTAACTTTTTATTTTTCCATAACATGGGATCATGATTTTAATGTTCTTGTAGGCTTTGGTTACTCTTCATTGTGCTACTTTACTTAAAAGATGGAAGGGCACTTGGAGGTAAGTGTAGTAAAAAGCTTAGAGTAGTCTTTATCTTGTGTACTTAACAAGTCCTTAAAAAAAAAGAAATCCTCTAAAAATTACTCTCTTCTTCTAACAAGTGTGGAGTAAAGGGCTTGCATGGACTTGGAAGGCTTCCTCCTTTCCTGATGGAGCCCAAATTTCCACAGCCATGAAGGATGAGAGTAAAACCAATCCTGGAGCATTTCAAAGTGGCATAGCCTCCCAAGCAGGTGGCTCACTTGCTCAATACAAGCCTTTATTTCAGACTGTTCAAGGTCTTCAAAGTAAAACATCATGTGTGCAAGCCACATCTAAGCAGGAAGTTCCATCAGTAGAGCTTGCCCGTCCCTATGCTTGGCTTCAGAAACAGAATGGTCTAACTCAACCTGGTTCTCTGCCTGTAACTACAATTCGGCCAGAAGTGTCCAATGGTTCTAGTACTTTGATCTCCTACAGTGGTTCTCAAGGCCATGGCTCAACTGTCTATGGGTCATCTCAGCAAGGCATAAGTCAACTGGGCTCTGCCCCTGCGTTTGTAGTGACTCAGCAGGGCTCTGAACGTGCAGTGTCCAATGGTTCTACCACTTCTAAGATGTTAAGCTCCTACAGTGGTCCTCAAATTCAAAGCTCAACTGGTAATAGTCTGTTTCAAGGACTTTTCACCCAGTATGGTGGTTTCCAAGCACAAAAAAGCACAAGTCAACTCGGATCTGTCCCTGCATTAACTGTAACCCAGCAGGCACTTCAAGATGCCACTACAAACAGTGGCTCCTCTACCTCCAGTTTAACAAGCCCTTACACTGACTCTCGTAGCCCAATTGCAAGCTGGACATTACAAATGCTTTCAGGCAAATATGTTGGTTCCCAGCAAGGCAACCAGGTTGGCTCTTTGCCTGGATTAACTGTGACCCAGCAGGCTTCAGAGGGTGCAATATTTAATGGTTCTATGTCTAGTTCTTTAAGCTCGCACAGCAGTTTACAAAGCCAGGGATCAACGTTCTATGGGCCGTCTCAAGGGCTTGCCAGTCAGTATAACTTCCAAACACAGCAAGGTCAATTAAGCCCTACCCCTGCCCTTGTGATTCAGCAGGCCCTGCAAAATGTAATATCCCATGATCCTAAAACTTCAACCTCCTACAGTGACTCTCAAAATCAAGGCACAACTGGCTATGGGCTGTCTCAAGGGCTTTCCAGTCAGTATAGTGGGTTCCAAGTACATCAAGACATAAACCAACATGGCTCTGTCCCTTCTTTAACTGTGACCCAGCAGGCCTCTGCAAGTGGAATTCCAAGTGGTCCTACTACATCTGGTATGTCCTCTAGCTCACATGTTGGTTCTCAAAACCCCTTTACCTATTGGCTGTCACTAGGACTACCTAGCCCCTATGCTAGTTTCCAGACACAGCATGTTCAGCAGCTTGGCTCTTTGCCCAGACTTGTTGCAATGCAGCCAGCCACTGCAGGCACAATCTCCAATGATTCTAGTACTTCGATCTTCTACAGTGATTCCCAATATGCTGGTTCCCAGGGGCAAAGTGTCAAACAGCCTGGCTCTGTGCCTGGATTACCTGTGATTCAACAGGCCTCTGCAAATGCAATGGTAAATGTCTCTAGTATTTCAAGCCCCTACAGCTCTCCAAACATGGGCCCAGTTGTTCCTGGATTGTCTCAAGGGAGTGCAAGCCAGTCTGGAAGAGGCCAGTTAACCCCTGCGTCTGTCTTAGTTGTGACTCAGCATTTACCATCCAGTGGTTCTTCTACTTCCTACAATGATTCTCCCATTCAAGGCACAACTGGCTATGGGCTAATTCAAAGGCTTTCCAGCCAGTACAGTGGCTTCCAAACACAGCAAGACATAAACCAACTTGGCTCTGTCCCTGCTTTAACGGTGACCCAGCAGGCCTCTGCAAGTAGAATGTCCAGTAATCCTACTACCTCTGGTGTGTCATCTGGGTCCCACAGTGGTTCTAAAAACCCATTTAACTATTGGCTGTACCTAGGACTACCTAGCCCCTATGCTAATTTCCAGACACAGCAGAGTGTTGGGCAGCTTGTCTCTATGCCCAGATTTACTACAATGCAGCCCATCAAGAGCACAGTGTCCAATGGTTCTAGTACTTCAATCTTTTATGGTGGTTCTCCAGGTCAAGTCTCAACTGGATATGGGCTGTCTGAAGGGCTTGCCAGCCAATATGGGAGATTCCAACCACAAGGTGCAAGTCGGTTAAGCAATGCCCCTGCATTTATATTAACTCAGCAGGCCTCTGAGAGTGCAGTGTCAAGTGGGTCTACTTCTAATACTTCAACCTCCTATAGTGACTCTCCCACCCAAGGCTCAACTCGCTACGGGCTGTTTCAAGGGCTTTCTAGCCAGTATGGTAGACTCCAAACGCTGCAAGGCACAAATCAGCTAAGTAGTGGTCCAACTATTACTTTAAACAAACGGGTCTCAAGTGCAATTTCAAGTGGTTCAAGCTTTTACAGTGGCTCTCAAGGTCAACCTGCAACTAGCTATGGGCCATCTCTGTGGCTTTCTAATCTCTATGGTAGTTTGCAGGCACAGCAAGGTGTACAACAGGCTGGCTCTGCCCCCTCACTACCTTTGAACCAGCAGGACTCAGAAAGCACTATATCAAGTGTCTCCAACTCTGTTCCAAGTGGCTACAGTGCTTCTCAAAGCCATAGTTCGTCTCCAGGGTCTGTTGGCAGCTCTCTCAGCATACAGAGTCAAAATGTCCAGAAGCTGGGTGCCTTCAATCAACAGGTTCCTGCTTTGTGGTTGGGTCAGCAATATTGTAAAAATCTTGTGTACAGTGCCTCATCGGATAATTCCTCTAGCATTTCTGGTAGTAAAAGGTCAGTGGGCAATATCTCCTCTTGAAATCTGTTCAATGAAGTATTGTGTGTAATTGTGCTTTATTATAAAATCCTTGCCTTTATGTTATTAAAGTGTCATGATTGTATTACATTTTTGATGTCTCTTATTTAAGGTCTTCCTCCTCAGTGTTCAAAAAAAAAAGTGCTGTTAACCATATGTAAACTTTAATTTTAAAAGTGTTTTGAAGAAAAATGGCAAGGTCTGTTTTCTCCAAGTTGGGGGAAGTCTTTGGAAGTCTCCAGTTCTCTTCCAACCATTTCATTCATGGTAGTTAAAGCTGCCAAAAGCAAGGCAGTGTTGGTTTAAAACTTCTACGCTATGCTATATACAATGAATTACTTTACAAGCTTTTTTCTTATGTATATTTAAAGCTGTGTACCTGTGCTTTTAGATCCCTAAGGTTTGTACAAACCATCTCACCTGAACTGATAGTTCAATGTGGTTAAGTTGTGATTGAGTATTGGGAGACTAAGAACAAGCACCAGCACAAAAATGTCCTTTATACATATTCAAAAATCAATGAAGGTGAATCAACCTTGTGTAGTTGTATAACTTGGATACCATTAAGGTTTTGTGGAAATAATTTGTATATTTCTAACCAAATACTACTGCGAAATGTTTTTCTTGCTGGATCATGGTAAGGCTTTCTTCAGGATTCCTATGTTTTATGTAGGTGGTAAAGATATAACTGGATCATAGAAGTTGGCAAGTTCCATACTGTAAGTAGCTGAATTTATTTAACCCCCAACCCCTTAAAAAAAAAAAAAAAGTAGTAGACATGAGAAATAATGCATTGTTTTTTAACAGTGAAAACCCACAAATGCATGAAAAGGGAAGTACAATATATTTTATTTGATGGCCACCTTAAAAGGAAAAATATGTAAAGTCAAGTTTGTACATTTATTTGGAATGTAAGTAATCTGTAAAAACACCTTTTTAATATGGACCTTTTTAGACATAGACTAAAATGAATTTTATTGTTTATATATCATGAATCTACACAAAATATCCTGCAATGTTTAAGTGGAGAAAGTGTATATATGTGTATATATATTTATTTCCCCCCTTTTCTGCAAATTATTAGGAATAGTTAATAGTAGAAAATAACAACTTTGTCATATTTTCTTTATTGCAATATTTACCCCTTAAAACTATTAGCTCTGGTGCTAGTGCTAATTCTATTCTAACTTTCTGGTGCATCAGAATTTACAGTTGGTTAAATAGTGCAATTAGTGTCACATGATCGCAATATAAATTCACCTGTTCCTGGATGACCCCACAGTTTGTTACAGAATTTATTTAAAACAGCATCAGTTATAATAAGCATCTGTCAGATTATAAATATAATAATTAATTAAACAAAATACTACTACTAATAATAAAAAGGGATTTTAAGACCATCAAGTGGTCAGAGAATAAGATCAACAAAGAAAGAAATCATACAGTGTGCTTCCACCAGATGGCGCTCTGGTCATCTGATTGTAAGGGTATTTTCATGCGAACAGGGAATCAGGGTGTGAACAAAATATGCAAAACTCCACATGAATTAACTTTTATTTTGAAGTAAATAAATTAAAATAGCTGCTAAACAGAAGAGTCATTAGGGTAAATATCAATTAGATACGAACGAGATCAGTCAATTAGAGCTGATGGATACAAAAGAGGCGAACATGTCGAGTGGTTTCTTACCTTTTGAAAGCATTAGAGACACAGACAAGCCATATCAGCAAAGAGCAAGATCAGATCCAACTTTTTACATGACCATGTACAAACGCTTTCCTCTGATACGCCCGCTTCCCCACGGAACAGCAAAAGTATATCGAGTATATCATTGAGGATCAAAGTATATCATTTTTGCCGAATTAGTATTTGCTATACTCGTACTGCAGAACCCTGCAATATACAAAGGGGAGCAAAAACATATTTTGAGGTTTGAGACTTTTCTCACCTCCTCACTCATATTGTTAAATTAATTGCTCAAATGAATCCAAGATAACTTGCTCATAATGGCATTACACATTCTGCAGTTTCTTTGAATATATTGCAGCCTATATCAATATCGCACAGTATAACGAACACGCAATATGCTTCTCCCCCACCCCCCAGCCCCCATCATTCAGCTCTAAAAGGAGAACAAAAAATATGCGCACATCATACACTAACCCAGAAATGTAAAAGTCATCACAGCTCAGCATCTGGCACGGACGACGTTTGGGTGGAAGGACCTGCAGCCAATCAGGCGACAGAAAGAGGATCGATTGCTGGGACATTTATGACTGGTAGATTGATAGACTGATAGAAGTATTGTCTTTGTGGAGTTTTGGGTTTTTCTGTATTGTTGTATTGCATGCTTGGGTTACACAGAAAGAGAATAAATTACGTACTGTATCTGTATTATTTGCTCTTGTTTTAGCTAGCACAGTAACACTTCAGCTCATGCCAAAGATTTCTGACAGATAAATTTATCTTCGTAGCCTTTCATACTGGTGTCATATCTCAGTCTATTTACGCTACTGCTGTCAATATGATGGTGGCAAACTACTGATTGCTCATTATGTGGTTTGAATCAGGGCCCTGAATTCTCTCTGAATGTGAGCAGATTAATCCAGGGTTGTAGCAGAACCCATGTTATGAAGTGTTGTTCCATAAGGAGCGTGCATTAGTATTTTTCTACCAGAAAGTTCTACATTAAACTGTTTTGAGGCTGTACAACTGTACATCTGATAGATGGAACTGACATCGAACAATTCTTTAAATTTTTTAGAAACGAAACCTCTACAGGGTTTAAAAAAAACAATGGTGATGGAAATTTAACGAACATTATTAACACTTTTAACCTACAGTTCATACATTTTGGAACAAAGATTTTTGCCATTCGGCCTGTGTACTGTACACTGCCACGTTGAATTTTAAAAGGAACACTCAAGATGAGAGAGAAGTCAAGACTTTTAGATTCAATTCTAAGAGTTTGACAAAATTGTGGGACTGACCATTTAGGAATTACAGACATTTTCACACACACACACACACACACACACACGGCTAATTAATAATAGAACACACAAGCATAAGGATTGTCGTTAATACTTGCCCGCTGTCTGGAAGCCATGGAAATGACCAAATGCTTCCTCAAGATGGAACTGCAGTCTGCTTGCTCGTTGCTTTTTCTGCCTTCAGTCTTGTATTCAGTAAGTGAAAAGAAAGATTTACTGAGTTAAAAGCATGTGACTGACTTGGCCAGTGAAGAATATACAGTACCAATATCCAACTGCAATATGAATCGGTGTCCTATCAGTTTTGCAGCATTTGCAGGCTGAATCTGAGCAGTGAGTATAGCCCTATACACTTCAGACTTCATCCTGCTACTTTTATGAGCAGTCAGGTTCCACTGGCAGCCGTACACGCTTTTTCCAAACCACTGCCATATTTGACAGCTCTAGATCATGCTTTGGATCATGAGCTGTTCCTTTCTTTCTCCATACCTTTCTCCTTCTATCATTCTGGTACAAGTTAATTTGGGTTTCATCAGTCCAAAGAATCCGGCAAAGTTTTTCGGCCTTTCTTGAGTGTTTGCACCTTGTTGTAAAGCGTTTATATTCAATTCAAAAATTCATCTATTGACTTTGGCAATAGCACATCTCTCTTCTCAAGAGTGTTCTTGACTTGGCTAAATGTTGTAAAAAGGTTCTTCACCATGGACATTTTGTGGTTAGTTTGTATCAGTTAATTCCTTCTTTTCACAAGTGTTCCAAACAATGTTTTGCTCTCTCATTGATTGGTTTATTTATTCTTCTTCTCAGCCTAATGATGGCCTCCATCACTTGCTTTGGACCGCTTTGGACCAGATGTTGAGAGTTGAAGTGAACAGAACCAAATGCAAATGTAATACTCAGAACAACCTCCAGGCCTTACAGTATATACATACATTTGATAAGTCGTGGTGTAATGAGGGAAACAGGCCACACCTGGCCATGCAACTGTTTGTCAGTCATTTGTTCAATTATTTATGAGCCCCCTAATATGGATGTGTGTGTGTGAATATGTCTGTAATTCCTGAATGGTTAATGCCACACTTTAGTACAAACTCCTTGAATTCAAATTTCTCTTGAGTGTTTATTATTCATCTTCAGTGATTCATTACAAATTCAGTGTGATTCAGGTGTACAAAAGCCAAATGGCAAAAACAGAACTTCTCTTTGTTCCAAAATGCATGGACCCATTTATGTGGATTGATTTAGTTTTTATTTATACTTATTTATTTGATATAATATTGGTGCATCAAACTAGTAAACTATTGTAACTTGCAAAAATGCATATGTAGCTAAAAGAAGCTTTATTATACTAATAGATTCATTGGTGAGTTGGTCGAATCATTTTAATACCTATTTCTTATTTACATAACAACAGTACCAACAACATAGTGACTCCCCACCAAGCACAGGGAGAACATGCACACTAATTTCAATAATTTAATTTATTTTGTTTTGACTGTGGCCTCACACCTTCTGGGATGAGGGTTCGATTCCTGCCTTTGCGTCTGTGCTCCGTTTTTTTCAGTCAGTCCAAAGACGTGCAGATTATACTAACTTCCATTTCCAATTTGCCTAATTCAATATATATATTGAATATATATACTGTATATATTGAAAAAAAGAAAATTTTGGATTTTATTGAAGGAGCTGTCGACGTCTTTTTTCACTTTATAAATACTACAATACATTTGACAGTAATAACCTGAGTGGACTTTATATGCAGTGAACACGATTAGTAAGTGCACATTTTGGTATTATGTGATGCAGACCTGCCAACCTTGACATTAGATTTAATACTTTCAGAAGCTTACAGAGCTTAAATCACGAATCTCCGTATTATTTCTTCTTCAAAAGAAGTGGCAGCTTTTATTCTTGATGAATAGCTGTCAATACGTGGACCTTTGGTGTAATCCTAAGTATAATTTCCTCGTGAATAGCATAATTACTAGTTGGGTGTAGGTTTGGCTTAATTGGATGAAATTACCTTCATTTCACCTTTTGAAAGCTTGCTGTTAGCATTTAAGGCTGTAATTCTTTTAAAAGCGATCCGTTTTCAATATGGCCGGTACAAATGCATATAGAGTAGTATAAATGTCATTAGTCGTTATTGAATGATACGCTTCAGTGAATTTCATGCAAGCTTGTCATTCAGGGAGATCGTTAAGGTTGAAGAATCAGTTACCTCCGTAAGTCTCTAAATGATGAATATGTAAACAGTCAATCATTGTATGTCCAAGGACAAATACAGAGGAGTGTTCAGTGGAGCTGGTAAGTTACGGCAGAGTAGACGGTATTTGGAATGATTCCACATTCAGTGATTTTCTTCTTCATTGCGATCACTCACTCATCGTCTATAATGCTTTTTCCTGTGTACAGAGTCGTGGGGAGACTGCAGCCTATCCCAGGAGACTTGCAGTAGGGCACGAGGCGGGGTACACCATGGATGTCGTGCCAATCCATCACAGGGCACACAGTCCCCTATACACACATTCATTCACACAATACTAGCAATGTGGGAACACTAATTAGCCTAATCTGCATGTCATTGGACTGTGGGAGGAAACCTGAGTACCCCAGGAAACCCACCAAGCACATGCTCATGCACAAAGGTGGGAATCGAACCTAGACCCTGGAGGTGCAAGGTAACAGCGCTAACCACTACACCACCATCCTACTTGAAAAAACTCATTTTAATAATTTAATTTATTTTGTTTGATGTCAGTTTCAAAGCCAGAATGAACTTATCTGAGATTTCCTACAAAGTAACACTCTCCATGTGTGGTGATAATTTTTGCCGGGGTTGTAGATATGTTCCTAAATGATCATATTCTGTAAAACTGGCCAGGAAGCTGCGATTTGTTAAGCAGAAGCAGTTTGGGGATTTTCCAATTTTCTGTCCTCATAAAGCAGCATTGAGAATCGGCATACAGATGAGATTTGGTTTGCTTTCAGTCCAATCTGCATACATGGCATTCGTGGGCAGCTGAAATGAACAAGCTTTTGTGAATCTGTAAATAGAACATTTAGTACAAGCGTGGGGCATATTTTCTATGCAGAAATAAAACATGTCTCTGTAAATCCTACAAATAGAAATGATATCAGATGCATATGCTTGATTTTAGGGTTTGAGAGGAGGAGAAATATCAGTTGGATAATTTAGCCTGTGGTTTGCTGGATTTAGACTTGCAGAGTAACGTGAACCTCACAGAGCTCAAAAGTAGCATCACCCCCAAACATAATACGCACGCTGACTGAATACACATTCACCTTGGAGCTCTTGGCAGTTTTTTCATTATAGTGATACAGGAGGTTAGGGAAGGAGAGACTCGCATCCATCTTACTGTTTGAGTCTGAAAAATTTATCAGATGGCTCATATTAGTCCCTTATAAGTCCCATAGATTGAGGAGAAACATCAGTAGTCATGAGATATCACTAATATCACTTTATACACTGCTTGGCCAATAAAATAAAATAAAATAAAATAAAATAAAATAAAATATTTCACCGCATTTAGCACTGATTATGGCACATGTCCAGTGCGGCATGTTTTCAACAACCTTATGCAACGTCACAACCGTTATTTCCATCCAGCAATCCAGAGTTGCGATCATTTTTGGCTAACATCTTGTATTGATGACAGCAGAGTTGTACTCCATAAGGTCTTCTGCAGCACATCACAAAGACATTCAAGAAAAAAAAAATCAAATGATTCAATAAAATGATCACCCCAGATCATAACACTGCCTTTAGAGGCTTATAAAATAGACACTATGCTTTCATTTAATTTCAATAAAATTTTATTTGCATAGCGCTTTTAACATTAATCAGTGAAAAAAAAAAAAAAAAAAAACACAAAAAAAAGTAGGGGCCTCCGAGCGGCACAGTGGTAAAGTGCTTGCCCTATCACCCAGAGATCGCGAGTTTGATTCCTGGGTGATTCTCGCAGCTGGAGGTGATTGGCCGAGCTCTCTCAGGGGGGAGGGATGAGAGGTACTTAGTGCTCCTACATTAATCACGGCTCAACAGCCAATCAGGGGCGTCTGTGAGCTCACGCAAGCGGAAGGAGCGGCTAGCGCTTTCCTCCGAGTGTGTTACTCCGCCCCTAACGTTGCGTGAGCGAGCAGTTCGAAAAGATGCGGGCGGCTGGCGTCACGTGGTTCAGAAGAAACACGTGATAGTCTTCGACCCTCCCGACTGAGTGGTAGTAGTAGCCTTAATGTGGGAGCCCCCTAGTGATGGGAGCAATTTGATACGACTAAATTAGGGAGAAAAATTGGGGAAAAATCCAAAAAATAATAATAAGAAAAAAATTAAGAAAAAATGGTAAATTATACTTATCAGATTGTCCATGATGCAAGCCGAGGGCGACAGTGGAAAAACTCCCTGAGATGCCAACAGGAAGAAACCAGACTCAACAGGGAACCCATCCTCATTTGGTTGATAACGGATAGCAGGGATTGATCTGCATCATACTGTGTGTTGGGCAGCTGGAAGTTCAGTATAACAGGAGATACATTAAGTTACTATGAAGTTCATTTCTGTCATTGGAGGCTCAGGTACAAAACTGTTACAGAATAGGTGTGCATGTGGATTCATACTGAATATAGTGAATTTAGTTAAAAGCCTTCAGTATAAGTAAGTGCACTTCATACGCTTCCCTTCTTACCCTGACGCACACATCGATCTGAAATAGGGTCAACCTGGAACACACGAGCTTTTAAATTGCTCCAAACAAAATCTGTATAATGCAACTTTACCAAGCGTTTAAAGTTATCTCTAATAAAGTTTTTTTCCGAAATCATTTCTTTCACAAAGTTGACAGCCTTCCAGCTTTTAATAATGTGTTGGACTGTTCTCAAACAAACTCAAATATTTTCAGCAATATCCTTAGTTGTTGTCTTTGCTTAATGCAAGGCCATTCTAAAATAATTTGACCCTTCTGAAACACAACAACATCTTTTCCATGGTGACGGGATACATTTTCCAACATGTTCTTTAAGAAATGAGAAGCTACTCACTGCATCAGGTGAAATATTTTAATCATTGCAGTAATTATCTAATTAAACACTCTTGGGTATTTGCTTTTTTAATCCAAACAGCATAACTCAATAACTGAAAAAATAACTAAATAACTGAGCACTTAAATGGCGACCTAATGCGTTAGATTACTCGTTACATCAAAAAAGTAATCCAAGTACTCTAACCCATACTTTGTAACGCGTTACACCCAACACTGCTCATGAATATGATGCTATTTAAATGTGAACAAAATACATTCATTAACACTAAGGGTTAATGCATACAGAATTGTTATGCGTTTTTGCTCAAAGTAGTTTCACAACTGTTTTCTCTAGATCCTAGTAGTCTTCCCCCACCTCCCTAAACACAGGAGTGAGTGGAAAGGCTTTGTTAAACTTTGTTAAATAGTTTGACACCACTTTGCAAGGTTATAGCTAAGGGATTTTAGATAAAAATCTTTTTGTCTCTAGGTTATGATTCTTGAGATACTGGCTCAGGTGATATTGTCGCGACCTAACAAAGAGACAGATGGTAATTGGCTAAGACTAAATTCAGGGAGAAATAAAATCAAAATATAAAAGAAACTTCAGTTTTGTTTATCTCACACACATTAAGGCCAACAGTAATACATTGTAAGTATGTCAAAGTCAAAGTCATGATGGATTTGCAAAAAAAAAAAAATTACTTTTGAGAAGTCTG
>JAOTRS010000008.1:21696925-21710197 GCA_028565755.1 Dinotopterus cunningtoni | reverse complement strand
CAGAGACTAGGATACGATAAAAACTTTCCTAACTTCAAAATAACTTCATAACTACAGTAGTCAGAATCTCACTGTTCACACGTTTTACTGCTTTGCTACAGTACTGTGTATGCCTCTGGTTTGTTGGTTGTATGTTTTAAAAATGAAAGACTTTTTCCATTTAATTTTTGGTTTTTAGACACGAAGTGACCAAAAGTGTGCAGACACCCGACAATCACATCCATGGTTCTTCACCATCACAGATTTTTCTCCAAACTAAACTACAAAGATGAAAACTCATAATTGTATAGAATGTCTATGTACTGTATCTTGAGCATTACAATTTACCTTCAGGATGCCCAAAGCTGCTGCATAATGAAAAAACCTTTGGTTTGCCAAGAACGGCGTAGAAGCCCTCACATGACCCTAAAAGACCATTAATAATGACATTATTAATAGTCTTGTAACTGAATGGACACAAATGCCCACAGGTACACTACAAAATCTAGGGGAAGGCCTTCGCTGAAGAGTGAAGGTTATTATAAGAGCAAGAATAAATCTAGAATGGGTTGTTTAAAACAACACATGAGTGTGATGGTTAGGTGTCCACATACTTTCAGTCTTTTAAAAAATTTAGTGTAAATTTTAGTTTGAGATAAGAATTTCTTCTTTGGGTAATTTAAGCAATTGGATAGAAATTCAATTATTTGTCACATGTACCGTATCTTACAGCACCCTGAAATTATAGATTTTTTTCACATATCCCAGAAGGAATCTTCAGATTGGGGTACAGCGCCCCCTGGAGCAGATAGGGTTAAGGGCCTTGCTCAAGGTCTCAACAGTGAGTAACAACTTGGTAGTGTTGGGACTTGAACCCACAACCTTCTGATCAGTAACCCAGCACCTTAACCATAATAAAGCTTTCCCCAATCAAAAAGAGCCACCATTATATTGCAACTAATATACAGTACAGTATATATGTCCTAAGAATCGTTTAGAGTATATATTGTATATCATAAAATTATACATACACAGGAGTGTTATCATGGACAGTTGAATTTATTCACAATCGCTGCATTATTTTCAGAAGAAGGACATCTTAGTTTAAGTAGGCAGCATGTCAGATAAATGCTGTCACATTTAAAGGGCAATGTAAGGACAGATGTCTTCTAGTGTTCCATGTTTTGGAAAAATGAAGGCTGTATCACATATTTCTGGGATTTATTTACAGTAAAATTTTCGCCCAAGGACAAGAAGTACAAGCAGACCGGATAATATGTGCAGCAGCCTGGGAACATATTTTAACCTGGTGAAATTTGGACTTTTTCTTCTTTAAAAAGTCCTGAAGACTTAGTTGAAATACGGAAGGCCAAGAGACACTTTATTTAAAATAATATCTATATTTACACAATGCATTATTTCACAAATACCTTGACACGTTTGAATAAAATTCGTTACAATGATTTTTCCATTTTAATATTATCCTGAGCAGAAAGACTTTGCCTTGTGTGGCACTCACAGCAGTTTTTCAATTCTGACCTTTAAAAGTGAGGACTTTCCTTTAAGCCAAGGATAATAAATGCAGGTTAACAAGAGATCATGTTTGTCATAAAATCACTGGAAGTTGCCCAAGAGTAATAAGAGTTTCAAATACATTTTAAGCTACTTAATATAAAACAGTACTTGATCCAACACGTAATATAGCACCTGATCTAGTACTGTACATCCCAAAAAGTAGCTCTACACATACTATCTAATAGCACTTAGATCTTATAGACCTTATAAAATAGTACTCGATCCAACACGTCTTAAAAAATAACATTTGATCCAGCGCATACTATCTAATAGCACTTTATCTGGCAGATCTTATCAATAGCACTTAATTCAGTGCATACTATCCAATAACACTTGATCTAGTGAATTCTATAAAATAGTACTTTATCCAGCACATCATACAGTACAAAATAACACTTGATCCAGCATGTCTAATAAAATAGCACTTGATCCAGCACATACTATCTAATAACACTTGATCCAGCATGTACTATGAAATAGCACTTGATCCAACACATCTTAAAAAATAGATTGATCTGACAAATTTAATAAAATAACACCAGCACACTCTGCAGGATTAAATAGCACCAAATCCAGCATGAAATAGCATTTGTTCCAGTAAATAATATATAAAAAAAACTTGATCCAGTGGATAGTAATCTAATATTCTAATGTGATCAGGCAAATTTTATAAAATAGCATCTAATTCATACTACCTTATAGCACATGTTCGGACACATCCTACAAGATAGTACTTGATCCAGCACATCTTACGGTATTAAATAGCACTTGATCCAGCAAATCCTTCGAAATATCTCTGGATCCAAGGTATCCTATTACATAGCACTTGATCCAGCAAATCTTATAACAATAGTAACTGATTCGGCACATGTTTATAAAATAGCACTTGATCCAGTTTATGCAATGTGTGTATTGCAATAATTGGTTTTCTTTTTGATTAACTGGTGCTTTTACTTACTGAAAACAAAGCGACTGAGTAGTCAATCAGCTTACCAAGCATTCATCTTTTACACTTACAGCTCATGATAAGAAGGTGGATTTAATGTCTAATTAATGTCTAATAATCAAAATGTCATAAGCATTAAGCATAAGTCACTTTAACAGAGAGAGGCATGGTAGCTTAGTGGTTAGCACTGTCGCCTTGCACTCCCAGGGTACGGCTTTGATTTTCGCCCTACTGTAGTTTGATTCCCGCCTTTGTGTGCATGGAGTTTTCATGTTCTCCCTGTGCTTGGTGGGTTTCCTCCAGGTACGTACTCTGGTTTCTTTTCACAGTCCAAAGACATGCAGATTAGGCTAATTGGTCTTCCCAAATTGCCTGTCGTGTGAATGAGTGTGTGTGTGAGTGAATGTGTGTATGTGTGTGTGCCCTGCGATGGATTGGCACCTTGTCCAGGGTGTACTCTGTCTTGTCTCCTGGGATAGGCTCCAGGCCCCCCCTGCGACGCTGTATACAGGATAAAGCGGTATAGATGATGAGTGAGTGAGTCATGGAGTGACTTTAACAGATAAGATTTAATTAATGAGTTCATCAAATACTGAATTCTTGAATCTGATTCCAGCTCACACCTCAGGTTACTGATTCTGTCTGTAACATGAATAATAAAATGAATATTAATGTGCTCGTTCAAATGTTATTGTTTCCATAGTAACAGCTCGTTCACAGGGACTTGTTTACAGATGCTTCACATAATCCACCAAAGAAAAACATTTACTGATGTGCTGAAGTTTATGTTACTTTATGAAAGGAGCGTTGAACGTCAGCACTTTGTAACAGTCATGGTGGTTTGTAAAGTTTCTCAGCGTGAGGAAATCCTCAGGACGGAAGAGTTTACACTTGCCGTGGTCTCAGGAACATGACATGCTGTGTTTTCTAAGGGATAATAAAAAAATCCTGTTAATGTAACGACTGTTTATTGTAGATTTATATGTTGGTATAAAAAATAAAAAATATCTAAATCTGTTTGTATATCTGTATATCCATCCATCCATCTGGAATCAGACATATTGAGATTGTAATGAATTATTAGACAGTGGAGATGGAGGTAATACAGCTCCTCGCTCGCATCAATAATCTGCAAGAAAAACGAGCTTAATTTCAGGGTCAGAATCGTTACTGAGACGTGCCTCTCCAAGCCTGCTCACGTAAATCCTGCGCAAATTCCAGAATAGCACTCAAGGTCTGCATACAGATGTGCACCCTGTGTTTATGAGCCCTTTACGATATGTGTATAACGCAACTCTAAATCCGGCCCATGACACATCAAACATCTAATTACAGTACATGCTCGGACCACACGCCCACAGCTACTGTATCATGTTGAAACACATAGAATTAGAAATACAAGGGTATAAAAATCGATTAGGTCCATGATCAACAACTTCATCGGATCAGAGCGGGTAATACGGCGGAGATTCACATACCGCTGTTGTGGATGCTTCTGAAATCAATTCTTGACTTTTATTCCAATTTTTATTTATTTTTTTCCTTTTCATTAGGACTGCCGACCTTGGAGCTCGAGAGGTAAAAGAGCTGCACATGCAGCAGTAATGAGTATCTCTCTCTCTCTCTTTCTGTGTGTGTTTTTTTATTTGGTAATAAAAAGCCACAGCATTTAAGAACCTCCAGGCTGGTGTGTGTTTTATATGAACAGCCACCATTTAATCATTAAAAAAGACAACTTGAGTCAATATGATGACGTTTTGTATTCAGAGGTTTGGTGTGTGCAAGTATACTAGTAGTGTCTAATTAATATTTGACTATGTGTTTGTTTCAAATATGAAGTAGCCAATGATGAAGATGCAGATGATGCTGACCATCATTTATTGAAACATCCATTTTCTATTTGGGATAGCAGCCAGTCTATGGTCACAACTGTTTTTTTTTTTCCTTGCTACCTTTTTATCATTTGAGGCGATTTTAGATGTGATTTTAGATTGTTCTGGTGTGAGGTCTTTGGGGTGTTCAGAGCTCTACATTGGGGAGACAAGACAAGCTCTTCATAAAAGCATGTATCAGCACAGAAGGAGCAACACCTCAGGGCTGAATCAGCAGTGTACCTTCACCTGAAGGTATGAATTTTGGACAGAGAGGATAGATGGTTTGTGAGAGAGCGGTGAAAGAAGCCATTGATGTGCAAGTGGAAAATCATTCTGTCAAGAGAGGTGGAGGTCTTCGACACAACCTGGCTCCTATTTTCCAAGCTGCACTTTCATCCATCCCCAGGAAGATCAAGACTTCTTCACGAGTCAACCAGAAAAGCCACACCAAATAAACTCCCCTTACTCTCTCTGGTCTCTATTGCCTTCCTAACAGCTCTCTTCCAAACCATCCCTCCTATTCTCACCTTCTCTATTGTTCATGTAACATGGCTTTTCAGACAGGGGAGGAACTTTTGACTTTGAAGGACTCAAATATGAGAAACTAACAAAACTTACCTCAGACTGAAGAGGCTACTTGGATGAGTAGTGAAACGTTCCTACCCAACAAGAAAGAAGTCCAGTTGACACAACTCAACTTCCAGATAACCTCACCTGGACGACTGAGAATCTTCACAGGCATAAAGTACAGCTTTCAACCTTAATGAGTAAATATCTTTCATAGCTTTATGTTTATATTATCTACCATTTCTTCAAAAAAAAAATTTCTTCCTTGTTATTAACCTCCAATAAGCTTTTTGCTTTAAATAATATAGTGGGTTTTAGTGAAGCAATGATTAAGATGTACAAAAAGTTCAGTGTTAGATCAGAGTGAGTGTGTGGAGAGCACAAGATCCTTAACAGTCACAAGAATCAGGAATAAGGTCACAGTTTGTAAGATGACATTTCAAAGATACAATAATGGACAGATATGACAAGATACTGTATAATTCTGATGTTTCATGGATTTCCCCCTCTCCATGAATCACGGTATAAGTGGACCGCTGGGACGCATCGCAGCCTCACGCCTGGGATTGTAAACACTTCTTTAGTGACAACTCATAAAGATCAGATTTCATACATTGTTTCAGCTGGAGAAATGCTTTACATTTATTATGTTAGTTTTCCACTGCATTTATTTTCAGGCAAAAATAAACCTATCTCATGAAACTGCATGAACTTCTTCAAACGTTTAAATCACAAGGTCGGATAATAAAACTTATAAATAAAAGAAAGATATTATGATCAATTAAAGTATGAAAAGTAGCTGCTTTTGTCTCTGTTGTTATAGCACACCGTTATCTGTTAGCCTTGAGTTTTACAGTTCAGAAATTTTTTACATATCCTGTCAGTTCAAAAAAGCAGTGGAAAACTAAAATAATTAATGTAAAGCTTTCTCCAGCTGAAACAATGTATGAAATCTGATCTTTATGAGTTGTCACTAAAGAAGTGTTTATAATCCCAGAGCGATGTCTCAGCGGTCCACTTGGACTGTAATTCATAGCTTTAAAATAAGCCTGCATCAAGCAAAATAAATGAGCAAACTAACAAATTAAAGAGTTTGCTGAAATGATTGGAATTTATTGCATTAACTAATGGTTAATAACTGTCCAAGGTATTATCAACATTATATGCTAAGAAGCATAAAGATTAGACTTTGGTGCAATTGATAAAGGTCATGTTCCAGAGCGATAGGACTACTGTACCTGCACACTGCCTGGCCCCCTCAAAAAAGATGCCATCACAAAAGGGTTCAAATTATTGTGTTGCATCAGGCAAAGAAAACAACTAAGGAAATTTGAAATTCTGAAATTTCTTTATTATAATTTAGAGGGGAAGTGTGTGGCCGAAGTTGTGCTGTGCATTGCGTGGCCATAAGAAAACCACTTGTTGGTTAAAAGGCTTGAATATGCTAGGGAGCATCAAGATTGGACTTTGGAGTAATAAAAAAGGTCATGTGACCTGATGATTCCAGATTCACCCTAATCCAGTGTGATGTCCCCATTAGTGTAAGAAGAGAAGTGCACAAAGCCATACATTAGTTATGCATAATTACATAATTAATGTTAAAGGCCAATAAAATTAAGTCAGCTGATGACCCAAATGTACTTAATAACCAGGTTATCACATGTGTGGCGTTTTTCTTCCTTCATGGCCATATTCCAGGACTCACTTTGTGAGAGTTGTTCTGCATGATGAATCATTATCACACATGAGTTGAGTATGAGCCTTTTTTTTTCGGCACGCAGTGTATTTTCCCAGCAGGTCAAATTCCACCGTTGGAATTTTCTTCGTGATCAATATCTGTCTGACAATATCAAAGTATCTGTCTGTCTGTTTGTCCATCCATCCATCCATCCATCCATCCATCCATCCATCCATCCATCCATCCAGTCCTTCGGACAGCAACGAGAACTATAAATCAATAGTAAGTGATCTGAATGCGTCTTCATTCACACCTGTTCACTTGTGATCCGGTCACCCAGGACACATACTGTAATAATGCCAGGTGTGAACAGGAGCCTCTGAATCTGTCATGTTTAGCACTTAATTAGCTTGTAG
Organism: Dinotopterus cunningtoni; assembly: GCA_028565755.1. Lineage (NCBI taxonomy): Eukaryota > Metazoa > Chordata > Actinopteri > Siluriformes > Clariidae > Dinotopterus > Dinotopterus cunningtoni. The sequence continues at coordinate 21,703,162 of JAOTRS010000008.1, read as the reverse complement.
TTTGTCTCATATTTATGCAGTCCAAAACTTGAAATTTTAATTCCTGAGTTCTGAGTTTAGACCCTCTCCTGTTTTTCTCATTTAGATTATAAATATACAGTGCTTGATGGCAACTGCTTGTTATTTGATCCCTGCTATGGATTGACAATGAGTTGTAGATTTCCCTCAATCCTAAGCAAGAGACTGTGTGTACTCTGTTCACATCACTGCATGACCGTCATGTGTATTGATCTGTTTTATTGTTTTACCTGTTTTATTATGAGGGGACCAACATAAGGTGTACAGGCTTGAATGAAGTGAATATTCTTGTTAAATTAGATGTGTGCATATACATTGTACAGCATTGCAGTTTAGAAGAAGAACACCGTATAACTCTTACTATTAAAATAATACTTACTGTATCACTGAAAAAAAAAAAACAAATGGCAGTTCAGTGGTGATTCATGTCCTTTTGAAAGATTTATATACCGCTCTCTTAAGATCTAAGCCTAACTGTTATTTTCCACAGACTAAAAAAGGTTCGCGGCGAATCCCTACTGACAGTATAATTTAGTTCAAGATACACATTAACCCACGTTGGGAAAAAGTGGCCCTGCAATTAAATCCGTTCAACAAATAGGTGTAATTTTGCTTCTTTTAAAAAGTTTCAAGACTTCAAACTTTCTTCCAGAAACTTTCCCTCATCTTTATAGATTCCCACCTCACTATAAATACACGGAATAAACAAATATGCTTCTGTCATCTGGAGGGTTATAACAGTTTGCTTTGTGAAGGTTCCATCATGCAGTTGGTGCAATTAATGAAATGCGTTCAAATACAAGCTGTTTTTTTTTTTTTTTTTTTTTTTTTTAATCATGAAATTGGTGACACTTGTTTGATAAGCAGACAAGCTGCCCGGATAAATCTGCAGTACTGTGATCGTTCGTCCTTCGCCGTGGACGGCTGTACACACTCGCAGCCCATCTGGTTGGTGAGAAGTTCTGAGGATTTAATTACTTTCACTCGTTATGCAGGTGTCTTAGCGGTGGGTCTTAAATGTCGTGTTATGAATAGACATAATAGTACGTTTTTCAATATGCTACTGTATATGCTGTCATGCTCAAAAGTTAGTACCCTCTTTAAGGTCTTTTTTGGTGAAAATAATAAGAAAAAAAGATTGTAGTGGTTATCAGTGTTAGACAAATATAACCTCAGATGAACAACATATAACATTTTTCGCAGCTCCATTTCTTACACAAATGAAAACAAAAACAAAAAACAGGTGCTGCTAATTATCAGCCCTTGATTAACTGGTCATCAGCAGGTGTGCAGGCCTCTATAAAAGCAGACGTATTGGCAGTTTGCTGGTCTGGAGCATTCAGATGTGTGTTAACACAATGCCTAGAGGGAAAGACATAAACCGTGGACTTAGAGAACAATTTTAGCTGCACATAATTCTGGAAGGGGTCATTTCCAAACAATTTGGAGTTCAGTGTTCTACAGTAAGAAGAATTATTTACAATTGGAAAGCATTCAAGACATTTGCCAATCTTCCTAGCAGTAGAAATCCCAGCACAATTAACCCCAAGGTCAGACTGTGCAATGCTCAGAGAAATACAAAAACCCAAGTCCATGACAGCACAATTAGAAGTAGACTGAACATGTACGGTTTACTTGGAAAGGTTGCCAGGAGAACTGAAGCATGACAAAACTATATCTGAACAAACCACAAAATCTACATCAGCATGGCTGAAACATAAACTTCAACCCGTTAGAAATGCATGAGCAAAAACCTGAATGAACTAAAGCAATGTTGTAAAGAAAAAGAAGAAAAAGAAAATAAAGAAGATGTGAGAGACTCATAAAGTCATAAAGGAAATTATTACTTCAACGTACTGCCACTAAAGGTAGATCTACAAGCTATTAATATATAGCTTGTAGATTAATATATATATTAATATATAGCTTGTAGATCCACCTTAAGTGGCAATAACGGGGAGTAGTTAATATTGGTCACTTGCTTTTTTTCTATTAAGCTGTACTCGTTGTGGAATAAATAATGAAAAATTGAAAAAAGAAATATGTTGCTGTTTGTCTGAGGTTGTCTTTGACTAATCCTGAGACTCGCTATGATCAGATCATTCTTATTATGTTTTTACACACGCAAAAAAACCCCCCACTGAATTAAAAGACGGGGTACTAACTTTTGAACATGACTGTATCTGTCGTGGCACTTAGTTTTGTGAACACTGTGCGAAGAAAACTGTCGATTGCAAAAGAGCACAAAATTAAAGAGCACAAAATTAAAGAGCACAAAATTTCGGAGAAAAGTCCTTTATTATCTGTGCAGTTTCTACGTTATGTGCAGTTTTGTGTGCTTCTGTGAATACGTTATGTTCTAGTACAGATTAGGCAGCTTTATCCAATAGTGCTTCATCAGTCTGAAATAATAAGTTGCCTTAATTGTGCCTCATGTAAAGGTCAATCAGGGTCCCACTGGCTCTAAAATTACGCCATTAATGTTGTTCTTTTCACAAACGCCCTTCATGATCGCGGTCAGTCCTTCTCGAAAATGTGCTTTTCTTATGATGTTGTGGAAAAAAAGCCGAAATGGGGAAATTTAGTGCCTGAAAAATATTGAATAATGCCAATTATCTTATATATTTCATTTTCTATCACCTAGAGCTTTGCTTCTCATAATCCTGTGATCATTTCTAAAAATTCTGCTTCCCTGAAATGAAATATAATTATATTACTGTATTATTGACTTCTCAAATTTAATTGTTGATTCATTATCAGTAACAGCAGTTTAAATGAAGAACTCCAGCGATTACAATATTGTTTCTGTAGTAACAGGTCATTTACAGGAAGTTGTATGGTGGGCGATCCACAAGTGTGTTATTTAACAAAGAAAGAGTCTCCAGGGTAACAGTATCTGGCAGAATTCAATTTTCTCTGTAACAACACAAGCTTGGTGTGTTTTGTCTTATTAAGTTAAAAAGAAAGTAAGGGGACAATGGCAACAAACAGATGCTTATAATTCTTATAAACAAGTGACATCAGATACATAGATCTTGTGAAACATTAATTGTTACATGTTAAAGCAAAAAGGTTTTCAGACAAATCAGATTTGAGAATTCAATAGTGCTGTGGAACCTACTGTACACTATATTGCCAAAAGTATTCATTCATCTGCCTTCACATGCATGTGAACTTCAGTCAAATCCAATTCATGTTGGCCCCACCCCCTTTGCAGCTATAACAGCTTCAACTCTTCTGAGAAGGCTTTCCACAAGGTTTAGGAGTGTGTTCATGGAAAATTTTTGTCCATTCTTCCAAAAGTGCATTTGTGAGGTCAGACACTGATGTTGGACGAGAAGGCCTGGATCGCAGTCTCTGCTCTAATTCATCCCAAAGGTGTTCTATCGGTTTGAGGTCAGGATCCGTGTCTTTATGGACCTTGCTTAGTGCACCAACATCCTATGTATGGTTGGTTGGATTTCGATCTGGGGAACTGGAGGCTGGATCAACAACCTGAAACTCCTTGCCTGCTAAGCTCCATATGTTTCAAACTATGATGCACTGGATGTTCTGATGCCTTTCTGCCAGCATCAGAGATAAGATACTGCTTATCTTATTTATGGTCACAGGAGGGAATGGACAGGGTGCACCCTGGATGGGATCATTACCCAATGCAAAGCACAAGCACATACTCAGTCATACACTATGGGCAATTAGGAAGCTCTATAACACATGCCATTAGACTGTGGGAGGAAACTGGAGTACTGAAGAAAACCTACAAAACTTGAGAAGAACATTCAAACTCCACATGCACAGACTGAAGGTGATATTCAAACCCCCAGAAGTGCGAGGCGACGGTATTAACCATGAAGTCACAGCACGACTAACTTCCAAAATGAATACTCTCTATCTAGGATTTTAATAACTAGGGTCTCAGTGTTGCTATTTGTATAACTTATCTACATCTTCTCCTCTACTCCATCAAGTAGGCACTTTATTAATACTCTGTGTAAATGAAAAATAAATGACCACACATACTGTAGCAAAGAATTTAAGGACCGGATCCTTGCCATAAGGTTTTCCTGATTGGTTAATACAACTGGGTTGAGATGGACGGCTTTCAGGAAGCAGATTCTCTATATTAGGTTTAAGGATGTAAAAAAAATAAAATAAATGAAAGACAGTGCACTTGAAAAAAATATTAAATCAATTCTAGCAGCTTTAAAGCTCTTGCTCATGGCTCTCATGACTTCAATGGGACTGAACCATCTACAGGTCACAAAAAAACGTCTCAGTTGTAGAATGTTACTTTAAGTCACACATTTTCCTTGATCGTGAAAAGAGACGAAGAGAAAATAGCAAGCAGCAGCAGAAATAGGTTAGAAGTCCAAGACCGAAACAGAAACTCTGATTTACTGTAACGCCGTTTCTGCAGTGAGTATACGCCGAGGTAGACGTGGTGAGGTATCTTTTCAGCCAAGATAGAATTAGTCATTTTAATCCTATTAAAAATATTTTATTTGTTAATTAATATGGTGTTATGTTCCAGGGTGAATATTATTTAAATTTCTCATCCATCCTTTTAAGATTTATTGAAAATTTGATCAACTGAGATGTTCTCTAGAATAGTGCGAAAAACATCAAGAGGCCGAATAACCAGGCTGTTTTTTATCTGACAGCTAGTGAAACCAGTCACTATAGGACATCAAAACATCCTACCTCTCCTCGGAGAACACACACACCATGAGGAAGCCTTCACTCCTGCCAACACAGCATGCAAGCACATGCTCACTAAAAGTGGACAACTGAAGATAAAAAAGCCAAGGTACTGAGTTTCTTTTTTTAGTTACCTTTGGTGGGCTTGATGTGTTATGTGTCTGCTCAAATACTGGCTGCTTGGATAATTGCATGAATGATCAGGTAAGATAAGATATACCTTTATTCGTCCCACAGTGGGGAAACTTCTATGTTACAGCAGAAAAAAAAGAAAAAAAATGCAAATATAAGGTACTGTAGGGACAGTACAGTGTATAAATACAAAAGAAAAAAAAAAGAAACAAACAATACAATAATTACACTTACAATTGCAATAGGTAATATTGCACAGTTTAAAATGGTGTTATTGCACAGTTACTATTGCAAAAAAAAAGTAAGTTATTGCGAAACAACAGTAATTACAGTAGTGACTGGTTCACTGGGAGCTTCTCTGACAGTACAGTCTAATAGCAGCAGGGAGAAAAGACCTTCAGTATCACTCCTTCAGACACTTAGGATGTAACAGTCTGTCACTAAAGGAGCTGCTCAGAGACAGAACTGTTTCATTGAGATTGGGGACTGGGATTCTTTATCAGATTGTCTAGTTTCTCTCTGTCTGCAGTAGAGATCCTGCTGCATCAGCAAACCACTCCATAGAAGAAGACGGCTGAAGCCACCACAGAGTCAAAAAAGTTGTTCAGTAGTGCTCCATGCATTCAAAAAGACCTTAATCTCCTCAGCAGAAAGAGTCTGCTTTATCCTTTTCTTTTAATTGAATCTGTGTTGACTGTCCAATCCAGTTGGCTGTTCAGATGAACACCCAGGTATTTGTAAGAGTCCACTCTCTCATGTCCTTTTCCGTGGATGTTCACTGTTGATAATGAAGTGTGTTTGTGCCACCAAAAATCCACACCCAGTTCTTTAGTCTTCCCCACATTTATCTGGAGGCAGCTCTGTTGGCACCAGCCCACAAAGTTCTGAATCAATTGTCTGTACTCCTTGTCATCATCATCCGTGATCAGGCTGACGTCAGAGAACCTCTGACATAAGGTTTGCAGTGTAGATGGTAAAGAGGAACGGAGCCAAGACTGTTCCCTGTGGGGCTCCAGTGTTGCAGACCATCATGTCAGACTTAAAGTCATGAGTCCTCACCTACTGTGGACGGTTTGCGATGTACTGTAATCCAGTATCCATATAGATGGATGATGATCCACTCCTACGTCCTCCAGCTTATCCCTCAGAAGCGCAGGATGGATTGTGTTAAAAGTGCTAAAGAAGTAAAAAAACATGACTCTCACTGTTCTCCCAGCCTTTTCCAGGTGTAAAAAAAGCCCTATTAAGGAGGAAGGTGACAGCGTCTTCCACTCCAATGCCAGGCTGATAGGCAAACTGGAGTGGATCCATTGACAGGCTCACCAGAGGTCAGAGATGAGTAAGCGCCAAGGTGAGGTGCTTCCTAATAAAGAGGTCTAGTGAGTGTGT
>JAOTRS010000008.1:21669767-21681380 GCA_028565755.1 Dinotopterus cunningtoni | reverse complement strand
ATCTTTGAGTTCATCTCATAAAAAATGGGAGCAAAAACAAAAGTGTTGCGTTTATATTTTTGTTCAGTATACTTTTCACGGCACTGTATATATACACCTTAAACGTCCTCTGTTTCACTCCTTTTTCAAATGTGCCATTTCAGTGTCTATTTCAAAATCAGAAAGAAACAACAGCAAATTCTGAAACACAATGTCAAACTTGGAAAAATCTGTAGTAAATAAGCTACAGCTGAGCCACGCCCTCCAGAGAAAAGCAGAGCTCTTCTTATACATCCCTTGAGCACATACCTTAGGTTATTTCTAATCATTCGTGTTTCCATTCATTGAGTGTTCACCGTAATTGTCTTCTGCTGGTATTTTGCACCTCGCGGCTTTTTCATTTGTGTTTTAAGCTCAGTAGAACTTTTTTGTTTCTTTCAGAATCTCTCTGCATTTGTTCTCCAAACTTAACGGTGGCATGTGGACTACAGTTAGTGCTGTTGTAGAAAATGAATCAACACATTGTAACCTATTAAAATTGTAAATGCAACAGTGCTGTATTATAATTTGTATCTTTTATAATAATTGTATTATTGTAATTGTAAATATTTAACGCTAAAAAAGATCCAGTGAGTTGCTATGTGAAAAAAACCCTTTGTTAAAGTGTATCCTGTTTAATGATAATGCACAGCGCTGGTAATACTGTACATGCCTAACCCAAAATCTTAATGGTTATAAACACCTGGCATGTCTTCTTTAAGTATGAACATAGAGTGATGGAGTCGTGTTTGAAAAATATAATTTGGAACTGAATTATGCAAAGGTTAATCAGATAACAAAGCACACATCTTCTCCATGACTGTGCTAGTTGAAGAGAGTCTGATCTTTTAAATCATATTTATCTTGATTGATTGCTTTGCCTTCCTTTCATTCCAAACACAAGTAAAGAACAGCGTTAAACAGAAATCGCACTTAACCCCGTTCCTCCCCACAGCTCTCTGGAATGCTAATTGGTGTTTTTTTGTTTTCATTTTTTCCCCTTTTACTGCAGGTGTGTTACACGACTGCCATTAAGCTGTCGCAGCCTATCAGAATAAAAATGCATCCATCTGTACGAAGAAGTCCCTAGTGATGGTCCTAAATGCATGAGAAGAATGTTACAGTCCTACATGGCTGTGAGATGTGATATTTTAAACTCCTTTTCTGCATGCAGATGGTTTGTGTTATTCCTTTAATAGCAAAATCACACTTAGATTTTATCAATTCAAAAGATTTGTACAGTACTGTAAATATTGGACATGATAACATTTGTTTGCATTATTTATTCAGTTGGGATCAAGCTGTTGGAGTTCAGGATACAGCAGGATGTTTTGAAACAGGTTGGCAAATTTGAAGACTTGGCAACAAAATCAGAAAGAAACAACAGCAAATTCTGAAACACAATGTCAAACTTGGAAAAATCTGTAGCAAATACAGAAATAGTAAATTCTAAAAAATAATGGCAAATTTAACAACTGGGCAGCAAATTATGAAACACAACAGCATATTGTGAACATTATCAGCAAACTTGAAAAAATCAGCAGCAAATTATGAAACTTAACATCAATCTAAGAAAAAAATTGACAATTGTGAAATGCGATGGCAAATTCAGAAACATGGCAGCAATTCCAGAACACAACAATAAATTCTCAAACTTGATGTAAAATTCCTAAATTCAGCAGCAAAATCAGAAACAGTCAATTCTGAAACTTGATTCTGAGACTTGAACTTTAAAAGAATGCCAGAAAAATCAGAACTTCCACAGCAAATTCTAAAACTGATTGACCTCAAACTAAGAAAATTTAGCAGCAAAATCATAAACAGCAAATTCTGAAAAAAATATGGTAAATTCAAAACCTGAACAGCTCATTCTGAAATCCAACAGCAAAATGTTAAACTTGATGCCAAATTCAGAATGTCAGCAGAAAATTCTGAATCTTGATGGCAAATATAGAAACATGCCCTAAAATCTGGCAACATGACATTACATTTAGAAACCCAAAGAATCCCGAACACAACATATAACTTTTTTCTTTATGCCAAAAATTTACCAAAAAAGAAAAAAAAATTGTGGGCAATACTAATAATAAGTACCCCTTTACTGCTTTCACTAGATTTAAGAGGGTAAGTTGTAACCAGATGCTGCTAATCATCAGCCTTTGATTAATTGATCATCAGCAGGTGTGCAGAGGCAGATGTTTTGGCAGTTCATTAGTCTGGTGCATTCGTGTGTGTGGTAACACAATGCCGAGAGGGAAAGACTTAAAACCATTTCTAAACAATTTAAAGTTGAACATTCTACAGTGAGAAAGATTATTCACAAGTGGAAAGCATTCAAGACAGTTGCCAATCTTCCCTGCAGTGGACGTCGCAGCAGATTCACCCCAAGGTCAGACCATGCAATGCTAAGAGAAATACAAAGAAACCCAAGGGGTAAATCTCAGACCCAACAGGCCTTTCTGAGCATGGTAAAGTCATTGACAGCACATTTAGAAGAAGACTGAACAAGTACAGATTGTTTGGAAGGGTTGCCCTGAGAAAGTTTCTACTGTCTAAAATGAACATTGAAGCACAACTGAGGTTCCCAAAACTGCATCTGAATTAAGGGCAAATATACTGGAACAATGTCCAATGGACAAATGAGACCTTTGTTGTTTGGCCTTAAGGCCCAGCTCTATGTTTGGTTCAAACTAAACAGCATTTTAGCAAAAACACATCATACCAGCTATCAAGCATGATGGTGGAGTGGTTATACTGTGGGCTTGTTGAGTAACCACAGGACCTGGGCACCTTGTAGTCAATAAGTTGATCATGAACTCCTCTGTATACCAGTGTATCTATTCGACAGCTAAAGCCTGCTTGAAATTGGGTCATGTAACAGGACAATCATCTGAAGCACACCAGTAAATCTACATCAGAATGTCCAGACCTCAACCCAATTGAAATGCTATGGTGGGTCCTTAGAGAGCTGTGAATTAGCAAATCCCCCAAAACCCTCAATGAACTGGTGCAATGTTGTAAGGAAGAATGGGCCAAAATTCCCCCACAACAATTAGTGAGAGGGTGATAAAGTCATACAGTAAACGATTATGTCAAGTTATTGCCACTAAAGGTGGATCTACAGTACATGCTATTGAAACAAGTTGGGTACTTAGTATTGCCCACATGTTGTTTTTGTTGTTAAATAAATAATGGCACAATAAAAAATTGTATATGTTGTTTGTTTGAGGTTGTATTTGTGTAATATATTTTCTGTATATGCTTTTACAAAAAAAAAATATAGAATTAAAAGAGGGGGTACTAACATTTACACATGACTGAATCTTTCTTGTTCAAACAGAGCATGTTAAAATGTTCACGTGTGATTACAGCATCAAAGACAGTCTCAGATACATTTTGTTTCCCAGTTATTGCTAAAGTGTTTGAAACATAATTACAATAGCTATTATACTATATTTTACCTGTAATAAAAAATAAATAAAGGGTTAAATTCTTTAAATGAAAGCAGGCACCAGTACATCTGACGTCATACACATGCTGTTGCTCCAAAAGTGTTAAATCTCACACCTCTGATTGCTTGAGCTTGTGTGTGTGATCCCTCAGGATTGTGTGTGAATGTCAAGGCCAACCTGGAGATTGACCTTAACACTCACCACAGGGGTCAATGACCTAATGTTCTTGCCATGTTAATGAGCGTGGAGATCCTGCTGGTGTGCTTTGCTCTCTGCATCAAGAGAACCTCGACAGATATAGTTTGTAATATTTCCTCTCATAGTGTTGGAATCTTACAGATCACAATCCATTAAATGCAGATCTTTTCAGGTATATGTGTAACAGCATCGTTTATCATCTTTCAAAACCTAAAATTGAGATAATATTGGTCCAATCTTCATGAAACTAGATTCTGTTTAGGTTGGATTTACACAAATACACACCAAAATCCTGCATCAGGAGCAAACAGAAGCGGCAGGTCCTGTACAAGTAAGCAATCTCCTGAGGTCTGGCCATGTGTGCAAGCATTCACGCTTGTGTGTGTGTGTGTGTGTGTGTGTGTGTGTGTGTGCACTTTCTGTAGGACATGACCCTCCTGTGTCCTGCTGCACTGTGCCAGATTACACCACTGTCCCTTTTATGATTCACACCATCTGTTAGCAGATCATGTCACAAACCCCATGATAAAACTACTACATCAACTGAGTCATATGTGAATATGAAATGCGACTTTGTTCCTGTCAGCTGATTTTAATCACCTGGATTACAAATACTACAGTATGAGTTCATGTCAAACCGGGGCTTGTGAATGAAGGTGTAAAACCGATTAACATTTACAGAACACTTCAAGCACAGTACGGTGATGAGGTTCTTAGCCGCAGAAAACATTCGAATGGTGCAAACGTTTTAGAGAAAGTACGTCCGTCAATCATGATCCTAGTCAAGGTGGCTCGGAGCCCACTTCAGTCGTTCCTGTGAACATTCAGTGGAACGCCTGGTCCTTGAAAATCTACGAATAACTTTTCACCAACTTGCAGAAGAGACTCATCAGTATGATCATAGTGACTTGGGAAACTCTGGGATTAGTGCATTATGTAGAGAAATAAAGGACGTTTTTATACTTACTGTACTCACTCACGCACTCACTCACTCACTCACTCACTCTTTATACAGCTTATCCTGTACAAGGTCAATGGAAGCCTGTAGCTTATCCCTAATCAAAAGTTCTTGAAAAAAAAACCTTGAGCTCACCCCGTATTTCACCCTTTCCAGGGCACCATGTTAGTTATACACGACTTGACCATTTAATGTCCAGCTGTGATGAATCTATTTTGTGGCCATCCATTAACCACCTCAGTTTCTGGCCTAGGTTCAGATTACCTGATTTCCTGTCCACCCTCTGATTATTCCAGGTTCCACACCACACCCCGACCACCCAAATTCCTAACATCCCTCTTATTACCCCATTTCTTGGTCACCATTGCACCAACCCAATTCCTTGCACCACCCCAATCTCCTCCAGGTTCCTGGCTTGTCTTTGATTATTTTCTGTTCCTGCCTCTCAACCACTTTATTCCCTGGCTATTCCCTGTCCATCCCACATCCTGACCTTCCTCTGACCACGCTACTTTCTGATCATTAAATTTTCTGTCCTTTGACCACTATTTGATCACTATTTTTCCTGATGACCCCAGTGACACTCTGCTCCAATTTTCTTGTCATTCCCTGATCATCTCATTTTCTAGCCATTCCTTGACAACACCATTGTGTGGCAAGGTTTTCATTGTTACTGTCGCTAAGACGGTAAACACCCACCTCCCCCCTCGCCGGTGGTACTTAGTGTGTAACCTAGTAACCCAGTGTAGGGATCTATCCAATGATGGAGATTACAAAGCACTTTTGTAATTCGCTTTGGATAAGAGCGTCTGCCAAATGCCTACATAACATGTACTGTACATGTAAATGTAATGTAAATAATACTAAACTAAATATGAACCTGATTTCCTGATCACCCGGTTTCCTAGCCAATATCACTCAATCCCACTTCCTAGACACACCCTGCTACCTCTTTTTTGGTCACTTGTAGACCACCCTGTCACCTCCCTGACCACCCCATTTTCTGGTTTCTGTTTGGCTAGCCTCCGGTTATGAGTTCTGACACTAAAAAGCACAAAATGTTAGACTTGTGCTGTGACAAAAAAATGCATAATTTCTGAATCCCTAGAGCTTCACTGAGCGTATCGAAGTTTGCATCATTTTCAGACTACATTACTACGAACGGCATTTAAAACCAACCAACGTGACTGAACTTAACATTTCAGCGTGACGTTCAGCAACTTGGAAGCGGGACCAGCCGTGGCCTCTGCATCAATCTCTCCTTACCAAATCTCATTACCTGTGAAAATGATCTGAGAGATACACACAGAGGATTAAAAAAAAAAGCCTCAAAAAGATGAAAGCTTTGTTTTCAAGTGCTATGATGGAGCCCTTTAGGCTTGTTACTTAAATGACGGTGTGTATGTGAGTGAACCAATCCTATTTAACTGGAGAAGATCCTCAGCAAAGTACACAGTGTTATCTGAAAGATGTCAGACTTCAAGTGTTGGATTACTGCTGCTTGTGGAAGAGCTTCTTGTCCTGTGTGTGTTTTTTCCCCCAGACGCATTAGAAGCAGTAGTCGACTGATAGTCAACTCAGATTTAAGCAGAAATTGCTCAATAGCCACTTGAAAGCACAATAAGTTAATGGTGATTTTTAACGTTGCCATATTTGTTGATATCCTACAAGTTTTGCTAATGGAGTGACAAGATTCAGGGTCGACTCTCTTTTTGACTTTGACTCATGATAATGCAGAATGCACAGAGGAGTGTACTAACTGGAACTTTGCTAGCATTAGATATACAGTGACCAAAATAACAAACACTGTAGTGAAGGAGGTCCTGTGTTCGATCCTAAACTTGAGGTTTGATAATGTGCCTGAAGTGTTGCATAAGATCTTTTGATGTTATCAAGAAACCACAAAAGTTTATTCTACATAAAATTAAGGTTAAGGGCCTTACTCAAGGGCCCAACAGTGGCAATTTGGGTGGTGTTGGGGCTTGAACTTGGGACCTTCTGATCTGTAGTCCAACTTCTTAACCACTGGTTGGCGCCCTGTGATGGGTCTGCACGCCATCCACTGGCTCCTGTCTTGTGCTCTAAGTTTTCTGGGATAGACCCCAGGCCCGCTGTGAAGACAGGATAACTGGTACAGACCACTTATAGGTATATAGTTCCAATACTCTGCTAATATTTAATATTAGTTAACACATTATATAAGTTAATGCTTTGGCTTTTAACTTAACTCTAGAAATGTGTGCAGATTTCCTGAAGCTGAAGCTCGACTGCGAAAAACAGATTCAATTTGTGGAAAATCAGAGTAGAAATGTCTTTAAGATTATAATTTGTTTTTGACTTGTGATACATATTTAAAGACTTTGTGCTCTTGGAGCTCAGATTTTACAGGCAATTAATTGAGAGATTCATGGAGAATGAGGCGGCAACACTGAATAAAAATTAATTGGCCTCTGATAACAATGTTATATTACAAACGTATGTTACAGGACAAGGATGTAGCGGTTAATTCAAGTTAATTTGTTGATCCTGTGTACAGGGTCAGGGGAGGCCTGGAGCCTATGCCAGGTGACTTGGGGCATGAGGCGGAGTACAGCCTAAATGGGGTGCTTATACATTACAGGGCACACAAGTGCACACACAATCACACCCTACTAGCAATTTGGAAATGCCAGTTGGCTTACTCTGCATGTGGGAGGAAACCGGAGTACCCGGAGGAAACCCTCCAAGCATGGGGAGAACATGCAACACACACACACAGTCCCCGAGGCACCACTCAAATATAGAGGTGCGGGGCCACTGCGCCACTGTGCCACACAATTTAATTTAAATGAATTTAATGTAACTTATTGTCTACTTTCAAAACAGCAGTGACCTAATTTATATAAAATATGAATAAAAGCTTTCTGCTGATTAGTTTTCTAAGTATTTTCTAAATGAACAGTTGCTGCATGTGTAGTCATATTTATAGTAAATAGCAATGATTAAAGATTTATGTATGTACAGTATGTCTAATTAATTAATTCTTTTTAATAGTTTACTTTAATTAAGTCTGGTTATAATTTAGATTGCACATACATTATACTGTACAAGCAAAGAGCTGAGCACAGTAGTGTGTGTGTGCGTGTGTGTGTGTGTGTGTGTGTGTGAACAGTAGTTGGGCGAATATTTTCCCATAGAGAAAACTGCCAGCATTGCAGTTTGTGTGAACTGATGAAGAAGGCAAGTTTATAAAACTCTCCTTTTAACTTTAATTATTCACAATGAACTGTGTCAGTGAGACAGGTTTCAGAACTCTGGATCTAAACTCTAAAGAACTAACAGAACTAAATATATATATATAACAGTTCTTTGCCTCCGTTTGGAAATCAGAACATCAATCAATAGGTCAGCGTTTGGTTCAAAGTCTGTCTGGGAAGATCTGATCAGAACTGGACAAGTGATATGGTTGAACATTTGCACCCACACTTTAGTGTGATCTCTGTAGCCTCAGATTCGTGTTCCTAGCTGACAGGAACGTAACCCAATGTGGTCTCCTGTAGCTGCACCCCAGCTGCCTCAGGGTCAGACATTCTGTGATGCTTTTCTCTTCATCACGCTTATAAAGAGTGATTATCAGGATAACCCCAGACAGCTCGAACCAGTTTGGCTCTTCTTCTCTGACCTCAGTTTAAGATCATGTTTAATGCCCTGAAGGATTCAAATAGGTGTTTTTTCATTTAGCCTTGAGCGTTGAGATGTTCCTGAATGTTGTTCACAGAGAGCGAACCTCATTAACTCACTCTAATTCTCATAACTTTATGTATGAGTAATTTCAGTGTGAATATTTTTGTCACTCGAGTAAAAATATGCTTTAATTCGCTTCAGTCTGGACAATTTCTACTGGGTTCTGCACTGCAGTTGAATACCAAATTAGTGCACTTGGCACATCTTAAAGCATCAGAGAAAATATTTCTTACCATATACTGTAGAGAGAATATGAAGCTGTGCAATAGTCAGCTTAACTCGCCATTCGTGAAGATTAAGAAAACCCTAAATGAGGATAACTCAGAGGGTTGTAGATGAAGGATTAATGCAGGGATAAAAAATAATCTAGTGATTTTCCTTGTGAAACTGTCAGTGGACAGATATAAAGCAGTGCTGCTGAAGTTTGCTGAACTTTAGCCACTTTAACATAATACACTAATGACTTCACATATAGTTATGATACTTGGATTTCTTCCTCAGTGGATATCTTGAGGAAGAATGGATATGATTATTGTCCATTTCATTTTAGTGGAGATAACAGAACTTAGTTTTGACTTAATTCTTAGTTAGTTAATACTTAATAGTTTCATACGTTATATGTTCAATTCAATTTTATTTATACAGTGCTTTTAATAATAGTCACTGTCGCAAAGCACCTCTACAGAATTAAAAATAAAAATAGAAATAAGTTCAAAGAATGTAAGGAGACATGTATAATTTATAATTATTTGTCCCTGTTTGTCCCTGATGAGCGAGCCGAGGGACGAAGGTGACAAGGGAAAACTCCCTGAGATGGCAATAGGAAGAACCCTTGAGAGGATCCAGACTCAACAGGGAACCCATCCTCATTTGGGTGATATCAGAAGGATATAGCAGGGATTGTTGTGCAGCCATACTGTGTGCTATAAGACTGAAAGTTCAATTTAACACAACTGCATGCATCAGCTACACTATCTTCATGGTCAAGTGGCACTATATATATATACAGATAGCCCTACTTTGTTGGCCCGATGTCAGCAAACTTTTGGTAACCTTTGTCAGTGCTCTCAACAGCAGTGCATACAATGGGCCAATGTTGGCATCAGTGGTTGGCCCAACGTCATTTGTCCGAACATATTTTGACATACATTTTAATGTACAATGCTTAAATTATTGTTGTATTTACCCAGACTAGAGTCACAGTTCTCCAAAGATGCTGTAATGTTGAAGATGATGAGGAAGATGATGATGATAAAGAACAGCTGAGCTACAGTGATCAAGCTGATGGTGAAAGTACCGAGGTGAATGATGATGAGGAAGATGCAGAGCCACCTGATATAAAGACAGTCTGAGGCGATGGGTACTTGTATGTTTGTATTTATTTATTTTCATCCACCTTGCCGAGAGAAAAAGTGGTTGTACTAGGGGTTTACTTTGTAGTTTATCATCATAATGGTCACATACAGTACAGTATATTTGCTTAGTTTGTAATAATTTTATCACGTTTGCAAATGCATTTCTGGAGATATAAATTTATTTTTATACATTTTGTTTTTATTGGTAATGATTAAAAGCATTTAATTTAATTTCCAATTTTCAACCTTGCCATTATCTACTGAACCAACATTGTGCCAACGTTGGGCCAACAAATCTTTGGGCCAATTATTGATGCCAACATACTGTATGCACTGCTGTTGGCCCTTCAGCTGGGTTCTATCTGGGTATATACAGTGTATGAAACCAAAAAATGTATAAAAACTAGCAGTTGTTCTTTATGTCCTTTTTTAAAACTCAATTTGAATCTTGGCAGTGACATGTAGTATGTTTCCTCTAAAAATGTCAGTGGTCGCACCATCGCTGATGCTATTATGTGAACATGATTTTTCGTGCCTTATTTTTTCCTTGTTAAAGAAAACATAACCCCCTGTATGTATACACACACTATACTTAGATCACCTGAGTTGGGTGCAAACATCTGCATTTACATTTATAATTTTTAACACATACTATTAGTTGCTTATGGAAGTGCACACACTCGAGCACACCAGGCCTGCTTCGTGAGAACTGTTTCTGTGTTACCTTAAAGTAAAAAGAGCAATGCAAAAACCTGTCTTCACACAGCATACATTACTTTACTAACCCGTAAGGTGTATAGCTGATGTCTGGAAAACAGCCAAAGAAAAATTTATGATGTTTCTTTTTCTTTAAAGTGAGGGAAGAATTATTTGAGAACGGTGTCTGAATGTTCTCTCTGGTTTATTACCAGCATAGCCAGAATATTTAAGCCATCTGTTACATAAACAACAATAAGTAATGAACATATTCCAGGGAGAACAAATAAAGAGACGGTGTTGCACGAATACCCGTCCAGACATGGGATCCAGGAAGTAATACCATATAAGGAATGATAAAGCACTTTTTGAGAAACCTGGAAAATTCAGTTCAGTTCAGCATTTATTCGTCACACATACATTACTGCACTTTATTCTTCGCATATCACATATTCTTCAGGGTCAGAGCACAGGGTCAGTCATTATACAGCACCCCTGGAGCAGACAGTGTTGAGGGCCTTGTGATCAGCAACTCAGAGCCTTAACACCCTGAGCCACCACCACCTCAATTGAAAATTGAACACTATTTAGGGAAAAGGTAAGAAATCCTAATCCTAAGACAATGCGCAGGGGAAAATAGTCAGTTTGACTAACAATATCTAAAAACTTGCTAGCTAATAAAAGTGATTAGATCCAGATAGTCATTTCACAATTTTTAACATTTATTTTCGATTCAGTTATGTTCAATCTTTGGTTGGATCTTTACTCTAAATTGTGGAGGATTTAATTGTAAGCAAAAAAAAAAACCTACAACATCGACTGACAGTGTAGTTTTCCAAAGTGCAAAACAAAACTGAACAGCTACGATGTCTGAATTTAACTTTACTATTAAACTTTAGTGATGTAACTTGTCTAAATCTGTTAGCTGCCTTCATGAAGACGATTTCCAGTGATTTTATTTATGACATTCTCCTGGCAGGCGTTTCCTTTGAAGAAGCTGGCACGAGAGAACGACAGAGACGGAGAGTAATATCCATTTTTTTCCATTAAAATTGTGATTGGTATCAGAAAAAAGGTTTTAGCAATCTGTCATGTAAATGCGTGTACATCTGTCACAGCACATCACATGATGATAAGTGCAGCTGTTTATTTCGAGCACCTTCCCAAGTACAGGAAAGCAAACAGCTACTGTAGCTCAAGCCTATATTCCTAT
>JAOTRS010000008.1:21653495-21665442 GCA_028565755.1 Dinotopterus cunningtoni | reverse complement strand
CATTGTAGAATGCAGTTTTTATTTTTTTATTTTTTTTATTTAACTCATTTAAAGAATGCTTTAAAAAAAAAAAAAACTTTTAGACAAGATTACAAATGAAAAAGTTTAACAACTGTTGACCAAGAAACCCTTAAGTATAAGGGGTGTTCAAGTCAAACCAGTATTGTGCAGAACATAGTTTTGAGAGTAAAAACTCCCTTTATTTCTCTATAAAATCCCCTGCTACACTAATGCACTTATCCTTGTGTTCAACTAGTGCTTGGATACCATCAAGGTAGAAAGTTTTCCGAGTATGCCAGAGCCATGATAGGACTGCCTGCTTCATGTCTGAAACACTGGCCTCCCAGGAACTCCTTTAATGTTTGCCCAAACATGTGGAAATGGCCTGGAGCAAGGTCAGGATGTGGAGATAGCTCTGTAATGTACCTGTAATGTGCAAGTGGTGTTCATGAACACTTGAAGTCTTCTGTAAATGCCAATCATCAAAAGTAATGGTTTGACTTGAACGCCCCTTGTATAAGTAAACAAACAAACAAACAAACAAAAAAAAGCCTGGATATTGTCAAGATATTAAAAAGTAGTATGTAGTATGGGCATTTCCTGTCTGGTGCTTGTTGGTTTTGTAACAGCAAGTCTGTCAAATTAAGGCGAGGGCGATGAAATGTGCATAATAAAAAACGTGTTATTAATCGCACTTCTAATTTCAGAAACCGAAGCAGAAGAAAGACTGTGGTGCCAATATGAAAATCATATGACTGTGACTCAATTTCATCTGATTCACATTGGCGTTCTCCTGAACAGTGTTGTGTTACTGAGTCAAGGCAGAAGAGACAGCTCGTCATGTTGCACTGCTTTACATTTGGCTGAAATTGAAGACTCCCTCCGTGACTGCAAAATAAACGTCTCTTCGCAGAAAAGTTTACCAACATTTAATAATGTACATGCTTTTTTGTGACTTTTTTGTGGAAATCTATAAGTATCATGGTGTTCACATACAATAGACATTAAGCTAGACTGGTCTAAAAACACAGACGCGCTGGATAAAAGGTCAGAGCCACCTGTATTTTTTGTTTTTAGTATTCTCAGGTCTTTCAGCGTCTGCAGAACCATGCTGCTGATGTTTTATGACTCAGTGGTTAGTTAAAACACTCAACAAACTTATTAGGGAAGCTGGCATTAGAGTGGACCTGAAGTCTCTGGTGGAGGTTTCTGAGAGAAGAATGCTGAATAAACGTCTGAGGATTATGAACAATACACCCCATCCGCTGCATGTCACACTGGTGTCCTACCCGAGCACATTGATTGAGATTGGTGGGTTTTCTTTGAGTACTCCAGTTTTCTCCCACAGTGCAAAGACATGCAGATTAGGCTACTTGGATTTCTCCAAAAAACTTGCCTGTAGTGTGTGAATAAGTTTGAGTGTGTATGTGTGTGTGTGTGTGCCCTGTGATGGATTGGCACCATGTCCAGGGTGTACCCCTCCTTGGAAAGGCTCCAGTCCCCCGTGATCCTGTATACAGAATAAAGAATGATGAATGAGTGAGTAGAGTGAGTATTACTGTTTTTTTTTTTTTTTTATTCTTTACTCCAGGAGCAGTCTCTGGCACAACAATTTCCTCCAGGATTAATAAAGTTTTAATAAAATTCTATTAGCTCTCTATGTCTATGCTGTTTTGATGCTGTTTTTTATTTTATTTTAAATAGTTACTGTATGTATAGTACATGTTTTTTCTGCATATGAAAAGCTTAATGACAAAGTAAGACATTGGACTCGGTATGCATCGCCTCTTGTACCAGGTTATAAAGAGGCGATGTGATTTAAAGTGCTTAAAGAGAAGATGTGCCATGTTCATTGGTGCAAAAGTTGTTAATTGCTGCCAACAGATAAAAATAGATGTGTTTATCACATATACCTATATAATGTCATGAGACAGAAATTACTTAGATAGTAATGTTTAGTTTATAGTAAAAATGTTTAGTAATAGTTAGAGGGATAAAATGTCAGATTGTCCACTTTCATTCCAATCGACTTGACTTATTAAAAATTTGGATGGATGATTAAAAAAAAAAAAAAAAAAAAAAAGTCTGAGTTTATTCCAACACTAACACATTTCTGACAAGCTCCCTTTTAACCAACATTCCGTGCACAGATACCAAGGATTAGAGAATATAGCTTCAAGTGCACTGTGGAATAGAATGCAGCATCTGTTGCTACAGTATATACACACAAACACTTAATAATGGCGTTTTATTCATCATAAATGCACTCCACATTTTTTCTGTATAACTACTGTATATACAACCATATTGTAATGATGATACACCATTAATCCAGACAAGCTTGTTTTTCCCAACACTGGTTGAACAAAACAACAAACATTGACTAAAAGCCAGAGGGAGCGAACGATCAGAGCAACAGCACAGGAGTTCACCGACAGGTCCATGAGCGCTTCAGGGGCTCCAGTCCAAATGTAATCCAAAAACATAGCCTGAGTTTTATCAGCATTTTTTTTTGGAAATAAAGTAGGAATTTATGTACTGTTTTTTCTCCAACTTTGCTGTGGGTGACCTCAGTGTATCAGTCAATGTGCAATATATACAACTTCATTAGTGTAGATTACAACAGCTCACACTGTCTGCATGATTTATGTGCTGTATTTGTATCCGTGCATAATAATGCTATTATTATTATTATTATTATTATTATTATTATTTTTGAGTTGCATCATCACATAGTGGTTACAGTACAGCACTGTCGTCTTGCACCTCCAGGGTCCGGGTTCGATTCCTGCCTCGGGTCTGTGTGCATGCAGTTTGCATGCTGTCCAGGTGCTTTGAGGGTTTCCTCCGGGTTATCTGGTTTTCTCCCACGGTTCAAAGACAAGATTACAAGATTCCCAAATTGCCTGTAGTGTGTGAATGTTGACTGAAGGTTCTACCATGGTCATAAAAATAGAAATAAATTCCATGATTACTATTGGCCTCTACAGGCCCTAAAAGTTCCTGTATAGATGGATGGAAATTGCCTGTAGTGTGTGAATAATTGTGTGATTGTGTGTGTGTGCCATGCACTGGATTGGCTCCAGGCCTCCTGTGACCCTGTACATGATAAGCGGTACAAAAAGTTAATCTATTATTATTATTATAATTATTATTATTATTAATGTTATTATTATTGTTATAGATTTCTTTCTTGTGCATGCTCCCACCATTTAACCCTTATGAATAGAGTATTCCTTGACTTTTTTTCTTAATATTCTTGAACATTGCCTAATTTGCAAACACATTTTGTTCATTTTTATTGAATTTATTTTATTAAATTGGCTGCAGAGAGAGTGAAGGAATTAATAAAAATCATGGCTTCAGGTGTGCAGTTAATCCCACACAGCTGCTCTGTTGGGGAAGAAGCACGGATCGATGCGGGTCACTGATAGCCTGGTGAACTGTATGTTGGATTATCACACCATGATGCTGCTATTTGTTCGCCCTTTTAGCTGCACTTTAGACACCATATTGTGCAGCACAGGACTACTGAGATCTGAGACTACTGAGAAAACTGTCCTCTGTCATATTTTTCCTGTACACAGGAGAGCTCGGGGAAAATTCGGGTTCCAAACCGTCACGACTCAGTGAAGGGTGTGGGAGAAGATCTGGCGAGCGCTGTGAAGGGAATGATCTTGGACGTCAGGTAGGATCAAACAGCATCTCTTATTCTAAGGACAAATGTACAGTCAGTCCAAGCTTTCATGTTCCTTAGGGCCATATCAAAAATAGAACGGAACAATAATGTAAAGGCTTCTCCTTAAAACCAGCCAGAGCAGGCTTCCAACTGAGAAAATTGGCTTTATTTATTGTGGAAACAACTTCTAAGAGTACAAAACGGCTTTGAAAAAGTGCAATCCTTTTATTTCCCGCTTCTTTAACAGGCGTATGGCTGCAGTTTAAATCACATGCTTACATTAAAGCTCTTGTTCTATTGTGTTGGAAGATTTTGTGTTTTCTTGGCAATATGACATTTTTTCTTGTCATTAAAATTATAACAAAAAATAAGCCATAACATTAAAACCGTTAACATTATAATCACCTAAATTTTGGTTCCTCTTGTGCCACTGGCTTGGCTCTGGTCCTTCAGGGCGTGGCGCCGTAGGGCCTCTGGGATGTGCTGTGGTGTCTGACACCAGGACATTGAATCATTAGGGGCTGTGGGTTGTGTGGTGGTGCTTCCATGGGTTGGATTGGGATCTGGGGAGTTTGGGGGCTGGATCAGCAACCTCAGGCTCATTGGTTGCTGGAAAGTATGTGGGGCAGGCTGTGGTGCACTGGGTGTTCTGGTGCCTTTATATCGTCGCCAGAAGTGACTTTTGCAGAGTTGAGAGTTTTTTTGTTTTGGCTTTCCAGTGGGATCGGGACAGACAGCCTGGCCTTTGGCACCCATGGGCATTGGGTGAGCACCAGTTTAGAAAGTATATCATTGATAATCAGTGGTAATGTGTTAATGTAATGTGTTGTTCATGTTATGGCTGATCAGTGTAACTTATATAAAAAAAACTATAATCTTTAAAAAAATTTTAGTTGATTGCATAGTTAGCACACTTTGGGACATAATGTTACAAGAAAATAATCAACTTTGAGGTGGTAATAATAACATCATGTCCCACGAGTTTATTCCTTCATGTAGTTAATTTTGAATTTATTAACATACAGTATTACTACACTACTTAAACAACTTAAGTATATAAATATGAAAATAATTGACGCAGCCCTTAAAACCCCAGAGCATTTTAGCCATTATTTGTTTTGCTCTTTATTTAATTATAATTTTTTATAAACATGTATATGGCTCAGGATTGTGCAGTAAAGAGTGACATATCCTTTTTTTCAGCACAAAAAAGGCAATATGATGAACTGACTTTTATTTCATTTTGACCAACTATACAAACATGACTGAGCAAAAAAAAGAAAAAGAGTAAATGGGTCACATAGGCAAAAAATTTGCACAGATACACATGATCACGTGTTTTTCTGGTTGTTTTCGATTGTTTCTATGACAAAAGAAATAACATTTTTAATTTACACGTTATAAAAGTAATAATAGCTTTCGTTCTACCTGACATATCTGGAACCTCAAATGCACAGTTCGGTGTCTGAAGGCTCCCCGCTAACACACCGACAAGTCTTCCATATAAGCACATATATATAATTTAATCCTCATTAACCAAAGCTGTACTGCCAGCACGGATCTGCTTGGGTTTTAATGGTTTTAATAAACAACCAATAACATGTTGTATATAGTCCATATCATATAGTTCTATATAGAATAATGTTTTATTCATCACGGTAGTATTCCTGAAGCCCACATCCTCTCACATCCTGGTGAAATAACACAACTTGCAACATCAAAATAACATTTTATCAACATGAAATTTTTTTTATTGAGACTTTGACAGATATTTCAGACACATTCTTGAGTCTGCCCCCCCAACCCAATGTTTAAAGCAGCACAGATTAAAGAAAACATGTTTGTTCTTCCGGAAAGAATACAGTATGTCCGTCGTGCCCTGTCCTGAAACCGTGACATGAGGGAGAGAAAAAGAGAGAGAAAGAGAGAGAGCGAGAGAAAACAAAGCAAAGCCGGAGAGCAAAACAAAATTAAGGCCCCACGATATATTGCACACTATAAAACACAAACAATTTTTACGCAATCAGTAAACGTTCAGCTTGTGTGCTGATCCGAATCTCCTGGGTGAAGCGGAAAAGAAAAAAAAATTAATGAATAATGACATGCTAACAAACAAAAGTCTTTTTTAGACTCTGTGTTATAGACATGAACCTGGATTTCTTTTAACCAATTAACATTGTGTGATGTCATCAGTGTGTTCCTCTTACTCCTCCTTAATTTCTTAGTTTATGGAGTCATACTGTAATGTTAATCACTTAAAAGACAGAATTCTTGTGCTTCTGTGGTCTGTTAGAAAAAAAAAACAGCCTCCAAAGGTCTTCAGAAAGTGACAGCGCTACTACAGTAAATGCTTGAATCTGATTGGTCAGAAGTTGTGCATGATGTTTGTATAACAGCACTGGGAGTTCCACTTGTCACATGAACAAAAAGTTAATTTTAAAGCCCTCGTTCTAATACCTTATTGTTTCTATGGTAACAGCTCATACGCAGGAATGAAATAGTACAAAATGGATAAAAGCCTTGTTGGTTTACAGAGTAAAATGTATAACCATTGATGCGATTATGTTTTTATGAGAAGACATTTATTTATCATTTATGAAAGGAAACTTGGTTGTAAGCGCTTTGTAGAAGTGATGGCGCTTTGCAAAGTGCATCATC
Source organism: Dinotopterus cunningtoni (assembly GCA_028565755.1). Classification (NCBI taxonomy): domain Eukaryota; kingdom Metazoa; phylum Chordata; class Actinopteri; order Siluriformes; family Clariidae; genus Dinotopterus; species Dinotopterus cunningtoni. Next base: position 21,659,105 of record JAOTRS010000008.1, on the reverse strand, counting down.
ACAGGAAAGTATTCAGGCGAGAGGAGTTTAGAATTTACTTTTTTTTAAGAGAGAGAGAGAGAGAGAGAGAGAGAGAGAGACTGCTAAGGGTACAAACCGCTACTGTATGACATAAGTGAGAACTGAAACTGTCTCTCAGACATTTCCTAGCATTAAATCTAAATGAACTATAAAGCCATAAAATGTGTCATGATTTCTATACTGAATGAAACATTGTAATTGTTGGCACATCGCTGCAGTACTGTATAAGTAAAATAGTAGACTCCGTACTGTGCTGTTATACAAACCCATGAGAAATTTTATCATGGTATACAGTAAGTCCCCTACATACAACATTAACATTCAAGTTACGAACTTTCAAAGTTACAAACATGCATTCGCGCATGTTCAATTGTGGAAGTTACATCACGCATCACATGTCCGGAGAAGCAGGCAATAACGATGGAGACATAAGAATGAAAATAATTGAGAGAATGGAGTGAGTTAAAAGATGGCAGACTCTGCTCATTCTTGTAACATGACTCATTTACTGTACTGTGATATAATGTATATAGCCAGTTGTGTTACTATTCGAATACCTAGACAATGTTTGTTGGACTTACAAACAAACTGAACGTACGAACAAGCTCTCAGAACAGAACTTGTTCGTATGTAGCGGACTTACTGTATGGTACCATGGTATTTTTGACAGTACCATAGTACTTATCTGCTAATATAGCACATGTATTACACTACGGTGCACCGTTTTACCATGGTACATACTTTGACCCAATGGTACATGTACAGTGGAACACATACCAGGATACTGTAAAAAATATGTTTTATATACTGTACATATATGTTCCATAATTGTAATATTTATATATATATATATATATATATCATGGTACTATTGTGTGTACGTATATAACAATAATTAAATATTATAGTGTATGTTGAAACGCTTAATATTACATACTGTATATACAAACATACCAGATTAGATCCCTGCTGAACTTTTGTAGCCACTGACTTACCCAATAAGTACTATGGTATTATCCAAAGTATTGTGGAACACACTATAGTACTACTGTACCACGTTACCCAGAGAAGTGCCATACTACCTACCCCTGGTACTCTGTAAAGTCCTATGGCCACTACTATGGTAATGTTTAAAGCATTAGGGTAATACTATGACATATTATTGTGGTTTACATCACATTTCACATATATATGTTTAATTCCATTATTTAGTGCTTGGCTTGTTAATATTAACTGAACCCTTACAAATTTTTGTAAAGATAAAATTTTTGGCTTTAATTGGATAACAATGATCTAGTTGGCACTCAACACAGAAAATGGTAATGTTTTGGCCACCCTAGTGAATTCAGTCCATATCTCAAAAGTGTTCAGTGCACCAAGAACCGCAGAAGAAAAAAAAATAATTGAAAAAAGAACTGCTGCACTCAGTGTGTCAGACCCATGACATTTAAATAAAAATGGAAAAAAGTCCTTCTGCAATGTAAAACATTTATATATATAAATATATTTATATGTAATATATATATATATTACACACTGTAGATAGCATTCAAACATAAAAAACTACAATCTATTACATGGATCCATCATCTTGAAATTGTGGTGGTCACGTGACTTTCCTGATACAGTAACTGACATTCAGAAGTGTGAGGAGTCAGAGATGCACACTGATGACAGTAAAATCAAATGATCCACTTAAAAGAAAGGGAACGAGAAATAGTTGTTAGTTCAGAAACCACCTCACCTTGTCATCTTTCACCATTCCACCTCAAAATCCTTAAGCATTAACCTATGTGAAAATGGACCATTTTTGTTCACCTTGTCCAATAATAATCATTCATTCCAGCGCTGTCTGTGTCACGTGGCATGTGCTGACCATCACAGACTGTTAATACGCACAATATGTTACGGTGATCCCAAAACTGTAAAAAACACGACCGAACATCAGGCACCATTTTTGGACAGACGAATCATTTTACGATATGAGTTTGTGATTAGGGATGCACCAACACGGACAGTGCAATCAGGGATCTGTCTGACACTGTGCTCATTTACGTATATGAATAAAAATCTAACATCTGATGACATGATGCTACACGACATGTGCCTACTGTACATAGCAAAATCCTCCAGTGTGTTGATTTGACACTTTTAGAGGTCATTTGTGATTAACTAGGCTTACAGTACTATGTAAAAGTTTTGAGCCAACACTCATTTCTTTATATTTTGTTTCTAAAGAGCTAGACGACCTTGTATTTTTAGTGTAGTCTTGAGGAATAGTTCTCTAGGCTTTATGAAGGCATTTTTTGCTTCTCATATCTGGAAAGTTTTTGTCGCATATTTCCAGTCCAGTCGCTGTACCTGAGAAGTCTCAAAGGAAGTTTTTTGTTTGTTAAGCTACACAGTGACCTATGAATTATTCAAGCATAAAAAAAAATATCTAATGCATGTACCGATAGATGATCAGGCCGGTGATTAGTACTGTATACTGCTGATGCTGAATGCTGAGCGGTCAGAACAGTCGAGAGGGGAAATGAGGTTGCTGTTGAGGTTGTTACATAAACATCCAATTTTTAAATTATCTTTAGGCACTTTGCAGCCTGTCACAGTTAAAACTTGTATTCAATTCATTTAATTTACATCATTTAATATAAAGAAATGATGGGTGGCTCAAGACATTTGCATAGTACTGTATATAAACACTGAAAAAGAGAAATTCATATGTTAAGTCAACAATCCTCAGGACCTACAGCACGAATATATCAAAAATATCTCGTGTGTGCAATCCTGACTGACCTGAAAGTACAGAATAGTACAAGTGAGCATGGACAAGCACAAGGTGTTATGAATGATGCACACACAAAAGCAGTTCAGTTCTCCCAGGATTGAGCGCTGGCACACATGCACTTTCTTTTACCGTGGTTTAAACTTTTCTTAGTCTCAAGGTGGCATTCACACCCTGGCCGTCCTTGTGTTCTTTGTTAAACACGATAGCATTATAAGAATAGAAATCCACATGAACTACTGTAGCAAACAAAGGCTCCATAATGACTATTCATGACTTAAAAAGTGTAGTTAAGTGTAATAATAATAATAATAATAATAATAATAAGAGATGGAAAGGTTCTGTAACATCAGCACATGTCTACGCACAAGCTTCTAAAATCTGTAAATTAAATCTACTTCCATTTCACATTTTCACACACCATACAGTCAGGCCCAAACACTCGAGTCAGCACCAATCACTGATTTTCATTCCATCAGTTAGCAAACACAATCCGGTTTTGTCTAATTGTATTAGCGAAGGATGATCTGGTTTGAGGAATATAAGCGATTCACAGCTCACAACCACCGAGACCTGGATCTGCTTTCTGTTCGTGCAATGAAGTCATACAGATGGATGTGTTTTTATTCTGACAGGCTGCGACAGCTTAATGGTACTCCTGTAATGCACAGGGGAAAAAAAGACACCAATTAGCATGCAGGAGAGATGTGAGGGGGAACGGGGTTAAGTGCGCTTTCTGTTCTGACGCGCCTCTTTCTCAGACAAAATAAAAGGCGACGCAATCAATCAGCTCAAGTAAAGATCGGTCTTTCCTCAACTGACAGAGTTGCGTGAAAACGGCATGTTAAAATAAGACTGTGTTCAGATGTAAACAAAAAAAAATCAATCGTGATTTCTGATTGAATTTTGGAACAAATTAGTACCAAAAAATGGTTACAAATTAAGTAAGAACATTATTATTATTATTATTATTATTATTATTATTTGTATTATTTTTTTTAAAGAACAAATATTCTTTACATATTAGTATAAATATTAAGTGGAAATAAGACTAGACTTTATATCAGATTGTTTAGATGTAAATTATGCAGTAAGCACAGCTAGACTTAAATAAATAAACAAATGAATAAGCGCACTGCCAAACAAACAGTTAAATCTATGAATAGGGAGATCATCATCATTTATCAAGGATTAGGTAATCAAGGAAGCCGGAGTTTGTGATTGTGATTAAAATCTGATCAAAATTCAGCACAGCCTTATTAAATCAAAGCAGCAGGCACGAGAACAACTAACACATCAAATAGCGGAGCGGATAAACCATGTGACAGACACGAACACTGAATTCCTATAAGATTATAATATGTTGTATGGCGTACGCTAATATGATGACCGATTTAGATCTTGCACTATATCGCCAAATGTTTGTGGACGACCCTCATATGTGACACATTAAATCAAATCAGGCAATAAGTCACACTTTGGGTGATTTTTCAGATTTCTGCTTCAAAAAGATTCATTTTAAAACCATTTCAAATTCAAATTATTATTTGTCACATACATGACCATAGATGTTATGATATGCTGTGAAATGCTTACATGACCGTTCATGATCTAAAAAAATAAAGATAGGTTAGAGTGGAAAGTTATAAAGATGGCAGGATTTTCACTTAAAAAAATCCTTACATTTTTATTTTCTATTTTAGAATATTTACATGAGGATTCTGACATCAGCTTGATTGTGACACCAGGATTTACCTGCTACAACCTAAAATAACTTCAACATCATTGTGGATTTATAGAGAAAGAAAATGCTTATCTTATGACAACTGGGGTCATCAGCGTGAATAGTGCTCATTAAATGTTTAAAATGAAAACTTTCTCAATTAAATTATTTTAGATGAAATAAAAAATTTGATACATTTCACTTACCGTACTGCTTAGCGCTGAACTAACCTGCGCGACTTAATCCCTGACTTGATATGTCACATTTGTTCTTTTCGAAGTTCTGCTGTTATATTAACCTCCACTCTTCTGAGAAGGATTTCCACGAGATTTTGGAGATTTTTGGCTGTAGGGATTTGTAATCATTCAGCTGCAAGAGCTTTAGTCAGACCAGGCACTCATGTTAGTTGGATTCATGTTACAGTAGGTCACGGTTAAGTTCATACAGCTTCACACCATGACTACAAGATGCTCTCTTTGTGCACAAAGGCACAGTTTTGCTGAAACGGGTTTGGGCCTCCTCGTTCCAGTGAAAGGAATGTATGCTGCATCATACAAGAACATTTTACTGTATAGAGTTGTGTGCTTTTAACTTTGTGGCAACAGGTGGGGACGACCCACATATGGGAGTCACGGTCCACAAACTTTGGTTCAACATTGAATAACATCTTCGCTGAGTATGATTATGATATCAACAAGATGAACATCTTGCCATTAATAAATTCTAGACCATAGTCCTGCTAAATTCTCAATTAGGTGAGAATAGTTCACGTGTCTGCGATGGATTGGCACCCCGTCCAGAGTGTACCCTGCCTCGTGCCCTAAGTCTTTTGGGATAGGCTCTAGGCCCCCCGCGCCCCTGAATACAGGATAAAGTGGTATAGACGATGAGTGAGTGAATGAGTGAGTGAGTAGTTCATGTGTATTTTCTAAAACAGACGCCAGTTGTTTTGGTTGGAAGCCACATCACCCGATCAGCCATAACTTTAAAACCAATAAGATTAGATTTTTTTAAGCACAAATCAGTGAAAAAAGTCAATTTTGGCCACAATAAAACAGCACTTTCTATTGTGGCCAAAAGT
>JAOTRS010000008.1:21623366-21648149 GCA_028565755.1 Dinotopterus cunningtoni | reverse complement strand
CTGAAATACTCCTCAGATGCATTTTTTTCACTCTGCTTCATTCCTCTTGCAAATGTGCCATTTCAGTGTCTGTGTAAATGAGCTACTGCTGAGCCACGCCCTTCCAGAGAACTGCAGAGTGGGACACTTCAGGGGGAAATCCTACAGTATTCCATTATTTAAACCGTGGCCAGGACAGAAATAAAAGAGGAGAAAAAGCAGGGAATGCTTTTTTCCTGAGGTTTTTTTTTTCTGTGTTTTTATTCACCCTGGAGAGCCATCTGAGCGGGGCGACCTGTTCTTTATTATTATTCAATACTGCAGCACCCATGCAGGTGCTAAAACAAAGGACCTCATTGTGCAGAAAAACTTGGGCACATGACAATAAAGTTCTTGAATCATGAATAAAACCCTGTAATTTAAATTGAAGCTGGTCAGAAGCGGTAATAGGAAAATTACTAAAATTAATTTCAGCTTTAATTAAAACACCTCTTGACCAATCAGATTTAAGAATTCAATAGCACTATGGTCTAAAATATTGGGGTTTCTTCTATGCAGTATTTCCAAGGTTTTGCTCTCCTTGATGATCATTTCTTTCCTTTAAAAGTAAAAATCTTAGAATATAAGATTACCCAGAAGGCAAGGTGATGAGTTTTTTTTTCTCACAATGTCAATAATGGATGAGGTTTATTAAAAGAATGAAAAACAAAACATTTAAACTATAACTTGTAAACATTTGCTACATTTAAAATGAATCTGAGAATTATTTATTTATTTCATTTTTTTAATTGATCAAACTCCTCTGAATAAGCGAGCTGATCTGACTGAGAGTCTGAATGAGCTAAAAGAACAAATCTTTGAATTAAACATGCCTGGTGGTTATGTGTTTGAATGTGTGGCACGTCGTTTCTTATTTCCACTCCCACCTGGACAAGCGGACTCGGGGGAACAGACTTGTGGGATTCCCTTTATCACCACTGTTTAAACCAGACATCACTGGGATGCACAGAAGTGATATCATACTAAAAAGTGATATCATACTGATCTGATGTAAGATCAAAAGAGACCGCCTGAGTCAGCGGGACAGGACATCGGCAAGTACACAGTCATGTGACTGCACGCTTTTGGTGTACCGCACTTTAGTCGCTCGGCTCTTCGCTCCGGCGTTTGTGTTTTCGCCCGAGCTCCCAACACACCCGAGGTAATCAAAGTTGTGCAGCTGGAAATGAGCTGAAATTCCCTACGCTTGACGTTCTTACCTCATCTGCACATTCAAAACTGCTGGAGGGAGAACACTTCTCCGTACCGTCCTGGGAGACACAGACACAGGAAAATATGATTGCGGAAGATAAAAGCTCCGCTAAACATCCATAAAAACTATTTGTTATGAAAAGCAGAACTCAGAAACTGTTTCTTTTTTTCCTTTTTTATCAGCCATCCTTATTTGATCCTTAATAGATTCCCAATTTTACAAGACTGAGACAAATCAAATGTCTGGATGTGAGAGTAATCACAAATCAATCTATCAATCTAACACAAACACACAGCGTTAACTATTCTCTCGTTATCTCTTAATGACCTTAGTGGTTGCTCACAGCATCAGCACTGAAAAAGCAATCTATATCTTTTATGTTACACTGCACAGTGCCTTTCAAAAGTATTCATACTCCTTGAACTTTTCCACATTTTGTCACGTTACATCTACAAATGTAAATGCATTTTATTGGGGATTTATGTGATAGATCAACACAAAGCAGTACATAATGAAGTGAAAGGAAAATGATAAAGGGTTTTGAATTTTTTAAAAAAATAATCCAGTTTTATTTCAATGTCAAATCCAGTCCAAAAAAAATAATAATAATCCAGTGGAACCAAAGAAGATCCAGCTGTGTGTAATTGAATTTCATTATGTTCTACAGCTGATCCTTGAAGCCCTCAGAGGTTTGTTAGAGAACATTAGTGAACAAACGGCATCAAGGAACACACCATAGAGGTCAGGGATAAAGTTGCGGAAAAGTTTAAAGCAGGGTTAGGTTATAAAAAATATCTCACAGAGCACTGTTCTATCCAACTTTCGAAAGCTGTTGGTAAAAGAAAGCATTAAAAAATTTGGCTTTCTTTCAACAGTGGCTTTCTGCTTGCCACTCTTCCATGAAGGCCAGGTTTGTGGAGTAAACGACTAATAGTTGTCCTGTGGACAGATTCTCCCAACTGTGAGAGCTGTGGCTCTTTGCAGCTTCTCCAGAGTTACCATGGGCCTCTTGGCTGTTTCTCTTTAGGTGGACGGCCATGTCTTGGTAGGTTTGCAGTAGTACCAGACTCTTTCCATTTTCAGATAATGGATTAAACAGCGCTCCGTGAGATGCTCAAAGATTATGATATTTTTTTATAACCTAACCCTGCTTTAAACTTCTCCACAACTTGACCGGTCTGGTGTGTTTCTTGGTTCTCATGATGCTGTTAGTTCACTAATATCCTCTAACAAAGCTCTAAGGGGTTCACAGAACAGCTGTATTTATACTGAGATTAAATTACACATAAGTGGGCTCTATTTACTAATTAGGTGACTTCTGAAGGCAATTGGTGTCACTGGATTTTAGTGAGGGAGATCAGAGTAAAGGGGGCTAAATACAAATGCACACCACTATTTGTATTGGTGAAAACCATTTATCATTTTCCTTTCACTTCATAATTATGTGCCACTTTGTGCTGGTCTATCACATAAAATCGTATTATTTCGAGCAGGTGAATACATCACTTATCACAGTTAGCGGGCTATCTTGTTGCTATATTGACACTAACATACAAGCGTCCTTTCTTTTTTTGTCTGCTCACTGTGGCGAGAAAATCCTCATAGGGACATACATTAATAAATTTCTCTCATTTCTGAGGAACACCTGATGGCTGATATGAACTCAGCTACTCCCCTTCGTTGCAGTTGATGGGCTCCCACTGCACTACAGAATGTTCACGGAGGCGACACCATTGACGAGAGCAATGTGCACAGATGGATGAAGAAGTTTGAAAAGGGGGAAACCAGCATCGAAGACATGCCATGCAGCGGGAGACCATCAACTACGACAAAGGGGGTTCAGCGATGGTGAAAATGCATGATCTATGTCAGTTTATAAAAAATACTCTCAGTATAGCCCTTGTATCTTGTACTATTAGTTTTATAAGCTAAACAAATGAAACTCTTTACTGTAAACAGCCCACTATTCTACATAATCAGGTTATTCTTTCTGACATGCCAGTCTAATGATTTATATGATTACATGTTGGCTATAATCCACATTTTAGATATGATTTTGTATCTCATTTGCATTACTTTTACAGATAAACGTGTAAAGCAAATGTAAAAGACATTTTAAACACAGCGTCCTTCATATGTTTTATAACACACAATGTCTTGGGAACTACGCTGCCCTCACTCATACTTCACCTTGGAATTTAATCATTAAAATACCTCAAAATACCTCTTTGTGTTAATTAATATGTGAACCCTTTGAACAGCTCATGGCTTATTCATGAAACATCCATTATAGATGATGAAAAATGTACAGTTCTGCTTTCAACCCTGGTTCCTGAACACACTCACCCTATGAGAGTTCAAATATTCCACAAGGTCACATGTTCAAGTTGCATTCCTCAAGTTTTCTACAGATTACGGACAGAATAAAAAGAATGTTTTCTTATTTTTAATTACATTGTAATATTGACAGTCGAGATCTCTTTGAAGGTGCAATCCTTTTATCTAACATACAGATTTAAAGTTAACAGCATTTGTGCTATTTAACCACATTTTGTCTATTCGATTAAAAAAAAAAAAAACTCAGCCCTGTTTCTCATTTAGGAGCAAAATGCCAGTACTGTCACCAAAAACATGCATGTAATTGTTGTTAAACTCATGTTACTTTACCCATATGGCATCCCTGGTCGTTATATAGATGCCAAGTTTGACGACTTGACACCATCAGCCTTTGGCGAAATCATGTACAACAGTGTTGTATTAAAGCTATAATCACACACACCTGCCTCTCAGACTCGCTGAATCAGGTGGATTACATTAGCACTGTGTAAATCAGTAGAACTAAATTATTCTTTTACAGAAGGAATATAATGATTACCGAGATTTTTCCCCCCATATGGCATATTACTGTGAATATAAGTCACACAATATATATAAGGGAACATTCTGGAAAGACCTTGATATATCGGTGGACATGTTGTGTTCGATCCCAGCTTTTTATCCGTCATGTTCTAGTTCTGAACAGCTAATTTAGTGACGAGAAGTGACTGAGACGAATTCAGTGGCTAACAATGTGTTAAGCAGGGCACAATTGACCCAGCAGGAAGCCTAGCGTTGGATGAACGTTGTAATATAGTTGAAACAATGTTGCGATGACTTGCGACATCATGAGAACGTCGTTTCTAAAACTTGAATATTACCACGCCTGTTATATCTCTGGTCCCCCCCCCCACAGTCAGATTAGGTTGGGTTCCCAGATTGCCCATAGTGTGTGAATGAGTGTGTGAGTGTGTATGTGTGTGTGTGAAATCGTAACAAATTGAACTTGGCAAAGTCAGATCAGCTCAACCAAATGATGTGTTTGAGAGACAGAATGCAGTAGGTTACATTACATTACATTACAGCTGTAGGTCTCATTCTCCCTTATCTTACTGGCCTCTTAAAGCCAATTTTCCAGACAGCCTTCCTTAAAACGTCTAATGCATCCTTCACTGATCTTGTCTTGACTTGTTCTGTGTGTCTTGAACTCGTCGTCTGCTTTTTCCGGCACTTGCACACTTTTTCTTCCCAACACGTTTCCTCTCAGTAGCGCTCAGCATCTAGTTGGAGTTTTAAGTTGCCTCACAGCCACCTACCTACTGTATATATCTCAATCTCTCTCTTCTCAGCTTCCCTGTCCTTTAAAGCTGACTTTTTCAGTCCAGTCTTCCTCCCATTAAATGCTTCCTTCCCTGATCAGTGACTCTCCATTCTAAAAGACTCTTAACATTGCTTTCTACTCTCCCCAGTTCTTGGAGCTGTGCCACCGTATCTAGCCTCTCCTGCATATATTTCCTGCACAAGAGCAGAACATGCTCAACAGTCTCACTTTCATGGCATTCCTCACAGAGTCCCTTTGGGTGTTTACAGACTGTAAATACAGTGCTATTATGGTTACTGTGTCCAATTCCTAGTCCGCTAATTAATACTTCCTCTTTCCGATTTCCCCCCCCCCCCCCTCCTTATCACATCTACTTTGTCCTGAATTAAATGCAAATGTCTGACTTTTGGTTCATTATCCCACTTCTGTTGCCACTGTTATCTAGTTGTCTGCCTTTGGATAACACCATGACCATATGGAATAGTGTGCATCTCATTTGTACTGTACACAAAGTAAAGCATGTGGCACTGTAAAATTGTTCATGTTTTCACTGCTGAACATGCAACCAGTTTCCTCTTTGGCAGTTGGAATCCAGTAGGCTGCATTATCCCCAACTGTAGCTTCTATTTTCTCTCATTTTCCCGGTGTCTTAAAACCAGTTTTCCACTTGAGTTTTCCTTAAAAAACATTAAATGCTGCCCTCCCTGATCTCATCTTGTTTTGCTCTATGTCTCGAACTGTTCGCCTGCTTTTATCCTCTTCTCTACTTGCTCTTTCTCTCATCCTGTAAGTTGGCCTCTAGCTAGCTTGTTTGTCTATACAGGTCAACCAGGAATACAATACAGAAAGTCCCCAACTTACGAACATCTGAGTTACAAATTTCCGCAGATACGAATGGACCGCAGACCTAAGAACATTCAACACTGTTGTCTTTACACAGAGACAACAATCTTGTTCAATTCACATTTTACTGTGAGATTCATTTCCTTAGGTGCAGTTATGGTTTTTGCCCACATGATGGCAGTGTGGGGAAATGGGACGGAGAATTAGTCAAACGGATCGGTATGCTTTACATTGTATATTCGTGTCAAAGGCGAATAAGACTCACTTTGTCGAGCTTAAGAACAAATTCGACTTTTGAACATGCTCCCGGAACAGAACTTGTTTGTAAGTGGGGGACTACCTGTTTCAACAAGCTGTAAGGGGGCATATCGCCACGTATCATAGTGGACTCAGACATACTTTGGTCAATAAATCGATTCCCCTGCCATGCTTGTATAATGGGACAAGGACAGCAGACCAATTAAAGGGACTTAGCTGTAACCGTAGCTCAAATTATCTGTGTGCAAACGTACTGAATGACTAAAGATGATGTTCAGCTAAAACCCCTGTCAGAGCTGCTGTTATAGAAAAATTTATTTTAAATTTCTAACTAATCAGATTCACAAATTCAACAGTAATGTGCTATAAAGATATTTTACATTCTATATAAAAGTTTAACATTATGAAGTAAGAAAGATTGATTAAAAAAGGCTGCCAAGTAAAATGTTGAATTAATTCTTTAGTATTTTGGGGAGAAAAGATAATACTTCCCTAGTCTTCTAAAGGTTCGAAAAATCCTTTTATGCAATGCAATTCAGCATGCGGTGGGATTCGAATTCACAGTGCAGCAGCACATTTCATATCTATTAACTGCACAAGGGAAATGCCTCTTCCTCTTTTCATTTTTTTCTTTCACATGGGCTATTATATCTACAGCTTTATCATTCAGCCGTGTCACGATAATGATCCTGCACCCATTTCTGTGGCAGAACGATACGCAGCCGCATGGGAGAACCGGCAAGAACATGATGTTTTCATAATATTTAAAACACATTCATGCTTGTGCATTTAGATCCATTTACAGACAGGTAAAGGATGTGTTCTGTAGAAGGGACACTCATGAAATAGGCAAAAAAAAAGAACTGTAGTCATCACTATTCAGTTTAAAATATCTGTACAGTGCCAGGGTGGTGTTACAAAATCATTTTCCTGCTGTTCACTTCAAAGATTAACGCCAGAACCTGTCCAACTCATAATAAAAATGGGCATAATATATATGTGATGAGCCCCCTGCTGTGAAAAGTGTGGGAGACAGTGCGGGAAGCAATCAAAAACACTCAGAGAAAAGACTTAGATAGTAGCATCACGTGTCATTTAAAGAGATACCAAACAAAACAATATTAATTCCTAATTCACGCGCGATACTCCAGTCGCTACAACAAGAGCGCTGAGTGTTTACCACTGGACCACCAGGGAACAAATATTTGCTGTTCCCCACTGTGTGTGAAAAGCTTTTATGTCCGTCCCAGTCTCTGATTAGAACCCTGAACCTGTTATAAACTTAAGGGACCATGGATGTAGTCAGACAATGAGGAAGTTTCTCCGGATAAATGCTCTAAAGAGATGTTTTGTTGTTTTGAGTGGCATTTGCAAAGTTGTGTAAGGTTATTTTTATTAAAGTCTTTCTAACTTTCGATAACAATGTTGTCCTGAAGGTGAACGTTATTACAATGTTGTTGCAACTATTTTATAATGCTCATCCAGTGTCAGCATTCCTGTTGAGTTATGTCTGGTCTTCATAGCAAAATCAGTTCTCTACTCCGGGTGGTCAATAGATATTCATTGATGTTCTATCAATAGAAAATTGATATTTTTATTCATATTTTATTTTTTTGCTTGCTTTTTGATAGCACTAAACTAGCCAGCTATGTGTAATGAATGCTTTGGATTTTTCTCTGCAAAACAATAAACTGTATACTCGGTTTTTGGTTGGAGGTTAGGAATTACGAGTTACGATGTCAATTTTTCCTCTGTGAGAAAGTCTTCAGGAAAGTTTTTGTAGTCACTTGGCATGCTGCTGTTTTATTATTAACTTCAAATAAAAAAGAAAGGCTTTTAGAGAATGCTACACACAATGTTAAATGTAATTAAAGACGAAGGTGTTGTAATATTCTGCACAATCAAAAGTCCCAGTTTGACTTGAACACCCCTTTCTACTTTGTTATTATGGCCACTTACAGTATGTTCATCATGTAAGGACTAAGCTGACAACTTAACAGGCTACAACCTAAATTTAGCTACATCATTGAAACTCAAAACATCTTTAACATGGAAATATTAATTATTATATTCTTATAATTATTATCGTAGAGGTCTAAAAAAATTATCAACATTTATTGAACTCATTTACATAATGTACCTAATATTTGAGTAATTCATACAATATGTTTATATAATAAATACATATTTATATAATTTATCTATACCTATATGAAAAAAAAATATTACAAAAAAAAACTCATAACATGAACAAAAAGAACTTTATAAATCAAGTACGTGTTAAACGTGAGCTGCAGTCATTTATTGATATGCACTGAGGGAAATAAAAGCCGTAACTTTAGCATACATGGTGATACTGTACACATCCTTCTTTTACATAACACTCACATCATTTCCACCAAAACCATGGCATACACACCTGGCCACGCTGAGCTAACGTTCGAAATCATCATAATATCATAAACTGTGATAACAACTCGCCTAGTTACCGCGCTGAAAACAGAATACTGGCACACACCCAAGCCGAAACTAATAAATATCCTACACTCAGATCCTCAGTGTGTGATGGAGAAGAAACAAAGGCACACATCTGTTCTGAAGGGCCCTAAAAACGCCAATAAATTACTTTCTGCGCCGATATTGCTTGAGAAAGGAGCATATGTTCGAGTTTATTACAATCTGGTGCCAGTGTAGATCAAAAGAACATCTCAGTCATAATAATCTGGGACTCGACTGCTTGATCAGAAGTGGAAAGGAACAAAGTCATCACAGTCTGCGAAGTCAAAGTTAATCAAGGAGCTTTATGAAGGATTTCCAATCAACATCTGAAAATAATTCTCTATGCAGAACGCAGTATAATGTGCTCATTCGTTCTCTGATTGTAATACCATTCATAACAATTACTGAATATTTTCTTTTCTAATTATTTGCCTCAGGTAAGCTGAATACTTTAATAGTTTTAGGAATTTAAAGTTGTGTGTGGTTTAAAATATGATTATAAATTAAATACCGGCAAGATTGTTTCAGTTACAGTACATTTTTTCAGATTTTTCAGTGACACTCTAAACTACTCACATATGGCAGGCCGCACATCGCCCCCATGTGGTAAACAATTATTTTGCTTGTTTAGAATTGTAAACAAATCATATATATTATGATATATAAGCATATCATATATTAATCTAAATTATATAAGAAATATATAAAATCTAAGAATATAGCTAGTTATTAAATTGTGATGTTCACAGAATCACAGTACTAGTAGTCCCAGACTTACAAATGAGTTCTGCTCCTGGAGCATGTCCATAAGTCTGATTTGTTCTTAAGTCAGACAAAGTAAGTCTTATACGCCTTCCACACGAATATACAATGTAAGGCATAAACCAATCCACTTGACTCGACCTTTCTCCACACTGCCCGCATGTGGCCAAAAACCATCAGTATGCACAAGAAAATTAATCTGACAGTGAAATGTCTTTGTGCCTTTAAAATGCGAGGGGAATCTCGGGTGCTATTTTGTCTCTGTTTTCCACTGTATTGGATGGTGAACACTGTGTCGTTAAGGATTTTTCGAAATTAGGATTATTCATCATCAGAACAGCTTTATAGAACAGACATTTTCTATCATGGTGCTCCCGGACTGATTCATTGAAACCGGTGAGGCTGACTCATTTCTCCCGCACCCCCACACATACACACATAAAATATACCGGACATTTTATACAATCACTTACACACTGAAAATATTGTATATAATTGTAAATATTGGTATCTGGTTCACTGCAGTGTCTATCTTTTGTACAATACACGTGAGCTATTACAGTGATTGAACCGGAAGTAGAACCGCGGTCTGTTCGAATCTGCGGAAATTCGTAACTCGATTGTTCATAGGTCGGGGACTACCAGTACAAATCAAATCGCCATTCTTATCCCTATTATTTACCCTGTCTTTACTCAGGTTAAAGCTGTATTTTAAAAAAACTTTTCTTGTTTTTGCTTAAATTAGAAATAAATGATCAGCCAATAAAAAAAAAGATTGCATGAAGCTTTAAATTACTGATAAGATGTATAATATTGTTGGAGACAGCACTGTGCATAAGTCTTGAGCCCCATTTATTTCTTTATATTTTGCTTCCAAAGAACCAGACGTTCTTGTATTTTAATGGAGTCTTGAGGAATAGTTCTCCAGGCTTCCTGAATGACTTTTTCGCTCTCAATTTTTGTCTTTCATTTTCAGTCCAGGAACATTTTTTGTTTACACCACACAGTGACCTATAAACCATTCAAGCATAAAAAACAATCTAACTTAAGGCCTGATCAAGGAATCCAGGAAAGACTGATGCTGAGTGCTGAGTGGCTGGACTAGACGAGAGGGGAAATGAGGTTGCTGCTGAAGTTGTCACATAAACAAGAGTTTATTAAAGTGGTATCTTTAGGCACTTTACATCCTGTCGCAGTAAAACATTTGTTCACATTTCTTTCATTAATCTTCATCATTTCATTTCATTTAATTTAATATAAAGAAACGAGGGGTGGCTTAAGACTTTCACACAGTATTCTATTTGCATGCTAAGATTTTATGCTGTGTTGGAATTTGTAAATGGCGTTAATGGTATCCTAAAAAAAAGTGGCAGTAAGAAGTGTTATTAAAGCTTTAATATTAACAGCCATAATTTATTCATTTCTTAGAGCTTTTAATTAAAAGCCACTTTGGGTGTTTTTACATATGCCGCGGTTCAAGGCCCCGGTGCGATGCTTTAGGCAGGCGAGAACTCGGCGATCACACTCTGGTCTAAGAGTGTCTGAGTGAGGTGGTCTCACACTGCTTCAGAGTTAACTATAGTGCAATTTAATTGCAGTGAGAAAGCGAGTCGACTCAGGAAGTCACCCGAGCATCCTGCCTGTTTTGGGGTTTTCAGTATGAGGTGCTAAACTGACATAGAGGTGCAAACTAAACTGAAGAACTTGCGGTAGCTGTGGTGCTGAAGAAACGCTATCAAGGCCTTGAGAGTGAATTTGACTTAAACATTGCATTTGCTGTATGGTGGATTTTTGAAGCTGTTACATGAGAACTGGCACATGCATATATGTCCACCTCCAGCCATCTTTTCTAGATGTAGGAGTTACTGAGTTATTGTTTCCTGTTTTAGACGGCAGGAGCATTACGACAGACCAAATAGTATAAGTGAAAACCGCAAAAGTGAACACTCTCTCTGTCTCTCTCTCCTGGTGGAATCCAGCTCTATCCATGCATATGCATGAGTCCTGCGCTAAGAGCTACATAACAGGGAGTTGCCTGGCTGTTTACTGAACCACTACATTCCCTCAAAACCAGAAATCAAACGGATTTGCTGAAACATTTGTTTGAGGTCTTGGGTTGATGCGGTTTCAGAAAGAATGCAGTGGCTCAGAAAATAGCAGGGTAAAGACTTGCAAGATTTGACAAAACCTCAACAAACATGAGATTGCGATCCGTCTGGGTGTTGGACCTACCTTAAGATTAGCGCATGTGGAGAAAAGACAAGCGTTCTCGACTGGTTTGACGTCGTTGGTCATGATGTCGGGTTTAGTGATAATGGCAGGATGAAGGTGGGGTTTTTCAGATGGGACGACGGTATGAGATTCGGTGAACGGGAGGAAACCGGCGTCCACTCCGTAACCGAATGCCTGGATTGCGTTTCCTGCAGACACACACACACACACACACACACACACACACACACACACACACACACAGAATTTTAAACAGAATGTGAAAGTGAAGCTTAATGCAAGACGTGCCAATTTTTGTTCTGATTAGTGTGTTATTAAGCGAGGCTACGTGTCATGTTAATGCCACTCACTTAGACATGCGTTCTCTCTGAAGTCACGCAGGAAAGCTTCACACTCTGTCTCCTGGTTACCGCTTCCACGGCAACTGCACCATGGCGATATGGTGATGTTGGCATGGTTGGCATCCACATAGTTCGGGGTCACGTCTGATCCTGCCGGGGTGTGACATCACAGAGGATCGTGTGTGTTATCAGTGTCAGCTTAGCTGCTCTTCACACACATAAGCGCACACTAATGTATATGCATATTTAACTATTAAAAGTTCACACTGTTACGTTTTTGCACCTTGTACCATCTTGCGTACAGTTATGTGGACCAACGTGGCTCTTTTTTTTCTTTAATTAATAGACTGATATTTAACATCTTAATTATAGTTTTATTTGCTATAATGTTCAGCCAAGAGAGCGATCTAAAAAAAACAGATAAACTGCTTCTTTAACCCTTAAAACTCAGCACGTAGCAGGGATCCTTGGTGGCCACACACAATTAAACAATGATTGATTTAAAAAAAAAAAAAAGCTTACAAGGAGGTCCTGCTGGTGTGTGTCGACAGGGGAGGCTTAAGACAGCAAACTGTGCATTTGGGTTTTCGGATATGTCAAGTAGATCCGAACACGTAAATTTTACCTCTGTGCAAAAATGTGAAACTCACCAAATGTTCATCTTGTTATTATTTTTTGGTGATAAAAACGACAAAAACAACCATAAAAGCATGATTATATATATTTGTGCTATTTCTTTTTTATTTTCTTTGTATAGTTGGTTCAAATTCAATTCATCATATTGACCAGTTTTTTTTTATTTTTTTCATTTTTGTTAAATAAATAGTCACATGGTGAAAAAAGTTGTTGAAATACTGTATGTTGTTGTTAGCCTGAGGTTGTATTTGCCTAATACTGAGACCTGCTAAGAATTAAAAGAGGGAGTACTAACTTTTGAACATGTGCTTCACTGACAGTGATTTTTATATACACTTGATTCTAAAAAACTTTCATTCACTGCCTTTATTGTTTGGATCTGCCTGCTTTACTTTATCTGCAATATTCTGTACATCGATCAGCCATAATATTAAAACCACCTGCCTAATATCGTGTACTGTACGTCCCGCTTGGGCAACCAAACCAGCTGAGACTCGTCGAGGCACGGACTCCACAAGACCTCTGAAGGTGTGCTGTGGTATCTGGCACAAAGACTCTAGCACCAGATTCTTTTCAGAATCATTTAAGTTGCCAGGTGAAGCTTCCGTAGATCACAGCCGTTTGCCCAGAGATGCTCGATCAGGTTGCCATCTGTGAAATTTGCAGGCGACACCTTGAACTCTTTACGTTACTGAAACCAATTAATAATTTTTTTTTTTGCTTTATAATTTGGCCCTTCGTCGAAGTTGTTCGGATCCATAACGCTTGCCCATTTTTCCTCCCTCCAATAAATCAACTCCAGTACCAGACTCTTTGCTTTCTTCCTAATACAGTATAATATCCCACTCCTTGACTCAGTGCCATTGTAACCAGATAATCAATATTATGATTGCAATGTTCTGACTGACCGATGTGTTAACACACAGTACCGCGTAGACATCTCTCTGCGGTGAGGATGTTCCTCTAATCACTTACCTATGAGCCCAACGTAGGACACGAGACAGCCGTGGTAGTTGTCATTAGGACAGCTCGTTATCGAGTGCGGAGTCGTCTGGCAGTTCATGTGGAAGTCTGCCAATCTGGATCTAATCCAAAAAAAAGATGAATGAATGTCAACATGTCTGAGGAAAACATTTGAGTAAACAGGAGCAAGATTACGATAAATCCTTTTTTCCTTTGTGGCTCAATAAACATAAACATAACATCTGTGTCCGATAAATCACCGTTCAGTGCAGTTTTGCAGATCATGAATTATATTACAGAATCTCTCTCTCAGTCCACTGAAGATAAAATTATATGGACCAGATTTACTTTGTGCAATATTTATTTATCGTAGATATGTCTCACATCTGTCCTTGCTGATCTCATAGAGATGCAAGAAACAAAAAACAAAAACATGGATTTCTCATGACATGAATTTCTCATTTTCATTGTGGCTAAACCGTTTCGAACATGTGGCTTTTTACTTGTCCCAGCGATATGCTTTCAATTTTTATATACATTATCAGTCTGTTTAGTTATGATACTATACATGACAATTTTAACATCATAACGATATTTTAAACTTTATAATCACTAAAGGAATTCACTGGCAATATCACTTTAAAAACTGCAATCATGAACATGATGCTATTTTTGAACACCCTCTGAAACACTAGGGGGCGCTAATATTTTGTTAGTAAAATAACATGGAACATATAACAATATTTATAATTGCTATTACATGCGCTTTCTTTGTGACTGCACGGGGTGTATTTGACAAAAAAATGCTTGTCTGTTTATTTTTGAGTGGTATTAAACAATATTATCAGGTCATAACTTATGCAATAGTCTATCTAAAAAAAAAAATCCCGTAATTTTTAGACGGGTCTCAAAAAAAAACAAAAAAAAAATGATTTTGTATAACTGGTTTTTAGTTATACAAAAAACTTTTTTGTCCCTTTTTATTTTTTGTATTGGCCAAGCAACAAGTCAAAACAAGTTGAATAGATTTTCCCTAATATGACCTCATGTAAGGAGATCCCCCCCCCGCCCCTATTGCTCAGCTCATTTACATAGACACTAAAACAGCATCGTCTGAAGAGGAGTGAAATAAAAGGAGTCTGAGGTGATATCTGTTTGAGGTATTTCAGGCGAGGCATTAACACACTTTTGGGGTAGCTCTAAGATCTAATGCTAATTTGTTAGTAAAATATGGGACCTTTAAATGCAACTAGAAACAGATATAAAGTACAATGCGTCACTGATAAATAAAAAAAAATGAGAAATTGCTGAGGGACTAAACAGTAATCATGTTCAGGGTGGTAAATGTCAGGTCACATCAGCACATGATTATTTTCCTATCTCAGTATGTTATTTCACATACTGTATGATGACATATACTATATGATGTTGATCTGATTAAAAAGAAAACCAGAGCTTTTTTATATTACAAATGCATATTTTCATATACAGTATAAGCAAGTCTATTGCAACTAAGATTCTGAAGCTCTGTGGTCTATGAGTAAAATATCTCAGACTGATAGTATAGTAATAATGATATTTCTAAAAAGACCCTGTTTATCGTGTCGAGACACACCTATCCAATCCCGAACATGGTATGTGTGGCTGAACTTTCTCATGCACCTGATAAGAGAAAAGGTCAATGTTATTTCTCGGGCAAACTGAGATGAAAATGCATGTTGCATTTGGCTTTGCATTTCATCCTTCTGATAGGAGCGGCACCAACATGCCATCAAAAAAAATCCTTCTATTACAGAACAAACGGTGGCTCTGAAAGTCGGCGCTTTCTGAAGGCTTTCTGGATTATTACCTTGTGCTTTTTCGCACAGCTGAAGCACGGCAGACTGATCGCAGAAATGCACTGCTAATTTCACTGAAGTGACTGGAACATATTCAAGTACTGCGCACACTCAGACCTCATCTGCCACTGTGTTTGGAGTGCTGTATGGAGAGTCCTGTTTTCATTCTGTCTTGCCTATGTGACTGCGAATAATCTGTCTGGCCAGACCAACAGACCAAGGACATTTTAAGAAAATTTCAAACATTAATACAAATCTTCATATGAAAATTGATATCTACATTAATATCCTGCTTACTAAAAGGAAATACATTATAACTAATTTCTACTTCTTTTTTTTGTAGCTTTTTGTCCAGATGATGTCATTGTTAACCAGCCTCCCATTAGCATGTCCAATACACTAGTTCTCATTGTTCTTGTTTCAGCTGCCCGTATCATGCAGAGTTGCAACGCTGGATCATCTCATCTGCATGTTTGATTTGGCACAGGGTTTGTGCCGGATGCTCTTCCTGGTGAAACCCTCCCCTTTTAATCCAGCCTTGGGGCCGGGACTGAGGGTACACTGACTTGTGCACTTTCACATCTACAGTGAGAAAGATCAAGCAAATCAAATAGTACTATCAGGGCATGTGAAATCCAGCAGAGCTACCAGCCAATACTGCATTCATATCATGGTGGAGATCTCAGGAGGGAGGAGAGCGCATCCCATTATTTCAGCTTAAAAGCATTCAGAAACACAACACAGACTAAAGAACTCTGATGAAAGAGCTGCTGCATAGCCTTAATGAAGGGGGTGTGGCCTCTGTCTGTCAGTCTTAATGAAGGAGGTGTGGCTTCTGTCATCAGTCAAAGTTAAGGAGGTTTGGCTTCTGTCTGTCATTCTTAATGAAGGAGGTTTGGCTTCTGTACATCACCTCCTTTATTAGAAATTACAAAGAAACCACACTTAATTAGGGAGGTGTGGCTTCCGTCTTAGTTTTAATAACGGTGGTGTGGCTTCTGTATTTTTTAGTCTTAAGAAAGGAGGTATGGCTTCTGTCTGTCAGTCTTAATGAAGGAGGAGTGACTATTGTCTCAGTCACAGTGAAGAAGGTGTGGCTCCCGCCTGTCAGTCTTAATCAAGGAGGTGTGGCTTCTGTCTTGGTTTTAATGAAGGAGGTATGGCTTTTGTCTGTCTTAATAAAGAAGGTGTGGCTTCTGTCTATCAGTAATAGTAAAGGAAGTGTGGCTTCTGTGTCTACCTGTCTCAATAAGGGGGGTCTGTCATCTGTCTGTCACTCCCAGTGAAGGAGGTGTGGCTTCTGTCTCCACCAGTTCCAGTAAAAAAGGTGTAACTGCTGTCGCTGTCAGCCCACACACAGCTAACAATTTTTCCACAATACTGAATCTAGATCACAGTTTATTGTATTCGCATGTATTTAGTCAGCTCCAAACTCTATTGCACTAAATGCTCAGATACTTACACTGTATCTGTTGTACTTTTGGACATTATTGCAGCAGCCGCGCTGCAGATCACTCAACCCTCATTATTTTACACACACTGCAGCTCTAAGCTTTGATTGCTGCTTTAATAACCCAAGGATGAGCATGGTGCGCGTATGAACATCACGAACGGCACAAACAAACAAATAAGCCAAAACCTTCCTAATTATGTTTGATTACAAACCTGGGGACCATTAACGATTACATGATATCAACGTACAGCTTAGGGCGATTGATTATACATTTGGTGGAGCAGGTTGGAATGGGATTGAGGATTGTAATAGGAAATGAAGCAGGTCATTATGAAGCCCATAATGCAATATTTAAATTTCTTAATTAAGAAATGCCAAAGCTGAATGCCTGATTTACATAGTTAATTACCTGATGACCCTATTAACAGTAGAAAACATGATGTTTTGTGTTAACCTCTTCTCTGGCTGTCTATTTTTAATCTAGAGATCTTTATTTTCATCTATCCATCTATCTATCTATGTATCTCTTTTTCTATCTCTTTTTTTTATCTGACAGGAGGTCTATACTGTATATCTATGTAGTCAATCAGTCAACAGGGTCAGTACTACATTTAGTGGAAACAGCAGATAAGCAGACAGACAGACAGACAGACAGACGATAGATAGTAAGAGGACCCACTTATTCCGTCTCTCTTCCTCCCCAATGTTAACAGTTCTGCTTATTCGACTTTCCCTCAGCGTGATTTAGCTCTGGGCGTCTATCCTGTAACTAATGTGCTGGATCTGGGTTCATTTGTTTCAGGAATATACCAACAGGCTTCAGAGGAGTGAGATAACAAATGGCTTTAATAGCAGTTTTGCTCTCAGGCCGTATCTTGCGCTTTGTTCCTGCTCACTTCACCGCTAAATTAATGAAGCAACGTTTTGCTGGTTTTCTATTTCTCTGCTCTTTTTTCCCACTTCGCTCGTTGTAGGTATCTAAGTACTCGGGATATCTGGAGGGAAGGTCAGCCTGAGTTCGGAAACGCTTTGTTTGTGGTGCGGACTGAGAAAAAAAAACAAAAAAAAAAACATACTGGATGATGAAATCCATCGATCCATCAACACTAGCAGTCAAAAGCTTGATGGGTTTTGCAAATGCACTTGACGATACTGTTCTTGCACAAACTGTTCCAGAACAGCTGAGCTTCATGTCTTAAAGTAAAAACTGACTGTTGGTGTTGTTGGTACTTAATTACATAAATCCCTATGTGATATTTCATAGTTTTGAAAAAAATCCAGTATTGTGTTAAACTGTGTCCAAACTTGTATTATCTCGTATGTCCAAAGTTGTGCAAACTTTTGCCTGGGACTCTCTCTCTCTCTCTCTTTCTCTCTCTCTATCTACCTGTCTATCTTTTGTCCTTTCCGTTACGTATTGTTTTAAACATTCTGGCTGTAGTAATATAAATACTAAAAGTTTAATAAAAGGTAAGAGGGCATTCTCTTATAGGAAAGCAATCAGTGACTGTGTGGTGTGATGCACCCAACAACAGAAGCCACTGACATCACTCCTGAGTTACCACCCTGAAGGTGATCAACATCCTATAACAGTGTGGATCAGCCACAAAATGTTATTTCCTCTTATCAGTTACATGAAGAATCAGCCTCCCCTATTTTCCTCTATCTGTGAAATTAATGAGACAGCTCGTCATATTACTGAGAAGCTGCAAAGAGCAAAGTCCTCGTCCCAAAGGAATACATATTCATGAAATACTTTGAATTCAGACAAAAAAAAAAACATTCGTATCCTAGTCGCGCTCCTGAGTGTGTGTAAATTTATTCACACGCAGACTAACTAATGTCAACCTCGACTTGATCAACTCTGAATCATATAATTTGCATGTTTTCTTTTTTTTCACTTTTATATCAGTATTATAATGCTGAGTTGAAATAGCTTAATTTCATAAGATTACAGCATTTAGCAGTCTGGCTTATTAAAGTGCTCTAGAGTCTCTCTCAAAAACACTTTCTGATGCTAGTTCAAAAGATAACGGACTAAGAGTAGCTTTAAGAACCTTTTGTAAAAAAAAAGACATTTTTATATTATTGACATTAATTAAAGGATACAAAACAAACATATAAATTAAGACAAATAAAACTTATTATTCAGTTATGCTTTAGAATTCAGTTATTAAAGGCAGTGTTTAAATGAAGGTTGCGTCGGTCTCTTGATGCAAAGCAAGCTGTAAGCGAATTCCACTTTTATCGTTCAGCCTTTAACCAGCTGTCTATCTATTTGAAGTTTTATGGAGTTTTGTGTGTGTATATACTGTAGTTAATCCATCCATCCATCCATCCATCCATCCATCCATCCATCCATCTAGGAACCTCTGTTGTCCAACTAGGACGCCAATGCTGTCCACTGTATTTATTTCCATTTTGTATGACTGTAAAAGGATCTCTGGTCAACCTTCACACACTACAGGCAATTTGGGAATGTCAATCAGCCTAATCTGCATGTCTGTGAACTGTGGGAGGAAATCAGAGAACCTGTAGGAAACCCACTAACCACTAATCCAATGTGCCGCCATACACACCAATCAGCCATACCATTACAACCCCCGTGTATTATTGAATAGGTCCCTTCTTTTGCAACCAAAACAGTACTGTCCTTGGCTGAGCCTCATGATCCTGTCGCCTGTCCTTCCTTGGATCACTTTTGGTACATCCTGACCACTGCAGCCTGAGAACATCCCACACAACCTACAGTTTAGGACTTGCTCTGACCCTGTCCTCTAGCCATCACAATTTGGCCGTTCTCACACTAGCTATCATTTCTTGTTACAATGGCAGGCTGGAAGTGGGTGGGATATATTATGCAGCAAGTTAATGTTTTTTCTCCTGAAGTTGATGTGTTGGAAGCAGGAAAAAAATGGACAAGCGTAAGGATTTGAGCGACTTTGGACAAAGTGTGGTGGATAGAGAACTGGGTCAGAGCAACCCAGGGATGTTCCAAGGCTGCAGTGGTCAGGACTTCCTGATCCAAGGAAGGAAAACTGATGAACTAGCGACAGGGTCATGGGCAGCCAAGACTCACTGATGCACAAGGGGAGTGAAGGCTGGCCCATGCAGTCTGATCCAACAGAAGAGCTACTGCTAATAGCTCAAATTGAGAAAAGATTAATGCTGGTTCCAATAGAAAGGCATCAGAACATTATTAGGCAGGGGTATACGTGGCGTAATGTACATGCGTGTACTTGTGTATCACGTGTTAATTGACAAAATAGATTTACTGAATAAATAATGTAAGCAATATATGTTGTTTGCTTATAATTAGACATGTGGTAACATATACAGTAATTTCTACACATCACCATATATCATAATGTATATATCATAATATATGTTTTTAACATAAGTGACTATACAGTATGCAATATACTGTAGTAACATACTGTATATTGCATCTGTGTATGGGGCGTTACAATGTATTGTCAATGTACAGTATTTCCCAGCAATCTACCTTACCTACAATATATCTACCTGTCTATCTCTCTATCAGTCCATACAGATGGACAGAGAAATAATCATTAGGGAAACACTCCATCGAGGGGGTACAGGATACATCATAAACTTCAACAGGAAGTCCAGGGTAAACACCACATATTTATGTGAAATGATAGCACTAAACACAAGTCCTGATTGAATTAAACTCTCAGCTGACTAAATTTCTAACACACCTAACTCTAATACCTCATATATTCTCCACTATTGTAAGTGCAGTACAGTGTGTTTTGATTGACTGAAAGCAGCAGAGATGATAACACACAGAATAATGCATTATACTGTGGGAGTCAATATCAGGTGTTAGTCAATGAATCATGATGGATTCATCACAGTTGTAAATAATGGATTTTATATATGGAAGAACTGTGGAGAATTTCGATATTATTTTTCGTAGATTCCTGGATGCGACTCTATCGCTCTCATCCGTCAGCAGGGTTTTGGCCCACTTTATTTTCCTAATTTGAGTGCTATAGCTGTGGGTATTGGAACAGATGGTGCCCATCGTGTCCTGGCATGGTATCAGCGGGCATGTCCTCACACAATAGAGAAATTATATTCGGTGGAAAAAAATGGATCCACGGCCAGATATCTGAAGCACTTTGAAGATTGAGCATAGGTAGTGTTACTACAAATCAAACCGGTAGTGTTCAAGTCAAACCGGGACTGTAAAACCGAAGACTTTAAGCATAGTACGGAGATGAGACTCTCAGTCGCAGTAAAACATTCGAATGCCAGTGTATCAGACATGAAGCAGGCGTAATGAGAAAACATTCAACCTTGATGGTGTCCAAGCACTAGTGCAACGCTGGGATAAGTGCAGAAGTGTAGCAGGAGATTATACAGAGAAATAAAGGGAGTTTTTACTCTTATAATTGTGTTCAGTTATTGTGCACAAACAAAAGTCCCAGTTTGACCTGAACACCTCACATAAATAAAATTGTATGATTATTATTCTGTTAAAATCAGTTGCGCTTACACAGTACCTCCAGCACAAATGGCTGATAAATAACTACTTTGTGCTTCCATATAAGGTAATGTAGGAGCACACTATTCTATTAATTAAAAACAATCAATTTTTAATTAAGCTGAGTTACTGTGACCATGCCAAAGTTTTCTCTCTATCGTCCTGAAGTCTTTTTTTTGTTGCTCTTGGAAACAGCAATTACACTTTTTCATGCATTAATGTATGACACATTGTGTATTTTTATCCATTTATAGTTAGTTGAGGAATGTGCTATATCAGCTATAAACTGCGGTAACCTCGACAGATTCTTATTTTTATTAGCCGTGAAGTCAATAATGCAAAGAAATAAAAGTTTATAGAGAAATGCATCCAGTCTCATTGGGAGGAACTTTCAGGGCAAAACAAGTACAGGGTTTCAGATCGGCCATGATACGATACATAAGGATATGATACCATAAAACTTCATCAGTTAACACCAAGATCATCATCATCATCATCATCACTGAACAAAAAGTTGTAATTCTGACCAGTTCATCCATTTAACATCTCAACTGATAGAATTCTAGGAAAAGCAGTATTATATTCTCTCAGGTTGTCTCTATTTCTCCTTCCTGGTGGTGTAAAAGTGTGTGCTCGAGCTTTCTGTGACCTATTGTTAGCGATTTTTCTAACTAGTTGAAGTGTGCGGTTCTTCTGCTCCTATTTAAATGCTTTTGCAGCCTGAATGTCAGCAAGTTTTGAGCAGACATTAAACAAGCTGAAAAGCTTTCATTTATATCGTACAGACAGGCTCCAGTACCAAGCAGTTACACCACATAAAAATATGCTTTGAATGACAGAACCGTACAATAAATCAAGGATGTGCTTGCTTGCACTGAATGAGTTTAACCTCTGGAGAAAGTAAATACGCTGCCGCACTGTATTTGTATAGCACAGGCAGCGCACGTGTATCGACCATGACGATGTGGCATCCGTATAAATGTACACGTGTTTGTCTGATTCTACCTGATTGTTTCAGAGGGAATTATTACTGTTGAAGGAAGATACAAGATTTCTACTGTTGGCATTTACACAGCGCTACACATTATAATGTTTTACCTCTTCTAACACAGCCACGTTTTTTAAGAAAAGGCTGGTACAGTAAGTAGCTGATTAGTTACATCAGCTGTTCTGGGAACGTAGACACTAACATTAGCATGGCATGGGTTTCTCCAGCACCAGGCTTAGGAACCACTGTGCTTTGCTCTGGACTAAGGTAAGGAGAGTGCAACTTGTCCTGGTATGGGTGAGATCTTATCTCCAGGAGGAATAGCACACATGTATCCATCCATCCATCCATTATCTTAAAGTATGAGTTTATAGGGGGTCTGGGTTTAGAACCCAGGGTGCATGGCAGAGTTCACTTTTAATGGGATGCCAAAGTCCCAAGGTGAGTCCAAAATTCTCCTCACTCCGGCTGTAGAATTTATTTTACTTGACTTCTCAATACACTTTGTCCATCTGTCAACAAGCTTTCATATTCCCTCATTAAAAAAAGTTTTTAGCTGCGAGCCACAAATGCACCACTGTCTTCACTTCTTCATCAGAGAACCTTGTTGAACCTTATTCCTGATAATGTTCCAATACTGTTCCAGGTGATGGTTCACTTTTGAACTTTTTCTCGGTTGGTGATTGGGGATGTTTCCGTTCCAGACTCTGCCGTTTACTCTCAGGCTCGTAGTGATGAATCCGTGTCTCATCACCAGTGATGATTCACTTTAAGAAACTTTTAGAAAAGCACTGATGAGAAGTGCGGCCATCATAAGTTTTAATATAACCGGAGTGCGGATCTTTTTTTTTCTCACTCACCCTCGTATAACAGGGAGCTTGCACACTCAATTATAGATGGCGGGTAATTTTGAAATGTCAATCAACCTACTATGCATGTTTTTGGACATGTAGCAAATATAAAACAACGAGCACTACAAACTCAAAAAGCATGGTACAGCAGAATAATTTGGTAGCTATGATGGTCAGGATTCTGAAAGAAAATGAAACAGATGTGTGACATGAGATAGAGGCGCTGTGTGTGGGAAGCTATTATGTCCGTTCCAATCTCTGATCGGAATTTTTAATTATTCGACGTTATCGCAACATCATTTTATCAACGTCTTTCCAAGTTCCTAAAACAGCATTGTCTGCATGGTGAACATCGTCATAGATCATTGTATGAGATGGAGCATTATGGAGAAGTGCCAGATTCTTGCCGGGTCGCGAAACAGAATTAACGACACACTTAGTGTGACACTAGGCTAAAAATATCACGTGTTAGCAGTGAGAGAGATTACAAGAGTGGTGCTGGGTTTTTGCACAAATGTCGCTGTCGTCGTCACTCGTACGCCTTTATCCTGTATTGACACACTACGGGCAATTTGGGAACGCCAATTAGCCTAATCTGCATGTCTTTGGACTGTAGGAGGAAACCGGAGTACCCGGAGGAAACCCACAAAGAACAGGGAGAACATGCAAACTCCATGCACACAGAGACGGGAATTGAACCCGGACCCTGAAGGTGCAAGGCGGCACTACACCACTAGACCACCTTGCAGAAATATATGCTGACAAAAAAAAAACAAAAAAACAAGACTTTTGAGCAGCTCTAATATTTGCAGTTGATTCACAGCGAGCGCGTCTTGGTGATGCGCCGCAACAATGGAGCAATTTTCTGCAAGCGTGCTTTCATTAAAACATACAAGACACCCTTTGATTACTAAATAACACTGTAAGATGTGGAAAGTTCAGGTATTATTTTTAAGACTCACAGCTTCTTCATCCATGTCGGGCCTCCCACGGTGGAGGAGACCGAGCAGTCGTGTTTGTCCTCGTTTCTGTTTTGGTTCCGTCTCTGCTCTCTGTCTTGTGAAAACTTGGTCTTGTATCGACTAAATAGCGAGCCTGTTGTTTTATACCTTTATACCGCGGCGTCTCATCTGTTAAGCCTTTCTTTCTGATTTCTACCTGATTTATTTGATTTAAGTTTATAATCTGATTAATGTTGAGACAAGAAATGTGAAAATACTGATTATTTTATGCAAAAAAGATATATATAATTTTTTTTTTAGATTTCATAGCACATCTGACATCAAAACGCATGTGCGTTCTGCTTTTAATTCCCCGACATGGTTCACCAAAGCAACAGGATTAAGCAACAGAGATGTGCAGGTTGTGAAACCTTTGCTGTTTTTTTTTTTTTCCCACCACACTCTTCTATATTCCCTCAGATGCGATGAGAATGCGATATGACAGCGGCTTATCTTGACAAAGAAACCCGAGGTTTCTCTGCCACGCTTCAACCTCAAGCTTTTTTAACCCGGAGTCCTTCGAGAAGATGATCGGTCCAGAGGAATATCGTGCCTCGTGATCTCGCTACATCCTGACTCCAAACAGTTAACACACGAATGTGCTGAATTTAAAAGAGGGAAACAATCCCATCACCTCGAATGAATTACAGCTCGGAAACTGAGGGAGCTTTCATACTAAAGCTGTGTGTTTTCTGGCTTGATAAAAAATGCTTGTGTGATTGATGTCAGGAGCGCAG
>JAOTRS010000008.1:21589766-21602556 GCA_028565755.1 Dinotopterus cunningtoni | reverse complement strand
GAAAGATATGGTTATTTTGTGTATGTAGAAAATGTTTCAGATCTTTGAGTTCATCTCATAAAAAATGGGAGCAAAAAAAAAGTGTTGCGTTTATATTTTTGTTCAGTATAGTAGCGGACAGTTCAGTCTCACGCTAGCAGAATAAACAGATACATTAGCACGGCAGCGTGTGCTCTGTGTAATAAGACACATTAAATGTGGTGGACGCCAGATGCCGTAAAAAGTATAGGAAGGCAGTAGTGATGGTCGTGCGTGCTCTGCAGAGAAACTGTTTCCCACAGTGCCAGTGTGTGTTAACGGGGAGGCTTCAGACATCACACTGTGCATTTCTGATATGTCATGCAGAACCAAAGTTATCATTACTTTTAAAACGTGTAAATTGTACTGATCCAGGATTATGGAAACAAAGTCGCAAAAATGTAGCATATTATAAAATGCGCATATTATTATTGATCAGAAAAAACAGCCAAAAACAACCATAAAAAGATATGAATATGGGCAATTTCTTTGCCAATGTGACCCTTTTGATTTAATTAAGTCATGTTTGTATAGTTGGCCTAAAATGAAATAAAATTCAGTTTTATTTATCATATTCCCTATGCTGTGCACAATCCTAAGCCATACATACATAAATATATACATACATACATAAATATAAATGCCTGCCCTTTCTGAGTGCTACAGTACCACCGCAAGAATATTTCAGACCTGTGGGAAATACTGAGACATGAAGGTATGAGCTCTGCCATGTTGTGGTAAATTCACATGGAACTGTGGAATAATGAAGTGTGGATCTGCTCACACAGAAAGGCATTCAACCTAAATTTCTGACGTGACGAAAATCCATCCAGTTGTCCAGATGCTGGGTAGTTGGTTGGATAGGTGATTAATCAGGTAGGGGACCTGATGTTGAGATAAAGTCTATTAGTGATGAATATGAATTTGCATGTCAACAGAAATTATTAAATGTATTTATAAACAAAAAGTATGGAATCAAAAGCCCTCCATGAAATAAACAGAGAGTAACAGCAACATGTACATAAGCTTGTGCATCACCAAGGAGCAACCTCCGGTTCTGAAAAATGTGTCCAACACCAACGTGCCAAAACATGCAGTTCCTCAAATGACCACTTGGCCCCAAAAGTGAGTCGTTCCCCATAGACACCCGTGTTAAAATGTCTGGTACAAAACAAAACAAACAAACAAAAATGGTTTTGGTCTACTCAGCTAGATTTCCCATTTATCACACACTTTACAAGGGTGACTTTTTACGTAACACATCATTTAAAACTACACTATATAGACAAAAGTACTTATTATTAAGTTATACTTATTATTATTACTAATTATTAAATTCAGGTGTTTAAATCAATCAGGCCCTTTATCCCCAGTGAAGGTCAATCTTAAAGCTTCAGCATACCAAGACATCTTGAACAACAGTTTGAGAAAAGCCCTTTTCTATTCCAACATGACTGACATGGTTTGATGAGTTCAGTGTAGAAGAACTTGACTGGCCCGCACAGAGCCCTGACCTCAACCCCATCGAGCACCTTTGGGATGAACTGGAACGGAGATTGTGAGGCAGACCTTCTCGCCCAACATCAGTGCCTGACCCTGTAATTGCTCAACAGAATGAATGGACACGAATTCCCGCAGAAACACTCCAACATCTTCTTGTGGACAGCCTTCCAAGAAGAGTAGAAGCTATTATCGCTTCAAAAGGGGGACTCTATATCGGATTTGAATACAATGTCATGGCTAGTTTTGTCAAGTACTTTTGTCCTTATAGTGTATGTTAAAGCCATGAAATTATGCCTGGCTGATTTGAGTGACAGCTACTGTAAATTACAGACGTCAAACCATTAGCCACCACTAAAACACATTTTAGCTAACCTGCTAACTGAAATCGTTGTAATTTAACTTACGACAAGGAATGTAGGAGTTGACACAGGACAGTGTGTACGGTATGGATGATGGACTCCATTCAAATGCAAAGTAACTAAATTAACACTGGCCACCATAAACCAAGCTCAGTTCGTTCCGCCCATTTGCCCGATTATTGATTAACCGGGATTTAGGCTCCCGCCAAGGTGGGTGACGACATGACGGGTTTGTCCAGTTTTTATACAGTCTACATACAATCACTAAAAAACTGCTAATGCTATTAAAACATTAACACATACACATGGTTTTATTCCATGTTCGTTAATGCAGATGAATGCATGCACCTGTATTTATCGATGAAGCAATTTCTTCTTGATGATTGTAGCTTTTGACAGTAGTGCATATGGGTCACTAGTGGGTCTGTACGTCCTAAATGTGACACAGGGGGTATCCGAGTTTCCAATTCTAGAATAGGAAGTCAGAGATGCGCAAAACGAATAAAACTTTACTCTAGATTAGTTTTCGGAACTGTTTTTCTTTGCGTGTCTACGACTTGGCCGGTCAGATTATTCGCCTTGTGTCACTATGAGGAAGCTTAATGAATGTTAATTAAAAGTTTTTAATCAAGGTTTTAATGCTAAGTGCATTACAAAAAAAACACATAAAACAGGTGCTTCATAGCCAAGTGCATTTTTACTTACTGACAAAAAAATGTTTCTCGTCTGTACAAACCTCCACACATTTCTCTGCGGTGTGTTTCAGGTGGTGTGTTATTCTCTGACGGGAGTACTGTGTTCCTCTCATATCAGGATCCAGATTACCTTTCGTGTAGTGTAAATGATGAGAAATGTGAAGTGGCGCATAAGGAAGGGGGAGGAAAAAAAATAAATGGCTTTTTCATGACAGCAGAATTGAGGATGGGCTTTGTTCCATTCCATCAATACATGTTATTTCTTATATTGGTGTTCCTTCTCTCGATCTCTCTTGCGCTCTCTCTGTATTTCACGTGGAAAATCCCAGGTGAAGTCTCGTCACTTGATGCTGTCTGCTATCCCACTGTGCAATCAACTTTCAGAGGTGACAGCACAAGAGATAAAAAAAGCCCCCACTGAGGCTCTGAATCACACCAGCCTTTGCCCAGTGCTGCAATTATGATTCATATGCACTCATTTTCTTCTCCGGTGGTGGCCTGATTGAATTGAGGTTGTAATAGTGACTAATGCAGACCAATTAAAACAAAGTGACGGCAGCACTTCGGTCACTGGAATTAAGTCAGGAAAGACTGACTCATCGAGAAGGAGAACTTCAGTGACCAAGTTGATTGCCGACTCCTGGAACTTCTTGGTGCGACAGAGGTTAGAATGTACCCATGACAGCGACAGGCTGCGAACAAGATTCGGGAAGCTTGTAACCAGAAAGTTCTACAAAGACACAAGACACTGATGGTCTTTTGGGACAACACAAGCAACTTAAGGACCTAACTGTAATTAATTGTAATTTTAAAGAGTTTGTAGTTTCTTTTCTAAAAATGAATGTTCAGGTTTGATGCAGCATTTCACTATAAATTACAGAAGAAATGCTTTTTCTGAACCGTATAAGTATAGTGCAAAAGTATTCAACCCCCATAAAAGTCATCGAAGTAATCACTCACTCCCTCATCATCTATATCGCTTTATCCTGTATTCAGGGTCGTGGAAGGACTGCAGCCTATCCCAGGAGACTTAAGGCAAAAGGCGGGGTACTCCCTGGACAGAGTGGCTATCCATCACAGGGTTCACTCATTCACACCCTCGTTCACAATTGGGAACGCCAATTAGCCTAATCTGCATGTCTTTGGACTGTGGGAGGAAACCCACCAAGCACGGGGAGAACATGCAAAGTCCATGAACATTTAGACGGGAATCGAGTCTGGCTGGAATATTTCTGATTACGTATTTACAGTAACCAGTCAAAGGTTTGGACACACCTTCACATTCCATGGTCCTTCCTACTACATTGTGAAACAATGCTGAAGGCGTCCAAAATATTCAATAATCTCCTTTGAACAGTTGATATTGAGATGTGTCTGCTACTTATACTCTGTAAAGCCTTCCTAAATAATCCGGATTAGTCACATGTACACTCAACATAAACCAAAAAAAAATCATACTCAAGCAGCGGCCTGTCTGGCTTCATCACACTGCTGAGAAAGTCTGTCCTGTAATGTCAGAATTAATGAAATGTCCATGGAGCGAATCCCATTTATTTACTTCATAGTGCTAGAAAGGTTTTATGATTTTTGCACGTTTGGATGCAACTGCAGAGCTTTTTTAAAAAATAAAAAATTAGGAAGCAAATGAACCAAAGAAAGAAAATTTTATACTGAAGTGAGGCAGGAAAAAGATTAAGAGTAAGATTAAGTTGTTTGTCACATGTACAGGTACCTCAAAACACAGTGAATTTTTTTTTTTTTTTTTTGCATATGTCAGTTTGGAAAATGAGGTCAGAGCGCAGGGTCAGCCAGGATACAGCGGCCCTGGAGCAGAGAGGGTTAAGGGTTTTGATCAAGGGCTCAAAAGTGGCATGTTGGCGGTGCTCGCGCTTGAACCACCGACCTTCTAATCAGTAAACCAGAGCCTTAACTGTTGGAGCCACCACTGTTCCTACAGTCAGCCAATCAGCAACTGAGACAGACAAAGAGCTAATCAGGTAAGGAGTAATCAAAATAACAGTTAGTGTTGAATAAAAAAATAAATAAAAACACTTCTGTAGCCTTTAAACCTACCAAAGGAACTTTGTTGCTTTGTTACATTTTAATGTTTAAATGATGAAATTTATGTTTAAATGATATAAATTTAAAGCTGGAAAATTATCTGACTGTGGATTTTGGGAAATGGAGATTTGACAAATAGAGGCCAAAGACAAGCTTGAATGTAACAACTGAGTTTCTTTTGCAAATTTACAAGAAAGCAAAACCAGCCTTTGTTTGACCAAATTGATGGATGCATTAGTAATGTACTGAATGTCCATGATTGCCAGATCGGCATTAAAATAAACAACAAAAGAGCATTAGTTGAGGGTGTTGTGGCGCAGGTGGGGGTTTGAACCATTTTATCTGAGCATCTATTTTATCCAGTTTTATAATTTTGTCATGAACAAAAAATGAAAAAATAAAAATCTTTGAGAGTGAATGAAACCGTTTCTGAAGTGGCTCTCTCCATGCAGCGTTGTGTACAGTATATTCATCGGAGCAAACAAGCAAAGTGCTGATTTACACCTGGAGGAAAAAATAACATGTAGAACTGGCTGTCAGAATTTAGTGCATCAAATGGAATATGTAATCATATACAGTCTGCTGTTTCTTTATTCCAAAAGCATCCCTCTTTTTTGTGATTGCAGGCTCAAATGCACCAAATATATAACATACAGTATTATTAGTCAAAAGTATGGACACACGTTTTCCCCTGGATTTCATTGCTTTCTACATTGTAAAACATTGCTGAAGGTGTCCAAAATATGCAATAATTGCATACAGTTGATATTGAGATGTGTCTGCAGTACTACAGTACTTATGCTTGATTAGTCACATGTACACTCAACATGAAGAACATCATAATGGCTCTAACCTGAGGTGCTGGTTGGTAATTGGTGATTCCTGAGGCTGGTGACTCTAAATGAACTTCTCCTCTGCAGCAGAGGTCAGTTTTGGTCCCGCTTTACTGGGAAGGTCTTCATAAGAGCAAGTTTCATCATGGTGCTTGATGGCTTTTTCAAATGCACCTGACACAATACAGTTCTTGGAAGACCTTTTCCACAACAGCTGACCTTTGTGTCTTGAAATAACAACTGACTGTTGGTGTTGTTCCTTAATTACCTAATGCCATATGTGTTATTTCATAATTTTAAAATTGTTCTTGAAAATATGCAAATAAAGGAACATTTTACTTAAATTGCTTCTATACAAGATTTAATTGGCAAATTCACAGGATGCATGGACAAACAGCTTACTACATTGATGTTTGTTTGCACTGCAATCGTTCTGCACTATTTCATGACTGAAGAGTCAATCAGGGGACACCACGCTCAGCTGGCACTGACGGGAACAAACCATGGTCACCAAAATCGTCTTACACTTTAGGATCAGGACTCAATTGATGAAGCCATAAGGTTAAGGTTGAGAGTGGAGTTAACCTGAAAAGATTTTCTTGGGCTTACGAGAGCCCAGAAACACGTTCACCCAATTATCAAGAGATCGTGTGTTCGAGCCCTGGACTCAGCCACCCGTAGTCGGGAGTCTAGAGAGCAAATTCGCTGTGCATACTCCTGGTCTCACATCAATCACAGTGACAGTAGACCATCATGGGGGCATGTGAGCTCACGCAAGTGGAAAGGGGATGAATAGCGCTTTCCTCCTCCGCTCCCTAATGGTGAACGAGCTGCAGTTCTAAAAGATGTGGTACTGTATGTGGCAGCGTCATGTGTCTTACTGGAAGCACGTGATAGCTTTTACCTTCCCAGGTTGGTATCTTTCACCTTGATCAGAGACTGTCCTAAAAGATAGACAGGTTTGAGCTGGCTATGACTAAATAAGGGAGAAAATCAGGGGGGAAAAATCCTGTCCCCACCAATAAAAATAATAATAAAAAACAAATGTTTAGCACTTCTTTTTTATGAGCTGAAGTGACATTCTTATTTCAAATCCATGCAGCTTGACAGTCTGACAGTGGATGTCTTTAAATAATCCCTTAAAATTCTGTCTATCATCAGCTTTCCAGATTTACGAGTGGTGTTCAAGTCAAACTGGGATACTCTTTATATAATCCCATGCTGTACTAATGCACCAATCCCAGTGTTTCACTGTTTTCTCAGTATGCCTGAGACATGATCGGGCTGCCTGATTTAAGTCTGAAACTCTGGCCTCCCAGGAACTCCTACAATGGCCCAAACATGTGGAAATGGCCTGGAGCGAGGTCAGGACTGTAGGGGGATGTGGCAATAACTCCCAGCCGAGTTCCTGTAACGTGCAAGTGGTGTTGGTCAATGATTGTGTGTACAGTTCCCACGGACAGATGCGTCTCTTCTGCAAGTTGGCGACACGATGTCCATCCATTTTCAATGTGTTTCACTCGCTGAACATTCACTGGAACGCCTGAAGTGGGCTCCGAGCCACCTCGGCCGTGATC
This sequence comes from Dinotopterus cunningtoni, assembly GCA_028565755.1. Classification (NCBI taxonomy): domain Eukaryota; kingdom Metazoa; phylum Chordata; class Actinopteri; order Siluriformes; family Clariidae; genus Dinotopterus; species Dinotopterus cunningtoni. The sequence continues at coordinate 21,595,510 of JAOTRS010000008.1, read as the reverse complement.
ACAAACGTATTGCTCAACGTATGCACAATGCATGAACCATTCAGATGTTTTAACACGGCTAGGAGTCTCATCACCGCACTGAGCCTGAAGTCTTCTGTTAAAGTCACTTTTACTGTATTATAATTGAGGAGCATTAGTTTCACTGTAATCACCTTCACACTTTAAAGGGTTAATCACTGTAAGTGGTTCTGTCTCATGTATTTAAATATACAAAGCATTTGGTTTGTTTTGGTGTATCGTTTTTGCCCCTCAAGCTAAGGATTAGATTTGCTAATGAATCATCAGGGTTTACAAATAAGCAAATGCTAAAAATATTCTAATTCAATGCCATATATTACACAACAAATAAAGTATAAAGCTGATAAATCTTAAAGCCTTTAATAGTGTTTTAATAAGTACAAATAAGTCTCTGCTTAACAAAAGTAAAAAAAAAAAAAAAAAGCTTGCTTGATCTCACACACACACACACACACTGCTTAAGGCTTTATCTGACACAACTATAAACGTGATGCTGAAAAGCTGCTCCCCAGGACACTAACTTTATAGGAAATCACTCGCCATAACAATATTTAGACTGAACACAATTTTAATTAAAAATAATCTCTCGTACCTGAAATAATCGAAGCGAGTCGGAATTCATCTGAGAAATGCATTGGCTCGTAAGGGGACGTCTCGTAAAGTTCTTCTCCTGTAAAGACAAACAATCAAATTTTAATTCACAGAACAGTCTCCTTGAGAGGCTCTGCAAAATAATGTTTATAAGTAGACATGTCTTGGGTAAGAAATGAAACCCTGCAGGAGGAGCTTTTATAGGAAACTAATCAGTGACAGTGTGGTGTGATGCAGCCTGACGTGAAGTGCAGTCAGTGTTAGCACCCTGAAGCGGAATGTTCTCAGCAGGAGCTGTAACAGTTGGTTAAAATTGCAAACTTTCTGAAAGCCTGACTTGTCACTGAACAGAGAAGTGACTGGACTAAGTAAAGAATAACACCGCAGATTGTGTAGGTAGATGAAAATAACGCATAAGGAGTGAGGCTACACTTCGAGCGCATCAGTCCGAAGCGCATTAGATTATTCCTTGTCTGGTTTTGCACTTACGCCACAATGATTCGTCCATGATTATTTCATAGTTACATTTATTAGCAAACGAAAAATTATGCATTTTATTTAAGAGATTTAATGTTGTGGAACATCTGGGAGACAAGTTAGGTCCGGCGCTCACTAAACTGTGACAGTCATTCACTTACCTCTCTCTCTCTCTCTCTCTCTCTTTCCTCTATCTTTCTTTCTCTCTCTCTTCCTCTATCTTGACAGAAAAACTGTAAGGCGTAAACCTCTGTCTTTAAAACATTTTTTGTGCTTTTAAAACGTTTTTTGTGCTTAAAACACTTGCAATCTGAACTAATTTAATAAACTTTAAACAAATGTCTCCTTAGAAAATACATCACCACATCAACAATTATACAACTTCCCTTAATAAACAAAAATAAATATGTTTATTATTGGTCATACACCAATCAGCCATAACTTTAAAAACATTAAAATTAAAACCCCCAAGGTTTCGGGTTCCCCTTGTGCCAACGGGGTGGCTCTCGCCCCTGTTGCTGGGCAGGGAGTGATGTGTCTGGCACCAGGACATTGACAGCGGATCCTTTGGGTGCTGTAGTTTGCGACAAATCCCATGGGTGTTCAATTGGTCTGGGATCTGGGGAGTTTGGAGATTGGGAGTTTGGGAATCTTGCCTGCTGGGCCACATGTGGGAAAGCTGTAGTAAACTGGGTGTTCTGATACCTTTCTTTCATGGCCTGGATTGGCTCTTCTGTGGGATCGGATCTGGCATTGTAGTATCCGTGGGTATGGGTGAGCATTGGGTGCCCAGGATCCTGTCACCAGTTTACTGGTGTATAATTAGTGACGTGTCACCAGACATTCTTTATGGTTGATCAGTTCAAACTATGTGCAGCATCTTCCATACAAACTGGTATAACAAACTTTATTTGACTGTATAAAATGGACCACTTACATATTATACAGTATATATTTTTTTGCACTTAATGAGCCTTAATGCTACCTAAGAATGTAACCCATGGTTAAATTTTAAAGCTAACACCACTGTGAAAACATCAGCAATGACAAAATTTTGCTGTTTCAAGAACCTTTTAGTAGCCAAACAACACTAGTAAGTCATTTCCATAGCTACATTTGGGCAGCTAATGTATGCAGACAGCAGACTTAGCAGTTTACTATGTGCTGCACAAGTTTTTATTATTATTATTTTTTTCAGATTAGCTTTTAATGTTTCATTTTAGTGTTTTCCCTAAAAGGAACACTATATTCACAGTGTTGAATGAAGCTACAGAACAAAACACAACCTGTGGGATGGCGTCTACAGTAAAATTAGCTAGCCTTAGTTAGTTATGCAGCTAAGCCCACACAAGATTTAATCATATTTTCAAACCCTTAAAGTGAAATTTCTGCCCAAAAAGAACAGCTGTTACTGCTATAATACAATATCCTGACAACAGCATTTACCGTGATGAAATATCAGGCATTTATCCTGACATCTGAGCGCTCGCTGCTCCCTAAGTGGTGGGGCGTAGTGGGTTAGCGGTATAAATTCACAAATTAGCCCCGCTGTGGTAAACTACATCATCTGAATCATCCAGGCATACAACAGAGATGTAGGAAACAATAAACCTCTGGAAATATACCGTAAATACACTGTTTAAGAAAAGAAAAGTTTTAAAAATTATAGGAGTGCTCATTAATTCTTAGGGTACAGGACCAGAATTTACAATGTGATCATGTGACGTCATCATGTTTTTACGTTTTAGTGCTACACCTCAACATTTACATTTAGGCATTTACAGTAGCAGATGCTCTCATCCAGAGCGATTTACAAAAAGTGCTTTATAGTTTCCGTCATAAGAAACTTAACAAACGGCTTATTATAAAATACTGGTTTGATTTAAACAGTATCATGGGTTAGCGACATTGCTCTAGCTAGTCAAATTATCTATTATCTAGATAAATTATCTACAGTATTTAGCTTAGTTATTTACATTTTGTCCAGCAAGTTAACAAATTATTTTGTAAAAATCCAAAACTGCACTTACTGTAGTAAGTGGAAACACCATCTCAGGTTTACTTCAAAACCTTTTAAACATTTTAATGTGATCCGAAAATAAATGACTGGCACTCCGGCTTAGTCACTGATCTTTTAGTTCACTGAAGTAAATTTAAAAGTATTTACAGCTAAAGTTTATTTCCATATTTCTTTATATTTCTAATATTTCATACTGAAACTTTCTTTTTAGGTAACCAGCAGTCGTATAAGCATTTCACTTCATACTGTGTAAGACTGTGTACGTGACGAATTTTTAAAAAATTTTTTTATTTATTCTTTATAAGTTACATGTGATCTGATGTACTGTATACAAGATATCTAGGGTCTTATTTACTCTAACAATAAATCTGATTATTAAGCCTCCCGATGGCATGTCTCACACATCACACGTCTCTAAACGAGACCCCTGTTCCTTCATCGGGTGCTCTGTCTTTCACACAGATCTTGTCTCACTCCAGTCACCACCTCCGGGTTTGGCTTAAAGTTAAGACAACAACGACCCAGCCGGTTTCATCCAGCCAGTGACAGGTTAAAGTATAGGATCAATTTTGTGTAAAAGGTAAATAACAGATTGGTTTACAGCTCAGGTTGCAAATTCTTTGTAAAATCAGGTTAATTTTAAGCACATTTCAAACATGTATCGCCTTCACACTTTGCCGCCTCCACTCAAACCTTCCCTGTTCGAATTATAGCATTTTAATTATCATATATAACAAGCAATTATGTGTCACATCTTTTTCAAATCAAGCTTTAATTAGCTTGTGTATTTATACTCTCGTTTTGCTTTAAAAAATCTCAGCATTTCTTTGAACAAAGCGCAGCTGATTTGAACATATTGTACCATTTCGCTTCTCCTGGCTTGTCACCTTTGATTTGTGAACTTGTTGCATTTCGCCCTTCCTGAGTTCACATACGGTTGTTTTTGACTCGCCCCCCGCTCATCCCTACTCATCTGTCTCTTTCATTACAACATGGTTGAAGAAATAGCCATGTGTGTGTGTGTGTGTGTGTCTTTTTGTAAGAGAATATTACAGTACGTGATGCTCAGCACCAATGAAATTATTTTTTTGTTGAAAATGAAGTATATTGTTATTTAGCATTTGTGATCCATATGGATATTGGAATCTTGACCCATTTGTTAATATGCAAAAGCACCCTTTTCAGTCTTTAAGTTGTGATACATGTGATCATGCAGTATTTATTTTAGACACACCAAAAGTCAAGGGGACGACACACATGATAGCATTTGCATGCTGCATTAAATGCTCAACGTTAGCTAAAATTAAACATAAAAGCCTTTGCTGTTTGATTTCTGATGATGATGCAACAATCATCACTGGCCTGGAGCTACGAGAGAAAAAGAATTAGCCATGCTCTCTGGGTGGGAGGGGCATGCTTCCTCTCTGATGTCAATCAGTGTGACACAGGGTAATTGCTGGCATTTATGGGACTGGAGCTTGGTGCAGAAGATTGGTGCAGGAAAAAAGATAATTGCTTTGCATGAGATAAAAAAAAAATCAACAACACAAGTTACATAGGAATTTAATATTTATTAAATACATAAACTAACAGTAATCAATTATTTTGGAGTAATTAATACTTCAAAACCTGTAAGAAAAATAGCTACTTAAAACATCAAATCAGAAAATAATCATTACTGCTATCAAGTCGAATTGAATTGAAAATTACAAAGCCCAAAAACCTAACTTGTATCGACAGACTACATATCCATAAGAAATTTTACTATAGTATGTACTCTATTTTACTATGGTAAACAATATTACATACCATACTATTCAACAGTATTGCCATGGTACTTCAGACTTTTCCATGAAAGGCACCTTAGGACTACCAGGTAGTACTACTGTGGTAGTACTATGGTATGTTCCTTAATACTTTGGTGAATACTATGGTACTTATTGGGTAGCAGTGGCTACCAGAGATCAGCAGATATTTAATATGGTATGTTTGTACATACTGTACCATACTGGATATGTTGGCGCATACAGTATTATTGGTATGCTATAGTACAGGCAGTACCATATTATGATTAGGAGTTGCAACAGAGCGCAGGGTCAGCCATTATACCCTGGAGCAGACAGGTTAAGGGCCTTGCTCAAGGGCCCAACAACGGCAACCTGGCAGATATGGGGCTTAAACCGCCAACCTTCTAATCAGTAAGCTAAAGCTTTAATACACTGAGCCAAAACCAACCTGTGCAGTTAACTCCTTACAGGCAATTCTTGCATTTGCATTCACTATTTTATTTAGTAAATGTTACATACATATATTGGAACCATTGTTGTACATAATCTTGCATTGTATAACATGTTTTTTTTTTTTTATTAATATCCTGTTCCATAGTACCATACTACAGTACATGGTGGAACCATGCTATACAGGTACTTGTAGAGCAGTGGTGGCTTAAACATTTGAGCCTGTGGGTTACTGAGTTACTGATTGGAAAGCCAGAGGTTTGAGCCCCATCACTGCCTGTAAGGGACCACCACTAGAGGTCGCTGTTTTTCATTTGTAGTTTCTGTTGGCTGACTCAGTTTCCCAGAAGGCACCTCGGTCAGGTGATGCGAGTGCACACCTGAGCCGAGGTAGCCATTAG
>JAOTRS010000008.1:21571114-21589666 GCA_028565755.1 Dinotopterus cunningtoni | reverse complement strand
GCCAATACACCCCAATCGTGACACTGCCAAGTTGCCACTGCTCCAGGGGCGCTGTATCCTGGCTGACCCCACGCTCTGACTAGCTTCCTAACTGGGATATGTAAAAAAAAAAATTCTCTGTGCTGTAAGTTACATTACAGTTAGCCAAGCGGCTAGTTCTGCTGGAAGAAAAAACTGCAGAAGCTTCATATGAATCTCAGCTGAACTTCGGAATGCATTTTGGCACCAAACGATGGTTGTGGAATTTGGCCCAAGTTACTCACATTCCACTCACGTTCTGGGTGACAAACTTGTATACAGAGCAGGAAACAACCAAAGCCATATAATGTACTTATATGCACCTCAATTTTGATTTAATAGCTGAACTGTCCCATTAATATAAACCTGTGCATTTGATACAATTTCAGAGCTGCAGTTAAAGACAATTAATCAACACCTTCGGAACAATCAAAATGGGGATCTCAAATATGCTGTAAGATTTAGTTCAGCCTTTATTCTCACATATACCGTATTGCACAGTGAAATAGTCGTCTGGGGTCAGAGCGAAGAATTATACAGCACCCCTGGCGCAGACAGGTTAAGGGCCTTGCTCAGGGGCCCAACAGCGTTAAACTGGCAGAGCTGGGGCTCAAACCGCTGACATTATCAGTAAGTTGTAGCATTAAGTTGGTACCCTGAGCCAAAACACCCTAGTCAATTCTTGTACTTGCATTATATAATGTGGTGTCTTGCAAAAAAGTGTGTTAAGGAGTTTGGCCACCAAAAACCACCTAAACAGCTTCAGTAGCGCAGATTCTGCATAACTCTGCACATACTGGCAAACTAGCACAATGAACATGATTCTTCCAAAAGATTTTTTTGGCTCAGTATCTTGATAATAGCCATAGGGAATAACAGCGGGCGATTGATATCGAGAGTCATCAAATTCTGGCCCTGCAGGTCAGATCCAGTGAGTTTCTGTAAAAGCACTAAACACCTTTCAACCATCCAGACCTCCTGCAATGGGTAACTACATGTAGGCGATGCTCTCTCATGCTGGAAGTGAACATGTGTGCTGCGCACAGGTGACATAATGGATGCCAAAAAAAAACAAAAAAAACACTGTTGTTAGCTATCAGTCTAAAAATTATGAGTTTTGTTAGGGCGAGTTTTCAAAAAAAAAAAAAAAAAAGAAGAGTGAGAAAGTAAGTGAGGAAAAAATGGTACTGAAAAGTGGAGGCACATGTCTGGATCGACACTTCAGGTTTAAATTAGACCACCTCGGTATTGAGATTAGTGTAAAACACATCACACAGTGGTGCCTTTTTACATAAATTATACTTAGACCAGTGGTTACTTTTTAATTTTCCTTGAATGAAAAGACAATTTTATCAGGTTTTTTTTTTCTGCAATGTTCATTTATGGCTGAATCTCAAAAAGGGGGAAAACATATTTAAGGCTACCAGTATACAAGAGAGTAAAACAGTATGATTATATGATTAACAAAGTGATTATTGTTATATAATAGGGCTGAACAACATGGGGGGGAAATGACATATGGAATTATTTTCAGTTCAAATAACTTCATTTTCATTATTTTCCTAAAACCACAAGTCTATTATTCCTTACCTAATCCTGTGGAGTTCCCATAATGCTACACTGCGATCATCCTTTCTAGTATGAGACGCTTAGGTCTCTGCATAACATTTATGATCGCTCTAAATAAGTCGGCTCTTTTAAGGGATCATCCCAGATCAATGGCCTTATCTGCATCCTGCTTCCTGCCACCAAACGCGCCCTAATCCGTAAACAGAGTGCTCGTCCTTTAGGGCGAATCAGTATGCGTGAAGAAAGAAAAGTGTCAATGACATGACACGTAAATTGAGAGATCGAGTCAGGTGCTCTAGGTAATATTTATGTGCATGTGACAGAGACGTTGTCATTAGGAAGAGTGTTCCTCTTTGTGTTTTATGCAAATGTTGAATCATGACAAAAAAAAAACAAAAAAAAACACCTGAGCAGAGAAACTGAGAAATTTTTAAAATAAACCTGGTCAGATGTCATACTCATGGCATGTGTAAACAGAAGATGGAACAAAAAGGAAATGACAATAGTGCCATTTTGCCATTTATCCTTTGTTCAGAATATTGAACAAAACAGGGACAGATAGAAATGCATACATTTGAATGTCACATTTGCAAAATGTACCAGGGGTGTTCAAGTCAAACTGAAATGAAATTTCTTGTGAATGAAAGTGTAAAACCGATTGCCATTTACAGAAGCCTTCAAGCACAGTACGGTGATGAGACTCTTGACCGCGGTAAAACATTTAAATGGTGGTAATGTTTTAAAGACTGTGCATCTGTGACAACCAGGCCAAGGTGACACGGAGCCTATGCAGCCGTTCCCGTGAAAATTCAGTGAGTGGAACGCCTGATCCTTAAAAATTTTAAAAAATCCTTGAAAATGTTGCCAACTTTTTAAAGAGACGCATCTGTCTGTGGGAACTTTACACACATTCACCAACACCACTTGCACTTTACCGGAACTCGGAAGTAGTTCGGAAGAAGTCCTGACCTCTCTCCAACCCAATTACACATCTTTGGGCCATCAAAGGAGTTCCTGAGATGCCAGTGTTTCAGATGTGAATCAGGCAGTCTGTTCAAGAGCTGCAGTTTTGTAATTGCTTTGACCAACTAATCTAGCCATCACAATCTCACCTCTGTTAAAGTAAATCAAATCCTGTCACTTGCCCCTTTTTCCTGCTTTTAAAAGACCATCTTAAGGGACAAAAGGTTCACTTGCTGCCTAATATATCCCTCCCACTTTCAGGCGCCATTGTAACGAGATATTCTAACTAAGTGTAGCTACTGTGACATGGGCCAAAATTTTAAACACTATATTGTCAAAAGTATTTGCTCGTAAGCCCATCAACTTGAGTAACATCTGATTCTTAATCCATTGGGTTTAATATGATGTTGGCCCCGCCCTCTTTGCAGCTATAACAGCTTCAACTCTTCTGTGAAGGCTTTCCACAAAGTCTAGGAGTGTGTTTATAGAAATTTTTGTCCATTCTTCCACAAGCGCATTTGTGAGGTCAGACACTGATTTTGGACGTGAATGCCTCGCACGCAGTCTCCACTCTAATTCATCCCAAAGGTGTTCTATCATGTTGAGGTCAAGACTCTGTGCAGGCCAGTTAAGTTCTTTCACACCAAACTCGCTTATTCATGTATTTATTGACTTTGCCTAGTGCACTGGTATACAGTCATGTTAGAACAGGAAGGGTCGTCCCAAAACTGGTCCCACAAGGTTGGGAGCATGAAATTGTCCAAAATGTCTTTTGGTATGCTGAAGTATTAAGAGTTCCTTTCACTGGAAGTAAGGGGCGGAGCCCAACTCCTGAAAAACAACCCCAAACCAGATGCAACATGATTACTCACCAAGACCACAGAGCTGGAATAGGCTAAAAGACCATAAGCCGGAAGCTTGGTGAGAAGGAGACAACGGTTGGAGCGATTATTTGCAAATGGAAGAAATAGAAAATAACCATCACCCTCGGTCTGGAGCTCCATGCAAGATTTTACCTCATGGGGTAAGGATAATCATGAGAAAAATGAGGGATCAGCCCAGGACTACACAGAAGAAGCTTGTGAATGATCTCAAGGCAGTTGAGATCACAGTCACCAAACCATTGGTAACACAATACCGTACATCGCCATGGATTAAATACCTTCAGCGCTGCAAGATCCCCCTTTCTCAAGAAGGCACATGGCCTTCACGAATTGTAAGAAAGTGCTGTGGTCAGATAAGACCAAAACTGAGCTGTTTGGCATCAACTCGATTCACCATTTTTGGAGGAAGAAAATTGCTGACCATGACCCTAAGAACATCATCCCTACAGTCAAGCCCGAAGGTGGAAACATCATGCTTTGGGATGGTGTCTTCTGTTAAAGGTAAGGCTGACTTTGCAGTATTGAGGGGGCAGTGGATGGGTACATGTTTTGTAAAATTCTGGATTGGAATCTCCTGAAGATGAGTCATGGATGAGTCTTTCAGCATGACAGTGACCCAAAACATAGCGCCAAGGCAACAAAGGGGTGGCTCATTAGAAGCACATTAAGATCATGGAGTGGCCTAGCCAGTCTCCAGACTATAAACCTACTGTATTGAAAAATTATGGAGGGAGCTGAAACTTCGAGTTTCCAAGCATGTCAAGAACCTTTATGGATTTAAAGAAGATCTGTAGGGAGAATAATGGCCCAAAACCTCTTGTGAGATGTCTGCAAACCTGATAACCAAATACAAGAAATGTCTTATCTCTGTGCTTACCAATAAGGGTTTCTCCATGAAGTATTAAGTCATGTTTTACGTGGAGAATCAAATACTTTATTGTCCTCATTGAAATGCAGTCCAATTTATAATCTTTGTATCATTCTGGATTTTTGGTCCATATGCTGTGTCTATCCTTTACAATAAACCTATGATAAAAATTATAGACCTTTAATTTCTTTGTAAGTGGGCAACCTTGCAAAATCTGCTGGCGATCAAAGAATTATTTTCCCCACCGTATACAGCTGTGAAATGAATTACTGGTAACAGGAGGTTAAAGTGGTTTAAATGTTTTAACAGTGTAGTTTAGAGTTTGGCACGGTGATAGTTCTATGATAGAAGTTAGACCTGATGGTAGTGTTTCGAATGTTCCTGTACCTTCTCCTGGGTGGAAGGAGGACAAAAAGTTCTGAACTGATATATACAGTATATGAATCACTGGAATCCTTGTACTGTTATTTCTATTAATTATTACAGATTTTCTAACTAACACAAGCTAACCTAACAGGATGTCTGCGAGGATTTTCTAATTAATTGATTTACATTCAACTTCACTTCTAGCACTAATCACCTAGCTAACAGGAGCTAATTAAACAGACATTTCCTTTGTGTGCAATATTAAGAGCTGGGTGCCTACGAAGAAATGTCTGTAGTGTCGGCATTGTGTTTTATTCAGTACAGAAAGTGTTAAGATACTGTAAGTGTGTGATATTTCCTTATATCTGGAAGAAGTGTTATTTCTATATATCGGGATACACCTGTCAAAAACATCATCACATCACGAACCACGCAGGACTGTAACCATGTAACCATGACAACGATTATAAAACAGTGTTGTGAGTATGGTCTCATATTTACACTCTGCTATATTGCTTAGTGAGATACCCCAACCTCACACACACACACACACACACACACACACACACACAGACAGAAAGCATCACGAGCAGCAGAGTGTGTAAAACGATTTTGACATCGCCCTTGGCAGTGACTTTGTGCGTTATTCTATTAAGGGCAGCGCGCCGTCTCAGGACATTTAAGAGTTCAGCAGATGGAGAGACCTTGAATGATGCCAAATTTAGATTCAGAACAGGGACACTCTCTTAAACACTCCTATCTGTCATTTCAGCCGATCGTGTACACACATTTTTCTGTGGCATTTGATGAGCGCTGACAATAAATTATCTGTGATATTTACGTAGTACGGTGTTCTTCAGTACTGTGTTTTATTCAGGACAACGTTGACTAGGTAGTCTGCTACAGTATAGGACAGTGCAGGACCCGGAGTGAGAAAAACTAACCAACTTAAATGTCCGATTTTAAGGCCAGCTTGATATCAGCCTGATTTAATGACCTATTAAGAAAAAGTTTTGAAGTTTTATTATGCAAATTTTTTTTTTTGCATACTTGTTTCTAGCACAGAGTGGTTGAATTCTTATTTTTGTTGTTGCAGTTAACACACTCTTTGTAATACATTACATTTCACAAAATGTGTGATTGTTGATTTGGTTCAGTTTTTAGCCTTTATGGAAGAAGTCTCCAGTCTCAGCGTTCTGTAGTCATTCATAGCTTAAGCTGTTATTCAATTCAATTCAAATCAATTCAATTCAATTCAATTTTATTTGCATAGCGCTTTTAACAATTGTCGCCAAGCAGCTTTTCACAATCAAAAGAATTATTTAAGTTTGTATGGAATGTGAATGTGTATGGATCAAAATGATCAGTTAGTCCCAGGGGTTATGATCTGGGGTTGCTTTTTAACTAAGGCAAGTTATCTTACTAACTTTAATAGAGAAAAAAAAGCGAGGTTAGTGACCGAATGGCTGTTTTTACACTCCCTGTTCAACCAATTTGTGTACTGGAATATGCCCGTGCGATGTAAATCATGGAATAACCTGGTCATTTAGTACATTCATGTAATCAGCTGCCTTCATTTTATTCATTTCACCTGAGCAACTGAAGCAACCCCAGATGGTAACTCGTCGGCACTTTGCACTACGCTTGTACTTCGCTCTGAAACAGGGTCGATCTGGTCCTTTTTTCATTTCTCTAAAGTCCAATCTTTAATCTTTATGCTCCCTAGCAAACACAAAGCCTTGTTTCCTGATGATTCTCACTAACAAGTGGCTTTCTTATCGACAAACAGCTGTGAGTCACAGTCTTGTGAGTTCTCGGCACATTGTGTGTTTGGAAATGCTTTTACGTTCACTATTTAACTTAGCTCTGACTTCTGCTGACATCTTTTTTATGAAGCATTCTCACCAAGCATTTAAGTGATCTTCGATTACGGTCATTCATGATTTTTCATGACTAATATAACAATTTCATTAGAAAGACTACTATTCTGTGCTTATATTGGGAAAAAAAACATCATTAATGGTGGTGAAGGTAAATCCCCAGTAGCTTCCCCATAGCTGCATCATTGATTATTTTCCTATAACTATATATTTTATCATGTTGTTCACCTCATATCATTTTTTCCCTTTTTCTCCCTGTGTAATGAGAATATGTTCGTTCTAAACAGTCTGTTTCAAACATATCTTAAAATAAAAATAAATACCTAATATTAATAAAAACATAAAAGCACACACACAGGCATCATTTTTGGGACAATAACACAAGCAGAATATTGCCAATGAATAACAGTCATCGCTCACGCAGTGTCCAGTCGAGGCCGTGTAAATAGATGTAACGTGCAGACAGATGAGATCTTTGATTTATACTCTGTCATTTGCTACAGCTGACATCTATCTGAGAGAGATACGCAGGGATTGTAGGTGTATGTAATATAACATATAAATCATAGTATTATAATTATCTAACATTTATCATGGCTTATGATTTATTAATGTTTTTTAGGAAGATGAACGAGTCGACAAATCCGTCATTTATTTCAATCATTTCAGCTTCATGACTGAGCAAATTCAACTCGCAGTCGTTTCTGCAGAATAGACTTCACATAAATATGGAATAAACCATGACGGCGTGGTGCGTGTGTTTGGTTAATGATATTAGTAAGGGCCTGATTTTGTAAAATTATTATTATTATTATTTTTAAGATTTCAAAACTGTGCCTTAATCAACATCAAGATGAAGTTCTCTCGAGCCTAACAATCCTACAAATATAGCAGTGTAGCAGTGACTCTGTCTAAGATTCCCAGAGATACAGAGTGTACCCTTTCATCCCATCAATCACTCAAAATGCTTATGCAAAATGTACAAACTGTAGGCTCAAATTCCAGATATAAAATTACGTTAAAATATCCTCCATCTCATATAGCCGCTGCTTTCTTTTTTTCTTTCTTTTTTTAATCAACCAGTTCTAGAAGTCTTCTACACGTACCTCATGACATTGAAAAACACTTCATAAGGGGCATACAGTAACCGTCCTGGGGTAAGAGGGACTGTTCTCCTTCCTCACACCTACTTTTTGCTAGAATCATTTATTTTATCAATTTCTTCAAGACAGACATGCATACAGAATAAAAACATGATCATGTGATGCAATCTATTAAGTGATTATTCTTTTATACACAGTGTTGGGGGACGTTATTTTTTAAAGTAACTAATTACATTACAAAATTACTCTCTTTAAAAAGTAATCCACTACATTACAGCGTTACTTTCTGATAAAAGTAACTAGTTCGAGTACTTTTCAATTGCAGAAAATGAAAACTCCTTTGTGATTTCTCATGCATGTTGTTTTAGTCAAGACCTTTATAATTATTCTACCATCATCACTCTGTGAAATTTGGGCCATAATCTGTTAACTACTAATACCCCTATCTTACCTACCGTGAGTTTTGGTGCTGTGATTAGATTTCCATCTTTCCGCACGTCGGTCCTTTCACAGTCAAACCGTATAGGTGAGATAGGGGTATAACAGCAGGAATAACAGAGGGGGGGTTATCGGGGGCGGGGCTTGTAGGACGACTTTCACACACACACACTAACAGATTGGGAATGACTGTTGTCTGGCTCACGGATTACATAAATTGTCTGAATAACGGATTACATTCTTAATTACTAATTTAATTAGTGTTTTAATTACACTTAATAACTGAGCACTTAAATAGCGGACCTAAGGCGTTAGATTACTCGTTACATCAAAAAAGTAATACAAGTACTCTAACGCGTACTTTGTAACTCGTTACACCCAACACTGTTTATAAGGAAAGTAAAAGATGACATCATGCTCTGTTTAATACTTCACAGTATTTGGGTAATACTGTGAATACTACGAGGATGATTTAAAAAAAAATATATTGTTGTCATTCTTATATTTGCAAATCAAGGTCAGTGAAGTAACCATATATACTGTATAAATTCCATAGAATTTAAGTAATTTCTTATTGTTTGGTACTCTTTTTGCATATTTAAATGTACCTTTAATTTGATCTGCTTTATTATTTCTTTTTCTTTTTAAAAAAAAAAAAAAAAAAACCTAGACCAGGCATCACTAAATGGCCGACCGCAGTGCAGATCTGGACTGAGTGACAGTTTTATCTGGACCCTGATGCTTTTCTGAATAAATGAGAATAATTAATATTCCAGCAATTTAGCAATTTAGTTTTGTTTTTTTTTGGTAATTTAGCGCTTTTTCCCTTAAGGTAGGCGCCTCTAAACACATCACTCAACAATGTCCAAATAGCTCAGCTGGGAGAGCGTTAGACTGAAGCTGTAAAGGGCCCTGGTTTGATCACTGGTTTTGGCATTTTGAAATACTAACCATATATTTAGGGCAGTGATGCTCAAACGGTTAAGGCTGTAGGAAAATGGGTTTCTGATCGGAAGGTTCAGGGTTTAAGCCCCAGCACTGCTAAGTTGCTACTGTTGAGCCATTGCACTTCGCTCTGGAACAGGGTCAATCTGGTCTCGTCAGACCACACAACCTTTTTCCAAAAAAATGAATTTAATCCATTTTAGAATAAGGCTGTGACATAACAAAATGTGGAAAAAGTGATGCGCTGTGAATACTTTCTGGATGCACTATATATACAGTACCATATATTTATAGGTATCTTTCGACCACATACAAAATTCACGCTTTTTTACAATTCGTGGGTGCTCTAAGGAATATAACACCCTGAGAATTTTGGGGGACGACTGTAATAATTCTTCTTGCACACCTTTGTTTTCTCTCTTACAGTGAATAAGGCAAAAAAAAGAATACCGATTGCCCTGATGTCATAGATTCCCCCTCTTGTTTTAATACTTATATATATTAATCTTTTAATACTTTAATATGCTGTCTGTTGTTCTGGACTTCAGTTCCCAGTGTGCATTTCACCACAGTCACATGCTCCTGATTGTGTCACCTGTTCCTAGTTACTTGGTCATTAGTAGATGTATTAAAAGCCTCAGTGTCTCAGTTTTTTCTGTTGTTTTCACTGTGTAAATTCCGTTCTTCTGATTACAATTAGTTTCGCGACTCGTCTCTGTTCCCATGCCTTATTTTTTTTGCATTAACGTTTAACACCTGTAGCCTAGCTGTAGCCTTAGCTCACTTGTTTCTGTTTGGATTTTGTTTGGCTCTTGATGATGAGAAAATTTCATCATTCTCACAGACTTTACACACTCTTCATATAAACGCTAATTAAACATGGCCTTACATAAAACTTTAACGTTCATACAACATATTAGAACGATCGCTGTAACATGCATGTAATTTACCTCCCATCCAACATTACAATCAGAGCTGTTCTTACAAACATTTCTGACCAATCAGCATTGAGAATTCAACAGTGCTGTGGTTTATTCTACATTATATTATTTAGTGCCTTGGTAAACATTTAACTAAACCTCAGCGTTATTACACAGATTTTTAAAAATATGAGCGTTGTTCAAGCCAAACTGGGACTTTTGATTGCGCTGAATTACAGAACACTGCTAGAGAGTAACCTTAATTCGTTTACACTAATGCACTTATCCCAGGATTTCACTAGTGCTTGGATACCATCAAGGTAGAAAATTTTCTCAGGAGGCCAAAGCCATGATCCAGCTTCATGTCTAACGCACTGGCCTCCCAGGAACTCCTTTGATGCCCCAAACATGTGGAAATGTCATGGAGAGATGTCAAGACTGTAGAGGGGATGTGACAATAACTCCCAGCCAAGTTCCTGTAATGTGCAAGTGGTTTTGGTAAATAAATGATTGTGTGTACAGTTTCCACAAACAGGTGCACGTTTCCCTGAAGTTGATATCCATGACAAGTTATCAGTTGGTTTTCAAGTATCAGACGTTCCACTTGCTGTATGTTCATGGGAAAACGACTGCATTGGGCTCAGAGTCACCTCGGCCAGGATTGTCATTTATAGACATACAGTATGGTACAGCCTTCTTTAAAAAACGATTTTCACGGCTTTAGATTTCCTCACGTCTTGATTTGACTTAAACGTCAATATATATAAAGTGGGGGAAATACGTATTTGATCCCCTACAGTTTTTCTAAGTTTGCCCACTTACAAAGAAATGAAGGGTCTAAATTTTTATCATAGGTTTATGGTAAAGGATTGAGACAGAGTATCAACCAAAAATCCAAAAAAAGCACATGATACAAATGTTATGAGTTAAGTTGCATTTCAATGAGGGAAATCTGTAGGGGATCGAATACTTATTTTCCCCACTATGTATATATATATATATATATACACACACACACACACACACACCCAACAGATTTTATCAAGTTGCTAGATGCGTCTCCTCAGCTCCATTTCCTGTTGTCTAATAGTTTTTCAAGCACTATAAAAAGCAAATTCAAGATATAAAAACTCACCCTGTTCTACTGATATAGCTTATGTTAATACAGTGATGTTAATGACTACCTCCTCGCCACATTATATTGCTGCACTGTAGTCATTCTTTGTGGCTTGTTAAATATTTGCCTCCTGCTCTGATGGACCACCAGTCCTACAGAGACTCTAATGCATCTTTGTGCTCCTATTTTAATTACCTCTGACAATAAAGTCGTCATAATTTCTAATTAACCACGAGTGTTTTCCTCATTTTCTTCTTATAGGTCAGAAGCCCTTGGAGGGACGTCACGTTAAGCCACATGTAGCGTCTTTACTACTTAGTAATGTGCACAGTCTTGTCCTTTTTTTTTTTTTCAATTATACCAGGAAAACATAATAGAAAATATCCAGCGCTATTATGAAATCCCATAATTCCCTGCTGTTAATGTATAAACAAGCTGTCTGACAGGGTACATATTACTACACACAGAATTGCTGTTAGAAAGGGACATATGGAGTACATAGTGAATGGCTTGTGTGGTTTGGGACGGAGCCGCAGTGGATTGCTAATGAGATGTTTCAGATGGTGTTGATGTAACCCATTGTATAGAATAACAACGGTGAGAGATTTGCTGTTTATAATATACCATTTACTAATGAATTACTTAAATTTACAACAATTAAGATTATTAAAAAAAGCAAGGTTTTTTTTTTCAATTGCAAATCTGCATTTTTAAAAATTAATTTTGCATAATATTCTTCCTTTAAAAAAGTCTTTGCAAACCAATTAGATTTTTCTCCCTAATGTGACCTCATTTAAAATCCCCTGCCTCGTTGCTCAGTTTTCGGGAAGGGTGTGGTTTAGAATTAGCTCATTTGCATGGACGCTGAAACAGGACGTTTGGAAGAGGAGCAAAAAAGTTTAAGATATAACGAAATGCATTCTCTAGGATGTATTTCATTAACATGCACTTTTTGATGGACCTCTGAGACCATGGGTTAAATAGCATATATGTGTTAAATAGTATAATGGGATCTTTAATGGTGATGAAGGTCGCTGTTATAACAGCACTTTTGTACTGGCTTGTCTTCCTAAAATGCCATGATTGTTGTTACCTGTCTTTATTAGGTCTTAATTACTGTAGTTCACCTACAGTACAGTAGACAACGCCTGGTCCACACATACAAAGGGATAGTGGTGGCCCCAAAAGTATTTAAACAAAATTGGACGTCAATCATTTAATGACGTCTTCAAATGTTTTAAATAATGACATTCAAGATGATAAAAATAATTTTTTCGAGCAATGAACTTGCTAAACAACACTCAATATTTTTATATTTATGAAGCCCTTTATTCTTTAAAACCTGCTGGATCCGGCTGAGCATAGAGTCAAAAAGACATAGAGTCTGCAGTACCCGGTGTCACTCGCTCAGTCCATGCCTGCTTGATTGCTTCTTCAAGATCGTGCACAGCAATTCGCCACAGTTGGTTGCAATTCTTTTAAAGTTTAGACATTTTTGTGCAGACGTTGACACCCCGGCTTCCGTACGTAAAAGTCCTGCCACATACTGTATGTGTTCCACCCATTAATTTAACCAGCTTATTCCAATTAGCTCAGCTCTTCAGCCAGATAGGCGAAAAAATAATTGATTTGGAATTTTCTTGTTTGATCTGATTTAATAGTGTCATCTTTCCAAGTATAGTGTTTCTTGTAATTCTTACTATAGTTCCTGTTGCTTTTTTTCCCTGTTGTATCAGTTTATCTGATTAAGCAGTATGGATTATGGAGCACGAGGACACAGCCTGAGATGTCACAGCTATGCTCGTACTACACCTCCATTGGGATGTTTCTTTTACACAGCGGTTCCACAAATGCCATTTATTAGCTATATCACGAGCTGGGCTTGGTTTGAGGAATCCAGTTGCAGGAGATTGACAGTGGAGATACGAGAGAGAGAGAGAGAGAGAGAGAGAGAGAGTGCATTTTTTTTATGGAGGAGGCATGGCAGAGAGCGTAAATGCAGATGGCCGGGGCCATGCATCCCGTCTGCATTGTAACAAGCCAAATTGTTAAACAAAGACACGGTCGAGAACGCGGGACCGTAGGTCAGTGCCGTGAATCCAGTCAGCGTGGAAACAGAGTCAAATCGTTAGACAGAGCCATAGTGAAAAAGTGGAAGCGTTAGAACAGTGCTGTGAAATCCGATAGCGGAGCGACAAATTTAAAAACGTGAGACGAAAGTGGAAAAACGATGGCCAAAGCGAACGTGGCAGCGTCAAAAACAATCCGTGAAAAAAACGAAAGAATTGGGCAAAATCCGGCAGAGACATGCTACGCTTCCATAAATGCTGTGCCTGGGCGGGGCGGTCCCGGGGTCGTGGGAAAAACATGACAGCAGGGGAGGAAACATGACAGCGGCGCACCAAGATGTCGTGGAAATCTATTTGTTTATTTAACCAGTTATTTTACCTTTCACTCTTAGAGAAACTTACTATCCGCGACTGCCTGAGCTGGCGACTGACAGTTAGTGTAATTAACAGGGATGAAGTTGGTCTTCCAGGTACTATGTAGCCAAAAGGACAAGGAGGTTTTGTACAGCCTCTTGTCCTGTTTAAACCTTGCCGGCACTTCTAAGATGGTGGGAAAAATCTCAGCTACCTTTAACCAAACAATGTTATCTTTTTTTCTGTTATGAAAATGTCTTTATTTGGCTTTATTACAATATGTACTATGTTCAGTATCCTGTGTACAGCTACTACACCTAATGTTCTCTGTATTCTGTTAAGATATGTGCAATAACAATTGTTCTAATGTTCATACCTAAGGGTAGCTAAACTACATTTACTTGCACTGTACCAGAACCTGAGTATGATGGCAATGAAACTGAATAAGATTCTTCTTCTTATTATTATTATTATTATTATTATTATTATTATCAGTGTACTACATAATGGTTTGGCAATATAGGAAAGACCCTACATGTTAAATGCTCTTTAAATCTCTGCATAAAGTGTTCCTTAAGAAACACAGCAGAGAATAGATTTCCATTAAGCACATAATATCAAGCATTCCTCACCTCCACGGCCAAATCCTACTCAAACTGTGTACAGTACATTTCCTCAAGTTATATATGGGCACTTATATTTCTAATTTCGCCACAATCTATTCAATCCATCCCTTGGCGAGACGTGCACACGGCGGGCTGCCGTTTCATTTAATCTACGCCTACTTTCTGGTATTTCTCTTTTGTGTTCTCACTCTCTACTGGCTGTTGTTCCAATCCGCTTAAATTCGATTTGTGTGCCGATATGCGCTGGGAGACTGTGTAGAGTTCAGGCAAAAAAAAAAAATGAATCAAATATTTGATGCACTCTGACGGGCCTGTAGGTCAACCGGGAATCGAGGAATTTGTTGCAGCGCTCTCACGCTTTTTGATTTATTTTTGACAGCTTGATGATTTTGAAAAAAAAAAAAAAATCACTCTTTAAAGCAAAAAAATGCCATCTTGGCACTGAGTGGCATGAGGTGATATGAAGGAATGAGAGGTTGTAGAGGATTTGTCTCTTTTTTAATTTTTTTTTTTAAATGAACCGTTTAAGACGAGGTTGATGGAACAATTAGATTGGAGAGTATAGAAGCTTCCCAGCAGGAATTTTTAGTCATCAAAACGTTGTGGGCACGTTAATTTGGCAACGCCATGGAACAACATTGGGACAACGGTGATATTTAATTGTTTTGTTCAAGTTAGAGTTACTTTATGAAGGACACAGGAACAGTGGAGGAGGGTTGCCCTCGAATGCCTCCAAAACAAAATTACAAAAATTACATCAAAAGAATATTAATACCAAAACCGATGGTCTAAGCACGGACTCAAACTCCGGTCATTGTGGAGAAATTACTGTAATTACTTATGGACTATGGACAACTAGGGGACATGTTCAATTTTGTTGTACTAGTACAATGACAATAAAGTGAACCTTGAACCAAGGCTTCCCACATCGACGCTAAACGAGGGATTCAGCAAATCATGGACTCTATGATCCGTTAGAGAGCGGCATGAGCCACCAGCCTATTAGTCACATACAAACTGCTACAATCCACCTTCAAGTAACTTTTGGACTGCTTGAATGTTTTTGTTTTTTGTTTATTGGAGACTACATTTCAAATTTTCATGATTTCTACAGTTTCTACCGAAGCAAATCAAGGCCTCATCACACTGTTACAAAGACCATGAATATAAAAGAAAAAATATCGAAGAATGCAGCGAAAAGTTTTAAGCTGAAGTCAAAGTTCTTACTACTTTCACCCATTTTTTTGCAGATGTACTTGGAACGAGCCTCTGTGTTATGGGGTGAGGGGTCGACTACGATCTTTTGAGATACGGATCAAATTCGGGAAAGCCCCCCAAATGGGTCACTTTCAGTCAGTCAGTGCTGCCACATGAGAAAGGAGTAAAACATGACCATGTCTACTGCTATGGTACAGCAATTAATCTCAGGGTAGTATGATGCTGTCTGATGAAAAGCTCAGTTACTACTACCACCTTAAAGTTGATGTTTTCCTATAACAGCAAGACATGACCTTACATCCCACATGCAACATTGCAGGCCTCAGCAGCTTCGAATTGAACCGACCAATACGAATAAATGCATACACAAAGAAGCCATTTATATGTAAGTGATAAGGTCTTATGAAAAAACTACATGGGACTGTGACTAGACGTGAGGCTTGAGCTTATAAAGGGTAAACGAAGAGACAGTGAACAAGGAAGAAGAGGAAAATCTAATAACATGAAAGGATTGGTAGAGAAGATGGAGGTCAAGAAGGTGCAAGATTACTAAAGGCTTTCAAAGGCATTGTGCTGCTTTATGTGAAGCCAGCGCAGATTTTGGAGGACAGGCATAACACGATGTTGGGATTCAGTGTCGGTAAGAAAGGAGGCAGAGGTCTCGACTATCTAAAGCTTGTAGAGCAACGTCGAGCTCACAGATATTAGCTTCACATCTGGCTTAAAAGTAAATCCAGAGAACGTCAAACTCTACGTTGAGGGTTTTAGCCTTTTGTGCTTTCCACCAATTATATGTTAGCTCATGTGGTCTGCTCGAGTGGACATTAATGCACTTCATGTGGTAGAGTTTCAAAACTGTATTTACATTGCGCTATAACTTGGCACTCATCCACTCAGAGAAAAATGCTGTCATTGTCAGTAAAGTGTTCTTTAAAATAAAAAAAAAAAGTCCATTAGTGCAGAGCCATTACTGTGGCCTGATTGAATAAAACATTTTGAGTTCCTGAAACCTTTCGAAAGAGTAATTACAAAATGGTATATGTACAGTGTTTAGGTTTTATGCAAAACAGGCGAATCTGCATGGGTGAAAAAAGGCTTAATGTGCTGGACTTGAGTGGAAATTATCAAACGATGGCTAGAATTTTGCCACAACAGCAAAAAAAAAAAAAAAAAGACAGAGAGACAGCAAAAAAGAGGCTCAGACGTTTTAACGGCGCTGCTTATATATGAGTCAATTCTGTTATTATCACCATTCGAGTGGGTTTTAGTGCTTTTTCTGTCCCCTCTACCTCCTCCAGACAGAAAGCAAACCAGTCAGCAGTAATTGGACGACAAGAAAGCGACGCAAGATTGAACAGGTTGGTGTGTTTTTGAAATTGCTTTCCACCGAAAAAAAATCAATTACACAACACCAAAACACTGTGGCCGGCGGCAGAGAAGGTGGTTTTATATAAAAGGGTTTTTTGAACGGTTTATTATTTCTCGAGGAAACAAATGTAAAGTTTGTGCAAGTCTGATCGAACCTATGGCTTTCATCATGCGGAGAATATTTTCATCTGCAGGCTTATGATAGGAATTTGTTTCTAACATAAACACTATACTGTAGACTACAGTGGAGATCAGAAGGAATGTGCATGTATGAAATTATGTCTAACAAGAAAGAAAGAAATGAAAGGTCTGGAAAAGCAGCCTGGGTTGCTTTATGAAACTGAGGGAGAGAGAATGTAACAGGTTTTAGTGCCTGCATTTTATATTGTTTTAATTTTAATCTACTTTAATTCATTAAACTCATTCTCTTTACTGCTATTCTCAATTAAGTATATCTAAAACAAGGAACAAAAATTATTCACCTCCTATTATGACATATTTCTCATGCATTTCCCTATAACTTCAATTAACTTTATTAACCCACTCACTAGACAGCAGCAGCAACTGACCATGGAGGTGCTTCCTTCGAGACTTGCTGGAAATCGCTATCCACCCTCTTCCACCTACATGAGCTCGCAGGAGCCCACGATTACTTAGGGTCCCTGTGATTGAAAGGAGACCCAGAGTAGACCATCCATCCTATCCAGCGGGTTAGAATCTTATATGTTATGCCTGTTTTTGTAAGATTTTTGCAATCTCTCCATGTCAATCCTGTCCAGAATCCAGTCTTGGGCTTATCTGTTTTGGTTGCTTACTCCTGTTTTGCTGTTTCCCACCCAAAATTATTAAGCCTCTGTATAAGTATTAAGCCCAATATTTTGTAGGTTCCCCTTGTGCCACCAGGGCAGCTCGGGCCCCTCGGGACCTGCCTCAACAAGAATTCTGTTGGTGGGCTATGCTGTTTGGCACCAGGATTTTTGAGTGCTGTAAGTTGCAAGGTGGAGTCCTCCACAAATCGGACCCTGTTAGTCCGGCACATCCATGGATGCTCGGTTTATATTGAGATCTGGGGAAACCGGAGGCCAGATCAACAACCTTGAGCTCTTTGCCTGAAAAGCCTCATACACACCAAGCTGGTAGTATTCTGATACCTTTCTATTATGGGCAGCATTAACTTTTTTTTCCAACAATATGTGCTAAATTGGCTTTTCTGTGGGATCAGACCGGACACACTGGTCTTTGGTATCCACAGGCATAAATGAGCCTTTGGGTGCCTATGATCCTGTCACCAGTTTACTGGTATATAACTAATAATCAGATCAATCAATTCAACTTGCGGTTGTGTTAGTGTTGTGGCTGATCGGTGTATAAGCGGTGACGGAAACCAGCACAGGCAGCTTCGATTCTTAATGGTCGCTTGGCTGTGCTTGTCATCCCTGTGGATCCATTTTATGTGCTTGCTCTGTCAAACATGCTGTGATTGATTGCTCAGATTTGTTGAAATCTTTTTTTTGTCAATTTTACAGCCGTGGCTGAAAGTTTTAAGAATGACACAAATATTAATTTTCACAAAGTCTACTGCTTCAATGTTTTCAAATCTTTTAGTCGGATGTTACTATGGTATACTGAAGTATAATTACAAGCATTTAATAAGTGTCAAACGCTTTTATTGACAATTACATAAAGTTTTGGAAGGAGTCAATATTTTACCCTTCTTTTTCAAGACCTCTGCAATTCACACTGGAATGCTGTCAATCTACCTAAACATCATGCCAGGGGTAGCTCAGTGGTTAAGGCATTGGACTACGGTTCGGAAGATCCCAGGTTCAAACCCCACAACCACCAA
>JAOTRS010000008.1:21480194-21504462 GCA_028565755.1 Dinotopterus cunningtoni | reverse complement strand
TTTGGAATCATGTATGATTTTCGTTCCACTTCTCACATGTACACCACTTTGTATTGGTCTTTCACGTGGAATTCCAATGAAATTGATTTATGGTTGTGGCTGTAATGTGACAAAATGTGGAAAAGTTCAAGGGGGCCGAATACTTTTGCAATCCACTGTATGAGGTGATTAAGCATGTGGTCAAAGATCATATTTATGTAAGCATGCACAATATATGGGAGACATCAAGCTAGACTTAGAGTAGTGCTTTTTAGTCTCGACTGAAAACAAAACCTGTTGTATTGATGGATGAGCCTACCAGGAGGAACACCATGACAATTACTTTTTAATTATGTACAGTTATCAATTATTATAACTTATTATAACCAGTTACCATTCTTAAAATGGAGCTAGGATAAAATGCTCTTTCTATGCCGCAGAATTAAGGATAAAGCACAAGCACTTATTAGGGTCCCTCAGAAATAAGCAAAGTGTATGATTTAGTATAGTATATGATTTAAGGAGTCATCCAATGCCATTCTTGTCTGTCACAGCTAAGCAGAGCTAGCTGAAATTACTGTTAGCATCCAATTGCATTAGACAAAGATAGCACAGTCTGCCATCAGTGTTCCACAAAAATAAACCCATTACTATCATTCTCTAAGCAGCACTAATGGAGCTAGCCTAGCATTTCTCTCGTTAGCGGTAATGAATAGCCCATCACTCTGAGTGCATCTCTTAACTCAGGCCTTGATCCCCTTACCTTAATCAAATGACCCATTGCTTTTTTCCCCTTCATTATTTTAAATCTGCTTAACTTATTAACAGTCAACGGTGCTTTCATTAAGAAGCATAGGTTAATTGATCCAATTGCTTAATTGGATGGCGTGCACGTCTGAAAGTAATTGAGGTGTGTGGGAGATTTAATGAATTTAAAACAAAGTCCAAAGTCTAAGTTCACCATGAAAAACTAATTTCATTTCACATCAGATGCTAATAACCCATGTCTGCAAATTATTTGTTGTCATTTTTTAATACATAATTTAGACGGAGGTGACTGAGAAAATAAAATGGATCTTTATACCTGGTAGGCTCAGAGTCATGAGCGTGTACATATGGGGGTGGTGTAAGGGGTGAAATTGCTTTTATAAAGTATGGATGAATTATGCGATACAGTAGCTACATGTTTTCTCAACCGCTGTGTATTATTTCCTGAGTGACTTGATCGGTTTGATTTGCCCAGCAAGGGTTAATTACACCAGTTTATGGTTTACTAGCCTGCTAAAACAATTATCAGGCTAAAGGATGGTCGGATTCTTACACACAGGCTTTCAGTGCATTTTTGTTGAATTATGAGCACGACTGCACTAAATGCACTTAATACAAATGCTTTAGCCTGTCATTATATAGTTCAGAAAACACCACTTAATTACCAGATAGTTAAAGGAGCAGTGGATCCCTTGTACCAGATGTAGATTTTTTTTTTTCTATCTAGATGGACACTGTTTCTTAAATAAATGAATAAAAGTCTAGTACAAACACCGGATTAAAGTACCAAAAACTAACATTTTTTTTTTATCCCACTCCAGGTCTTCATTGTAACTAGGTAGCTGAGATTACATCCCAGGAAACATTATTTATAAATATCTTTCAATATGAACTAAATCCTCTGTCCATTCTGTTCTTCAAAAATGTTTGTTTCTCAGTTCTTTTAAACAGAGTAAAAGGTATCCTCAAGTAAATCTCAAGTAAAGTACAGATATGTAAAATATGTACTTAAATACAATAACAAAGTACATGTACTGTACAGTACTTACTTGTCGGAACATCATGAGACAGCCAACAGAAAAGTGGCACAAGCGCTGGACAAGTGATGCAAAGACAACAATCTGGTCTTAAACACCACAAAGATAAATTAAGTTATTATGGAGAAAGCTGTTCCTTGTACAGGGGAGCAGGTGGAGAGAGTCAAAGACCTTAAGTTCCTTATTTCTTGGAGAAGTTACAGGTTGTGGAGGAGAGGCAGAATGCAAGTGCAGATGCTGGTTTATTAAAGTGGCGTGAAAACATTATAAAAAAACAAAAACAAGATTTAATCATGAACATGAAAACTATGACTATGACTAGACTATGACTAACAGCTAAGAACATTTTGCTAAGGCTAATGCTAACACTTACAACAACTATAGTATGACAACAGTATCATTGAAGATAATGAAAGGAACAACAGTAAATCAAACAGTTAACAGGTGGAAGAAAAAGAACCAACTGAAACATGGACTTAAATAAACTACTGTCTATAGAACAAGTTGCAGGTGAAAACACTGTTAACTGTTTAATGGGAACTGAAATCCCGAGGTTAAAGTTTCAACATAAAAGTCACCCGGAAAACACAAAAGTCATAAACACAAACCAATAACAAATAAAGTAGAATCCTGACAGTTATAATGGTTTTTACTGCTTTAGCACAAGAGACGCTTAGCCCAATAATCTTAGACATATATGATAGAGACAGGTTTTGTTATGAACAAAAGCGAAAAAAGTTATTTTCTCACTTAACATTTTTGAATAACAAATCTTACAGAGAAACTGTTGGTTAATCCCTGGATCAGGATGTCGCTCCAAACTGGTAAAAGAGCCAGGAGGAAAATAGCAAAAGAGGCCTACAGCAACTCTGAAGCAGTTGCAGGAATTTATAACGACACCAAATGATATGTCTGGCAGGAATCCCATACAGCTCACCATACAAATAACATACTTCCAACAGTACATAATGAAGATAGTTATATCCTGTTATGGGGTGTCTTTCTGCAGCTGGGACTGGGGCACTTGTCAGGATAGAAGAAAAATTAATAGGGCAAAATACCATCAAATACTTGAGAAAAATGTGCTTCCCTCTGCCAGAAAGTTGTCAATGTGAAGAATGCCTACCTTCCAACATACTGTAACAATGACCCAAAGCATACAGCAAAACTGACCACACAATGGTTGAAGGAGAAAAAGCTGAATGTCCTTGCATTGCCTAGTCAGTGGCCAGACTTAAACCCCATTGAAAAGCTGTGAAGACTGCAGTCCACAAATTGTCACAATCAAATTTAACTCAACTTAAAGACAAGATGCGCAAAGCTTTGTGTGCCATTGAGAAGGTAACTTAGCCTTACCTACTTGAGTTTACAAGTCATTTTAGGATGGGGTGGTCAAATCAGGGATTCTGTTTTTTTTATATATAACTGAAATGTTTCTGAGAAACATTTCTAAAATGTTTTATATTTCACTTAATGTTAAAAGTTGCATTGAGTAAATACAGCTAGATAAAACAAAAATGTGGCTTTTCTATACTCATGGTAAAATGAAATGGTGGTAGTTTTTCTGTAGACTTTTTGTATCTTTCCCCTGTATTGCTCCCTTGATTTGTGCTTGGTGCTCGAAGGTTAAACAAATATTTATTTATATATTAGAGATCCTCCGCACTGCCTAGGCTGCTGAATTTTAAAAGAGCTTTATTTTTGTTACTTTTGTTAATTCCTTCAGAGAAGCTGTAGGGGAAAGGTAAAGGTTTATGTTTGGTGGCCATCAGACATTGCTAGGTGTCTAGCTAAATTAGCATTTGGTTTTTCTGTTGCTTATGCCTAAAATTCTGAAAGAGAATATATATTTGATTATACACTATCATATAGCCAAAAAGTGTTTTTTAGTCTATTTAACTGAACTTTTATTCAAAAAGTCATTTTAGGCTTTAATTTATGCAACTAAAATTAATCTGACAATAGATAATCAAGCTGGGAGCATGTAAGCATAAAGCTATGAATGTTGATGAAAGAAGCTGTAATTAGAATGTGAGAAAAAATATTTCTTCTCAGGTTAGTTTATTTTAGTCAGCTAACTAGCATTAGCAGCAAAATTATGAACACCTGTCAGGTTAGCTAACCTAAGCCAGCTATGAAGCATTAGCTTGTGTTATTAATGAAACTCAATATATACTGTAACATAAATGAACAAGCCTTAAAAAATAGAATGAAAAAACAAGCTAGATGGAAAAATTTGTCAAAACACCTGGACAATCAGAAATGTTTGTGTGTGGTTGCCATTACAGCTGATCAGATATTGCAACGTAGCTCGGTTGAATTAGCAATTAGCATATATCACAGAATAAGTGTTGCATTTCTTTTTAACTAAACTTTTATGAGCTTGACATATGTCAGAGATCATGTGCACTTAATTCTCTTCCTTATTATGTGTTCCTGTCTTCTCTAAGGAGCCTATCTGATGCAGCACCAACTGTTTCTTGTTGACTTAAAC
The DNA here is from genome assembly GCA_028565755.1 of Dinotopterus cunningtoni. NCBI lineage: Eukaryota > Metazoa > Chordata > Actinopteri > Siluriformes > Clariidae > Dinotopterus > Dinotopterus cunningtoni. The sequence continues at coordinate 21,500,184 of JAOTRS010000008.1, read as the reverse complement.
CCTTGCCATGCTGTCACACTGCTGATTCTCAACACAGCAGGTGCTGAATTTGTATTGTCCAATCATCAACTGTACATCAGGTGCATGAGAAGTGAACAATAGCTGGTGCGGCAGTTGTAAAAGGGCACTGTCACTCGTGGAACATGTCCTTTGCAGCCCCCATTCATCTTCCAGTTGCATTTTCTTAGTAAAATCAGGCATAACTATTGTCAAGTAAGCAGCCATCCATGAAAAGGCATATACTGTGCCTGTCGCTTAGTGGTTGGTTGAGGGTACTGCTACAGGGCTTTCACCTTTTTCTCCTGCAGGTTCTTTCGGCTGTCTCTGATCCTGTAACCCAAGTACTGGACCTCAGTCAGCCTCAGGTGGCACTTGCTGGGGGTTTGTATAGCTCAGCCTGATGGAGTTTTCTTGTTTAGTGAAGGTGATCTGTCCACAGTGACCTATAGGCTCCCATCCATGGCTGCCTTTCCAGGTCTTCTTAGCTTCAGTGGGCATGGGTTGGTGTGCATGGCCCAGATAGGTTCCCTTCAGCTGGGTGTTGGTCAGGTGCTTGTGTACTTGGACTGTGTCAGTGGTCTTCTTGCTCATGCATGCATGGTGGAGAGCACATCCCAGGGCCTCCACATCTCCTTGGTCGCTTTTGAGCAGGGAGCAGGTCAAGATATTGTCTGATCATCTGGGTATTGTAACGGTAGTTCGAAATGGGTAGGTTTTAGCACTGCTTAGACAGGATGTTGTCAGGGTGATCTTGCACTGATTGAATATTCTATGGTGTACTTTCAATCTTGCAACAATGGGATATACCACATGTCATGGAATAAGTGACATACAGAATAATTTATCAGTGCAAGATTACACTGACAAAAATGCTGTCTAAGCAGTGCTGAAAACCTACCTATTTCAACAAACTATTTATAAAAAACATAATATTAATACAAAAACTTCTAAAAAGCAAATGTTGAATTTGTTGGAAACTTAAAGGTGTCTCTTTGTGTTTTGACTTGCTTTGACTGTCCTGTAACTGGAGAGAGGGACAGAGAGAGAGGAGAGTGTGTGGGTGCATGGTGTGAATTTGAATTTGACAGAGCAAAAGCTATGAGTCCAGCCCTGTTTCTGTTGTTTAATTTTGTTGCTTTATTTGAAATATACAGTAGAGGAGAATTAGGCAGCTTACAGTATATGCAAATACGACACCATTTTATATAAGGAACTCGGGCATACACAGAGTTTGGTATCTGTGGGGGTGTCCTGGAACCAGTCCCACACGGATACTTAAAGAACCGCACTTCTTTTAGTGTTTTAAGTAAAAGCTTAGAAGCATTCACTAGAGAGATGTTCTGTGCATTATAAAATGTACCCCGTTTAGCTTGCAAAATGTCTGACAGGTCATTAGTAAATGTTTGGGATCATGGTTCATTTTTAATGGTCCTGGATGAAAGATTTTCCATTCTTGCATGTAGTGCTTATGGCAAAGTCTTTAATAAAGGGTACACAGCAGGCTTTTCACTTTGTCTTCAAGGAATGCTCTATAAGACCTTTCAGATGAGCCATAATGCAACGGCTGTTGGAGCAAACACTGAAACATTCATATCACAACTGAAAGCATGTCTCAATTGAAACAAGCATGTCAATCCTGACACAAGTGTGCAACATGTACAGTACATGTTGTCTCGCCACAGAGATAGGGAGAGTTAAAGAGAGAGAGGGAGAGAAAGAGAGAGAGGAGGAGAGATAACAGTTAGGTACACACAATGTATAAGGTGAATGTATATTTACTGCAGAGTGCAAGCAGGGACTCCGGCAGGACTAACTATGACAGGATAACTAAAATGTGTATGATTTCTGGTGTATGTTTTCTACACTGCCTTGCCGAAAAAGTTACACACCCTATAATTTCATTTACTCACCTTTATCTTTGATTACTGATATGCCTATTGCTATGGAATAGGGTCAATATGGACTCATCACACCGCATGACCTTTTTTCCATTACTTCAATCTTTAGTCCAAACAAATTTATGCCTTTTTTTCTCACTAACAAGTGGTTTTCTTATGGACACACAGCTGTTTAGTCCCAATCCTGTGAGTTTCATCATACTGTGTTTGTATAGGATTGCTTTTACTCTCATATTAAGCATAGCTATGGTTTTTACTGCTTAATTTTTACTATACAACTTCACCAAGAGTTTAAGTAATCTCCATTCATGTTTTTCTCCAAACACATTTCTTCCACAAAGTTGACAGCTCAGCACTATCCTTCCAGGTGTTAAAAATGTGTTAAATAGTTCTTAACCCAGTTCCAGTAATTTTATATCTCTTTAAATGTTTTATTTGCTTAATGTAGCTCAATAATTTGACCCTCTCCAAATGGTGACTTTTTTTGGCCAGGGAGTGTATGTTGGCAATCATGTGTCCAGGTAACCCTCAGGAGTTTATATTAATTTATGACTCTTTAAATGCTTCTGCCTCACACAGATCCTCATCCACCATTGCATTGTTGCTGTGCTTTCATCATCCTTTTACTATGTTTTTTTCCTCAGTGTTGAGAGATTTCTGGGAAATGCCATGATTAACAATGAGGATGGCATAGTGGTTAGTAATGCGGTCTTGCAACTCCAGGGTTGGGGTTCGATTCCCGCCTTAAGTCTGTGAGCATAAAGTTTGCATGTTCTCCCCGTGCTTGGTGGGTTTCCTCTGGGTAATCTGGTTTCTAGGATAATTGACATTCCCAAATTGTCCATAGTGTGTGTTCCCTGTGATGGATTGGCACCCTTTCCAGAGTTACCCTGCCTCGTGCCCTTAGGCTCCAGGCCCCAGTGCACAGGATAAGTTCTTTTGCTTGTATTTTTATATTTATTCATGTTTGTCTTTTTTTTTTTACTTTTCAACCCGTTTCATCCATTCTTCCTATCTCAAGCTCAAATGTGATACTTCTGGTATATGGTAATGTGTGCAAGGATTTATTTTTAATGTTAGTTTAATATTAAATGTTATGATGACTGAGGACTGCTGCTGTCTTTTAAATCCATCAGGAGAATAAACTTAATGATGTTGAATAGGAAATTATATAAACTTTATTTATTTATTAAGGCGAGTTGTTTAATCCACTGTTATTTTGAGGAGCTCACAGAGAAGAATAAAACATGAGACAGATGCTGTGTTGTGCTGAACATCCTTTAATTTGGGTTTCTATAGCACGTTTCAGTGTGATGCAAACAGTTTGGGAAAGGTTTATCAATAATAGTGCAACTGTATTATAATTTATATTTATACCCAGTCCCACTGTGCATATCACCTGAGCTGAGATAAAAGCACTAATAAAAGCCCCCCAAGTATACCCATATATACAACCCTGCTAAATATAACCAGCTGCATCCTAATCAAACTACAGTTTGTTCTAGTCCACTATTCAAAGTCACTTTAAGCATTTTACCTCACACTTTTTTCTTCACTATTTTTGTGTACCTGACTTATGCAACCTTTTTTTTTTCTTTAGCAAAATCTATGGCACTTAATAGCTTGTGAACTTCCCATGTTCAGCTGTAAATGTTTCATGGGGTATGGCGGACCTTATCACAGAAACATTTACCATTTTTACAAAACAGTAAAAACATGAATTCACAAGTGATTGATACACCTACATTTCTGATCAGATTGTTTATAATATGCATGTTAATGCACTTCTGAACCTTCTTGGGGCCAGGACAGGTGCCCTGGTTGTACCCCATGATGGCAGGGCAATATATAAACAATTATAAATACAATTTTGAACATGAATAAATCTACTTATACAATAGCTGATTATATTTATTTTATTTATTTTATTTTATTATTTTTTTTAAAGGGAAGAAGAAGTTGGACCAGGCCTACACATGACTCATCTCAATTTTCTTAATATGTGCAATGAAACTGAAATATTTGGAGGCTGTTTAGGAAGCAAGCCCAGAGTTGGAGAAAATTCCAGCCCTGGAGTTTAATTATGCAGGAGAAACCGTGCCTGGAACAAACTGGAAGAGAATTGAGTAAAAGTAGGGGGGAGGAAAAAAGGAAAACAAGACAAACAGCAGACATCTAACAGCTATCCAGAAACTTATTTTATTTAGCTAATAGAATAACTGTTTATAGTGTTCACTGTATTTAAATTAGTTTCTAAATCTAACAATTTTTTTAGAATCTTTTTCAAAATTATAATAATTATATATCATGACTAAGTGCTTTAGAAAAATGCAGTGTTATGTTTAAGGGGCAACCTATTGGTTTGAAAAAAATGAGAGCAACGCACAAGTGTCAAAACATGAAGTACCTCTAATGTCCACTGGGAGTGGGCTCCAAAAATGAGTCAATCCCCATAGAAGGCATGGTAAAATGTCCAACCTTAGAATAGAAACAAACGTTTGTAGCCTGGTATGAAAATGGTTTTAGTCTCCATTGCTAGAATTCAAATTCATGACCACTGTACGGGGGTTATTTTTATTTTATTTCTTTTGTAAACTGAAAATGTTTGACACTGTTGACACGGGATGACATGTAGATTATGGTTGACTGATTTAAACCAAGATCAAAGTAACATTAGTATATAACCTAACATTTGCCACCTTGGCAATTTTAGCTAAGACAAATCTAAGCTAGCTGGCTTGTGGTAACTGGGGTAAGTAAAGTGGGCCAACCAATGATGGCTTTGTTTTTTTCCACTCATTTGTCCATCCATTTGAGGATTAACTGGGATGTGAAACGTTATACACATACTCTGGATGTAGAACATTATCAGCAAAACTACATAAGAAATAGAAATTAGAGAAGACAAGAATTTTGTGCAATGCAAGTGAGCTCATACACACAATTTCACAAGATAAGATATCGATAAGCTATATGCTTATCCAAGAAACCCAGCTTGGTTATCCAAATAGTTAACATACTTATCCCTGCAAGTGAACAGAGATTTTATATATAAACCCATCAGGTGGTTGTTCCCACTGAGTGTTCGGGCTCCAAGTCATGATTAGCCTTTAAAAAAGCAAAGCATTTAATTGAAACTGTGGTGCTCGTGCTGTGCTCACTTTGAAATAATGGCCAGCTTCATATAAAAAGCAGCTTAAAAGACAAAGCTGGTAGTTGTGTGCTAAAGCATGACATTATCTCTTCTACAAAGACTCCTTAGTGCTAAAGTGTGGCATTATGGGCATTACTAATGGGAAAAGGCACACTTTGTGTATAAGAAGGCTGTAGAAAAAGGTTGTTGTTAGTTATTATTATTTTTTAAATTAACCTTATACGCAAAGCATTTAAATGCATGTTTGTAAAAAAGGAGGATGGACAAAATGACCAACAAGCAGTGGTGATCAAAGTACACAAATCCTGTACTTAAGTAAAAGTAGAGATACCCTAGGTGAAATATTATTGAAGTAAAAGTACAGGTTCTCAATTTACAGTTATACTTGAATAAAAGTACAGAAGTACTTATCTTCAAATTCACTTAACTGTCAATACTATTGATTTCTATCTCACTCTCTCTCTTCTTTCCGACTAAGGCAATGTTGTTCCGTCTTTGTCTGAAACCATCTCTGCTTCTGATTTCTAATTTCTGCTACATCATTTCATGGAGGGAAGGCAAATCATGTAATTATGTATAATATTCCGCAGTATTTCCTCTTCAAATACTACACACCACTGCAGTTATGTAATGCAACACCATGCACAAATTTATTGAAATACTGTAGAAGTAGTGTTGTTGTAGTCTGCTGTGGGATATAGTGGAGAAAAAGTCTAAAGTATCCCTTTGCCCACAAGTAAAGATTCCACCTTTTGGTTGAACTAAAGGAAGTTTGTGATTTATTGGTCATCAAACACTAATTAAAAAAAATTACAGAGAAAGCATACATATTTGGAAATGGTACAGCTACAAAGCTAAAAAAGAACAAACAAAACTTGACTTTTAAGATAATAGTGGTGTGAAAGTCATTGTCCATGTCAACTGGTAGATCTCTAACTAACCAAACCATGTCTCTGTTGTAAGTCTCTAAGTCTAGTTTTCAATAATATGATGTTAAATGTCACAAAAATGGTCAGTAAGAAAAGATGCTTTGCTCCTTTGTTTTGTAGAACTACTAGTACAGATGCCATCCCTTCCCTAGCCATAGCAACATACCCCTGTGATGTTAGATCAGTTAAGTTCTCACAGGAATAGCAAATGACAAATTGGATCCAGAATCAATATGTACACCATCAGCATTTCAGTATGAAAATATTTAATAAATTTTTACATCAAAAGACCTAATATTACAAGATGAAAGTGTAGCCCAGGACTGGTATAATCAGCTTCCATTATCTTAAACAAGTATATCAAGCTAGACAAAGGAAAGTTTAGAAAACCAGTAAAGGGTGCATGATGTCAAAAAAAAACCTAATACTCTCTCCAGAAATATGCTAAACATGAAGGAAAAGCGTTAAGCAAGACCTTAGTCATGTCCTGACTCAAATGAGGAAAAAAAAAAAACTATTAAAGCTCTTAAAGCTCCACCTTAGACCATCTCTGCCTTTAAGCTCACTAAAATATTTCAGTCTGATGACTGATGGTGTAATTAGTTTTTTTTTTCTCCCCAACTTGCTCTATCACAGAAAAAGGTGGCACACAGTTTTTTCACTCATAATGTCATAATTACAGCCACCCGCCACTGCGTTGGCGCAAACTGTTCCATTCTGTTGCTGAATGTCAGATGGATAGAGTGGAGGTGTGTCATATACACTGTCATTCGGAGACTAAAATGATTTCAAAAGGAACTGACAAAAAGCACAAAGTTTACTTTTCCCCCTTTTTTGTTCCATTTGAGTCAAAATGAACTATTTTAAAATGTCAGTTTTGATAATGAACATTAACAATTTCAAAATAAATCATATTTCTATGAAATGAATGAAGTTCCAAACATTTTAACCTGATAAATATGATGCAGTGCTATCATTAATTGATTGTAACTTTCTTAGGGGTGTGCACTAGAACTTTAGGGGAAACAATCTGCTGAGTTTTTCATGACTAAAGGATATACCTTTAGATTGTATCACAATCAATCAACAAAAGTAATATGTTATTCACTACACTCGAAATGTAAATCATGACATATTGTGTGTCCAAAGTTTTCATCTTTAGTTAACTCTCTGGGCAATACATTAAAAGGTTAATGTGGTAAATGTGAAATAAGGGAATTCTGTCTCCCTGAAATTTCATTTTTAATTAAAATATATTTTTTTTCAATAGCAATCATTCTTAGCCTTTTAGAAAAACTGGTTGATTAGTTTTTTTGTTGATTAATCTTTATTATTTTACATTTTTAATTTTTAAATCTTTATTTATTATTTTTATGCAAATTTAAACAACAGTGTTTTCCTTTTTAAAAATGATTATTAAAAAACAGTACATAACTCTTAAATGATATTAATTCTTAACTGTGAATGCTTAACTAATTAGCTCATTATCCTGCTAAAAGAAGCAGATCGCATTATCCTGCTAAAAGATGCCCCTGCCAGTAGGAAGTATCGTTACAATGAAGGGGGTGGAATTGTTCTGCAACAGTGTTTAGCTAGGTGGTGCATGTCAAAGTAACTTCCCCATGGACTTAAGATTTCCACCATAACATTGTCCAGGTCATCACACTGCCTCTGCCAGCTGACAGTGCATCCTGATGCCATCTATTCCCCAGGTAAGCAATGCACATGCACCTGGCAATCAACCTTTTATAAAAGAAAATGTAACTGTTCAGCCCACATTTCTCCATGATCCAGTTCCAGTGCTCACGTGTCCATTGTAGGAGCTTTCAGCAATGGACAGGGGTCAGCATGGACACTCTGATTGTTCTGTGGCTACACAGCCCATGCTGCAATGCATTGTTTGTTCTGCCACTTTCCTGTCAAAGCTAGCCTTCACTTCAGCAGTTGGGCTTTTGTAGATTGAAATTAATGTGCTTCTTGTGCATCAATGAGCTTTTTTTATGGGCCACTTTTGGTAGGTACCAACCACTGCATACCAGGAATACCCCTAGCCGTTTAGGAGATTCTTTGACCCAGACATGTAACAATAACTATTTGACCTTACCTAAAGATCGCTCAGATCCTTCTTGAATTCAAGTATAAATTCAGTTTTATTTGTGTACAGTAGCTCTTTTAACAGTTATATACAAATAAAATGTTTAAATGTTAATTTTCGCAAAGTAGCTTTACAAAATTAAAAGTTATCCTTATGCTCACAAATTTTTCCTGCTTTGTTGTATATTCTAATATTCTGCCAAATATTTTGTAAACTGATTGGATGAACTAAATTGTCTGATAATTAATGATTAGGCATTTTTAAAATCTTATCAAAGATTTCCAGTAGGCTTTAAGGTATTTTAATACATTTAGGTTCCTGGAATTTGACCCTCTGTCTCAGTCGCAAGTATATTTGTTTTTAGCGATTTGGCTCTGTGACGCCATGAGGGTTGTTTTGAGGAAAATTATAATCACAGGTCACGTGATCATAGTGCCATGGAAGGAAGATAGGGCTTAATTAGCATACTGAAAAATATCAGCACACATGGACTGCACAGTATTATTTTTTTTATATAGATAGATGTGCAATGCCAAGAAAGTAACGGTATCACTCATTATTTTTATAAAAATTATTCTTATTTATTGGGTACTTGCATGATCTGAATCAATTTTCAACCATGGTTCATTTAAATTAATAATAATTAAATAATAATAAAATGCACACAAATGTTAATAGTGTATATGCGTACAAAGTCAGCCAAAGTACATTTAAAGTCTAAAAATTTTTTGTAGATTTTCAATTGTACAGTTTCATGAATCTGATTCCTATTTCTTCTTCTTCTTTTTTTTTTACTGAAATTAGCTCTAACTTTAGTTACCTCATTAAGCCTGCACAGTTTTAATAGGGCACTGGCTACATAGTTTCAAAAGGTTATTTGTGAAAAAGGGAACGGCTTGTCAAAGTTCTTGTTGCAACTGCAACTAACTAGATTATGTAATTATTACCTACATGGTGTGGTACCAGGGAATTTCATATTTAAAAGGTAAATCCAAATGCACTTAAAAATATATTTTGGCATTAAAAATGTTGTGGTTTGTGTACGCTAGTTAGCTTGCTGTTATATTGCCCATTTTGTGTACATAAAATTAGGCATTAATATGGCTAGTTGTCTAGATTTACACTGAGAGGTGTCATTTGAAGTATTATCTAATTGAGCGTATTAAACAAGAGGGAGTCCTGTTGTATGGAATATCAGCATGACTGTGATGCAGTCTACGCATGAAGGCGCAGCCCAACTGTCAAAGATATCACAGTCATGCTGATGTACAGTACAACAGCACAAATTTGAGTTAGATATTTCTTTTATACAACAATTTCACATATCACATTTATTATCAACAGGCTATGATTTGTTTGTAAATTTAACTAGCTATTTTGCTCCACCAACACAGATCCTTCAACAACTTTTGGAACTAACTAACCACAACTGGTTAGTTAGTTAGTTCTAAAAGTTGTTATTTGTTAGTTCCAAAGTTTAGCAGTGTAATTAACTGGAAACGTAATTTTATATTCTTACCGGTCCTATCAAGTATGAGATTTAATTTATATTTTCACCTATTCAGCTTTAGAATATCAACTAACTGCTAGGTTCATGGGTTAAATCTCTTGTTCCACACACTATTTAGTGCCCTAGATCAGGGGTTAGAGAAGGACTTTGGATTCAGCCTTGTGTTAGAAGTTAGTTAACTTTATATCTTATGTTGGTTTTGAATGTGGGTTTTGTCAGGCAGCTGCTGTCTCCTCTTTCCAGTACTACAGACCATACTGATCTACTTTCACCCATGTTATGACCGACAGTTAGTGTAATTAATGATTGTTAGAAGACCTGAGACATGGAGTGATACTGTACATACAGTACAGTTAAATGTTCGAGTACTGTTATGCTCTATATCAGCACACATGGACTGCCTCTCATCTAATCAGATTACTCGGTCAAAACTAATTGTTGTATAAGCATAAATAGCTATCTCCCTCAGTAGTTACAGTAGCTATGATTACTCAGCATTAAATAAAACATATATTATTTTAGCTAGTTATTTAGTAGTACTTAACATTAGCTAGGTAGTAAGATGTTGTAGTTTGAAGGGGGTGCTATTGCAATTTGCGTTATTACAATCAGAATAGTGCGAACTTTATAAATGACCTATTAACAGGCTTCATAATCCCTGCTGAAAAACATTGATCATTACACTTGTTAAACGTTGCTTTGTAAAAATAGTTAATGTAGTATACTGCAGAACTGTGTTATATGTGGCATAAAATTGATTAGATTTATTCATTTATGTTCCTTCCTCCTCTTTTCCTGGTGGTGGTTACAGTTAAATGTGGTTTAACATCACAAGGTCACCCAAAAGTGATCACAAACTCTACACCACTACATGCTGACATCACCCTTCTTAAGTGTTCGATAATTTGATCTGCCTGCAATCACAGCAGGATGATTATACGTGAAAGGGACGAGGGACGAGGGGGGGGGTAATTAAAATGCCTTTTCTGTGCCGTGGCTGTGAGCTTTTATTAAATGTGAAGTGTGAAAAAGAGAAATTAGTAGAAGAGAAAATAGTTGCATTTGCTCTGTGCATTTGCATTGTGTCTGCTTGGCTGTCCTCCATTTTGAATTGGCACACACATGTCTCAACTCCCACATGGATTGACCATGGGGTGCAATGAATAAATCTTTAGTAATGTTGTAATGTGCCCTTGATGAGTTCCTCTTTGGTTGATTTCCAGATATGGTGTTAAAGTTTTTATTACTTTATTCACTATGTCATATCACAGACTGGCATTAAATTGGGGATTAAATCAACATAGAGTTTAATAGTCCAAATTACCAAGATGCAATTGCGAATTAATGCAGTTTAATTTTCCAAAACGTATCAGTGCAAATAGCTGTTTGGAGTAAGGAAGAAAAATGTGTTAAAAATGGGTGTTCTTACATCAACTGCCTTTTCTGAACATGACAGCTTATAATAAATACTTTATTTTATAGAGTATTACTGTGTAATTTATAATACAATTTATTTTTTATAGTTTTATAAATTCTATAGTGGGTGAACAAGGTATTCAGTCAACAAGTTGAGCAAGTTCACACCCTAGAGAGCAAGTAAGTACCTGTCAAAGAACCATTTATTCTTTTATGTAACTTATTTATTTATTAGTGAGATCCAGCATGTTCCAAATCCCAATTTAAGTAAACGTCTATGTAATCTTACAATTTAAATGAACATACTCACTTGTACTGTGAGCAAGTCATCACTTTACCCTTTTATAACCAAATGTTGGAATCATTTATGAGCAAATTCTTTAAACTTACTTACCTTGGTTCAATTCAAGCTACGTACTGTATGAAAAGCATGTTCTTTTGTTTCTTCAGAGACAAGTTTTTTTTGTTTTTCTTCTTGTTTTTTCTTTAAAGAAAAAAAAGTGATTCTAAGGCTGTCGCTGGTGAAACTGTAGATATTTGAAATGGTTGATGATGTTGTCAAGAATGAACTGTAATCAAAACATGATGTTGGATTCTATAAGGTTCCAAAATCCACAACTAGTTAAACTTGGTCACAACTAGTTAAAATCGGTAAAAACTGTCAGTCAGGGATAACAGGGTTATTTGCATTGCTGTTGGAGTGTCTTGCCACTCGAAAGTACAAATCCTTTATTGTGATGGTATGGACATGCATGATAATAAAGGAGTTATGTGGCCATAAAGTTTAGGAAGTATATCAGTTTTTTTTTTTTTTTTATAGTTTTCAACAATTCCCACAATGCCAGTCAAAGAGCTGCTCATAGTGGCATAAGTGGAATTTAGCCCTTCGTAAGTCTCTGTGTAAGTAAATAAATTTTGTTTTTTTGTCCAGTTGTCTCACTTCATGAGTAGTGCACGGTGATCAGGTGCCAAAGCTTCATCTTGCATGCTAATACTGTCTGCAATGCCATTGTAAGATTGCTACTTGTCTAGCCAAGTCTTTATTATATTCTGTTTATTGCATTGTGAAACCTTGAGTTCAGCATTTGTTGTCTCCATTACTTCTGTCCTGGACTTTTTTTTTTTTATTAACATGCCAATGCACTCCGGTGGAAGAAAAAAATGGTGGTTAAAGTGCTCACAGCTAAACCTGAATGTTATCCGCTATGTTTAACCTTTAACTATTAGTTTTCCCCTAATAACCCAATGTAACTGGGCTTGTAATAAGAGTGTCACCCTGTATCATCCGTGTGGCACACAGCTGATGAATATGAATAACAAAAAGCACACCAGAATCACTAAATGCACCACAAATGAATGAAGGTGGAGGTTTCCTAAACAATTTCCCCAAAAGGTCAAGTAATTTTATTTATTAATTGGTGAATTGCTTATTACCTGCCCAAAACAAAATGGTCCAGATTTGGTGAAACATTTTCTGATCTTCCTTAGTCACAATATTGCATTCGACTCTAAACAGTGCTAATGTTTTGTTCACGCTTCATAGGTCAGTGTGTAAAGGCAGAGGATAAACATGTGCAAATGTCTGCCATTTCTTTGCAAAATGCATGTGACATTACTAAAAAAAAGTGAAAAATCAATAGAGTGCATATGAATGTGTAAGCGCTTCAGCTCAGCATCAAGCAGATGGAGATGTTTCCTAGCAACTGTAATTTTGTAAAAAGATGGCAGGATGAATAGACATGGAACTGGATTGAAAGTGATGTGAATTGCTCTAATGGCTAGCGTTTAGAGGGTCTGGAGTGTAAGGGCGACTTTTGTGCTTTAGATTGCTATTAGAGTTCATGCAAGGCTGAAGACGCCGTCTGAAAAAAAAGCCTCGCCTCTTGGAGCTGCCCTAGTCTAATCAGCAACCTTTTCAGTTTAATGGTGTGAAATGAAGAAAAAAAATTGCCCTGTACCCCAAAACAAGATTATAAAGCATTTTAAGGGAGTTGAAAAGACAAAATGGCCAATTCTCATATCTTGGAGAAAATGTAGGTATCGGCTGTTATGTGGTCAAATGCATTTGAAATGTTGCCGTGATACAAAGCTCTTAGGTAAAAGAGCTGACTGCTGCAGTTCAGTGCCAATGACTAAAGATGTAGCCAGGAATAAAGTCTAGGTCTGAGATGAAGAACTGGTGTTATTTAATAAACTATCAAATAATATTATTCTTTTATCAAACATCCCTCATAATTCTGCAGCGTTCAGCAACCTCACCCTTAAAGTCCTCCACAGCTACAGTACTTCAACCAAATTATTAAAACAGACCAGACACGGAGACGTCTCATATTTTAGGCTTTAGTTTTGCAGTGAAGTTTCAAAGCTAATGTAGCTCACAAGTACAGACGTTTACAGACTTTACCTTTTAATTTATTTAAAAATGACACATTTTTTATATCTGTATCTATTTACTGTAAATGTTACGCAAGATCTGCTAAACAGGCTCGTTCTTCATATGTTTTAGGTTAGTTATAGCATGCCTGTCTCTTTAAACTAGAAAAAAGAGTGCAAAGCTCAATGTCGTCCAATATTTAAGACTTTCTTTTGATGGAAACCAACGCTGCTTTAATAGTGGATGTACAATTGATGTTCAATTCAAACTGGGACTTGTGATGAAATTTCTTGTAAATGTAGGTGGAAAAAATTGATTGACATTTACAGAAGACTTCAAATACAGTACGATGATAAGACTCTTAACCGCAGTATAACGTGAATGGTGCAAACATTTTTTAAAAAGTCTGTATGTTTTTGAATGATGATCAGAGCTGAGGTGGCTCAGAGCCCACTGCAGTCGTTCATGTGAACGTTCAGCTAGTGGAACACCTGATCCTTGAAATTCGATGGATAGTTTGTTGCCAACTTGCAAAAGACACGCATCTATCTGAGAGAACTGTACACACAATCATTCACCAACACCACTTGCACATTACAGGAACTCAGCTGGAAGTTATTGCCATATCCCACATAAAGTCTGACCTCACTCCAAACCGTTTTCACATGAATGGGCCATTAAGGGGGTTCCTGGGCCAGCATTTCAGACATGAAGCAGGCAGTTATATCATGACTCTGGCATTCTGAGAAAACTGTCTACCTTGATGTTATCCAAATATATTAGTGTAGCTGGGGGATTATATAGAGAAAAAAAAGGAATTTTTACTCTCATAACTGTTATTCTGCACAATCAAAAGTCCTGCTTAGAGTTGAATGTCCGTCATATAATCAACATTGGCATGTTTGGTGTCTGATGTGTGAGTCTTTAGGGTTGCACAGGAGCTTTTTTAGGGTTGCAAGAGGATTTGTTCTCAACCTGTTAAGTACACCAATTTCAACTTATAAGAATGTTCATAATAAAATAAATTGTTTTAATATACAAATCAAACATACTGAACTGATACAAAGTGGAGTGACAGTCATCACCCTAAATGTTACTATTTTTCTATAAAGGCACCTGCTAAAGCCTTCAATTCCTCTAGTACCACAATAATTTTAATTATTACTGTTTATTTCTCCCTAGAAAAAAAATGCTTATTAATGAGAATCTGCAATTGCTGCAGTATGTCCTCTGTCCCAAACACTTTCCTATGGTGGAAAAACTAAATTTACTGCTTGGTATTTGACTGTTAAAAACACTGACACTGGAGACTCCTTCCAAAACCGCTGACATACAGAAGACTTTTCGATATCAAAATATACACCAGAAATACTCCAGAACTTCAGATAGAGAAAGGTAATTCATATCTTCTAAATGATCAGTATCAAGAATTCAATAGCAATGTGGCATCAAAAATAATAGTAATAATAACTTACTGTTTGCATTGACCAGGTTTGTATTAAAATAGCCAATAAACCACATGATTAATAGAATATTGTCAAATATGCAGTAATTCTAATTTCCCTGTTAGCTTGAATGCTTTAGGCTCGCAGCATATCCTTTCATGCTCTATGCATGTCTCTTATTGTGTGACCCCAGAAATGTTGTTTATAGCCTATGGGTAATAGGCTATGAAATCACCTCGGTGTATTAATATATTAGTTGATTCTATTCATGCGAGAACATAATGCTGATATTTAGCACGCTTTTATTTCTCTTTTTTAATGAGCCATAATGCCCCTCATTTGCAATTTTAGAAATAAGAAAAGCTTTGTTTAGACGTGCCACTGCAGGGTCAGTGCACACAGTTAGCATAATGCTGTCATGCTTTTAAAACCAACACGCCCCTGTTATTGTTCAGACACAAGCATGCATATATACATTTGTTCCTAAGGTGACCTTTTAGAAATATATCTGGCCACTGTTGCACGCGAGACCCTGATATTTCTGTCCCGTGTGTCCCTTGAATACAAATTAGCATTTCATCTTGAGCGCTTGTCACTGTTTGTTTTACGCTGTCTTCCTCACGATTAGCCATTCACCTTGGGTTAATGAGAAATGTAAGCTGTTTATGCCATAGCTGTTTCCGATTAATTCGACGCTTTTCTCTCCTGATTCTCACGCCTCATACCTGCCACGGTTCAGATAAGCGTCCCAGCCTAGAGATAATTACAAGATGGTGTTGAATGCCATTTTGATCAGGTTCTTTTGTCGCCTGTTTTTTTCCCCCCTGTGTAGTTTTGTAGACAGACTCGCTTGCTTTGTTTTTTCATGTTTTGTTGCAAAACCTGTGGTGATCAGGACATTTGAGAGACTTCCATCCCTCTGAGAGGTCGTCTTCTCTTTTTTTTTTTGTATAAATATCTGTTTTCCTGTATTCAGCAAATGAGCTCTGCATCAGTGATAAGAACACAAAAAATACAAACCATTTTCTGAAAAGGTTTATTGTTAAAGAGGCTGCCAGTTTTCTCATTGTAGTATAAAAGGAGAACATTATTAAATAGACAAGAGCTTGCAAATAGACACAATTATTTGTTCTGCCAAAAAAGCAATGAGTTTAATGCTGTGAATTTATATTTATATTAAAACAGTTTGACAGCAGAACATGATAAACACTATTTTTACACTTTAATTTATTCTAAATGTAAAAATTTAAAGAAGCCTTATAGTCATATATAGTACATTAAAATACAGTGAAATTCTTTGCTTCACATATCCCAACATGTTATAAACCCCAGGGCCATCATAAAGCACCAGAGAAGCAGACGAGGTAAGGGCCTTGCTCAAGGACCCAATAGTGGCAGTACACTTGAACATTGGGCACAATGCAAGGTTCATCCTGGACAGGGTGCCAATCCATCTCAAACATGCAAACTTCACGCAAACACAGATACAAGGTGGTAATGGATCCCTTGACCCTGGAGGTGCGAGTACACCGTCCTAACCACTATGCCATCCTAATTTAATTTCACTTACTCATCATCTCTACTGCTTTATCCTGTATACAGAGTTGCAGGAGACTGGAACCGATCCCAGAAGACTTAAGGCATGGGTCGGGGTACACACTGGATGGGGTGCCAATGCATCGCAGGGCACACATATACACACACACACTCATTCATACACTTTGGGCAATTCGGGAAAAACAATTAGGCTAATCTGCATGTCGTTGGACTGTGGGAGAAAACGGGAGTGGGTACCACTGCAAACTCAATGCACACAGACCTCAGGCGTGAATGGAACCTCAACCCTGGAGGTATGAGGGCACAGTCCTAACCACTATGCCACTGTGCCACCCTAATTTAATTTAATTTAAATATGAAGAAATGATGGGTCACTCAAGACTTTTCCTCTGTACTGTGGGTTACTTTATATTAAGTACTTCTAAGGGGTAGTGTTACCAGCTAATAGGCTACAATGTTGTGTCCTTTTATCCTCCAGTGAGGTTCAATTCTTAAATCTTATTGAACAGAAATTTGCATTATTTTTAAATAGAAGCATGGCTCGTAAAGTCGATCTAACTGTGAGATGAACAAGAATTTAACATGCTCATTGTAATACATTACTGTTTCTAAAGTAACACCTAATACAACGGAACATCACAGGCAGAGCTTCCATCTTATATGATATTAAAAATAAACAGATTTTTAACAATGTCAGAAAAAAGTTTGACAAGTAAGGCATACAGTATAACTGTGAGTCATGTATTTAACATCAATGGAAGGAGTCTCAGTTGTTAGCACGTCAGAGTTCTTCCTGACACTAAATGTTTTATAAGACCCAGGAATCACATCACTCACTAGTATATCTAAAGCTGTTAGAAGCAGCATGGTGGCATCAGAAGTCATCCAAAGATTCAAAAGTCTTTTATAAACTGAAATATTTTCAAATTTAATAACATAACATCCAATCTACGGTATTCAGAGAATGTACAGTGTTGTTGCTTTTTTTCCCCCCTTCCTGACGTCCTCAGTTCACTGCTGCCATAGTAACAACCAGCAGTACTAATGGCAATGCCACTGATTTGTTTAAAAAAAAAAAATCCTTCATATTGTTGGAACAATTACAGCACACATTTTTACCTCCAATTAAACAAGCAAAAGCTTTCAGACCCTAAGGCCATGATAATTTCATTGTTCCTGAGACTTTTATACATGTGCTTGTAATATCCAGCCTTTGTTAACACTTCTTTACAGACTCTGTCTGCCCGGGAGTTATCACCTACAGTACACCTGACCCTGAAAGCGTATCATCCACACACACAAAGATCTACTGTTTGTTTCCAGGTAGAGAATAACCTAGTGTAAATTCTACCTCGTCTACATTGTCAGCTTTTCTAGGTTCCTTTCTCCATGTTCATCTTTGCACACTCGACCCACTGTCACTTCCACTAGATCCTGCAACTTAAGAGATTCACCTTTCCGTGTTTAAAGTGCTCTCCATTTACATCTCCCCTCTGGAACCTGGCTGAAACCTATTTTTATTTTTCAGCATGCCATTGACTCATTCTCCATAAGAATATTTTCCTCTATGTTCTCATCATTTTTTTTAATCTATTTATCATATCAGGCAGTTGTATGATGTACATATTAGTCTTAGTAATGTTTTATTGTTTTATGTAAATGCAATTACCCAGTTGAACTCATACTGTATGAAGTCTGATAGGCTGAAAATGTGCATTTTTACATTTAGGCCAAACACCTAAATGTCCCTTATCCAGAGCGACTTACAAAAAGTGCTTTGAAGTTTCCGTCACCAGATAGATACTTACAGTGGGTTACTAGTTTTTTTTACATGAACACTGAAGTTTTTACTGTGCAGTTTTCTTACAATAAAATTAGGACAAACCAAGAAAAAAGGTACTTTGATTGATTTAACACACACACACACACACACACACACACACTGTATAGATATGTGCTGTGTATAGCACACACTATACTGTATATGCTGACAGTTTACAAAGTGACTAAAGACATTCAGCATCACCAGTATACTAATCAATGGCCTGATCATCAGGCACAGGGATAGTACTGAAAAAAATAGCCAACTGACAAAAAAATCCTTTAGAAAGCCTGGAGAACTATTCCTAATGTATACGAAATTCTGGCACTCTGGAAACAAAATATGTAGAAATAAGGTGTGGCTCAAGACATTTGCACAGTACTGTATGCTGATTAGCCATTTCAACATATCCACCTACCCAAGGTCACTTAGTACATGCACCATTACCCCCATTACTGTCTGAAGCTCATCTGTCAGCCCCTCTCTACTTCCTCCATTAGCAGAAATAGAACACCGCTGATCAAATATTATTGGCTTTTCAATTCTCAGGACAGCAATGTCAATGACATGCTTTTAGACGCAGTGTAACACACCAACACACCTACTTTTTTTTATTATTAATATTATTATTTATATTATTATTATTATTATTATTATTATTATTATAAACAGAGTATATTAAGAAAGTACTATCCACCCACTTCTGGATGCATAAGTTCACAGAAATCTATGACTGGCTAGTTTCGCTGTGATTGATAGGGAAAAGAAAATGCCACAATTCTCTCTCTAAAAGCATGAACAATGGATGGCTTTGGCCTTCTCAGAATTTCTGGATAATAGCGCAAATGCTTTTCTGTTGCACCTGTTGGGAGCCTTGGGTGGTGATTACTGGTTGACTGGTTGTTCTCAAGCCAAGCCAGAATTGTATAGCTGCAAATTCACGATGGCAGTTTATTCCTCATGTGTTCCTATTTGTGGTGATCTGGGAAAGCATGTCGATGTTGCATTAGTTCTTATATATCTACACTACTGAGCCACCTCTCATTTATTTATATTCAACTCAATTAAAATACTCACTCACTTACTTATTCATCTATACCACTTTATCCTGAGTACAGGGCTGCGGACGGCCTAAAGTCTATTCCGGGAGACTAAGGGCATTAGCCGGGGTACACCCTGGATGGGGTGCCAATCCATATCAGGGCACACACACATATACACACATACTACACACAATTTGGGAACACCAATTTGGTGCTAATCTGCCTACAGTAGATGTCGAACTATAGGAGGAAACCCACCAAGCATGTGGAGAACACGCAATCTCAATGCACACAGACCCGAGGTGGGAATCGAACCCTCGACCCTGCACTGTAAAAAAATTTATGTGCTATCTACTTTAAAAAAATATGGTAACACTTTTGCACATATTATTTTTAAGCAGTTTTTAAGGCTTGATTTTTTTAGAAGAATTTACTTGAATAAATCAAGTAAAAAAATCCTGAATTATTTAGCCAGACGCATATTATTTTTAAGTAGTATTTACGGCTTGATTTTTTTCCCCAGCTGAATCTACTTAAATAAATCATGTAAAACATCCTAAACTATTTAGCCAGACAAAACGTTACTCCTATGTATTAAGGAAAATTACTTAATATAAAAAACATTTTATAATGAAATGAATAAATAATGTATTTTGGTGTTAAACATGCTTTTATTTCATGTTTCACTGGTATTAAAATATTAAACACTGTGTAAAATATTGTATATAACATTTACAGCAGTTTTAA
>JAOTRS010000008.1:21417919-21429028 GCA_028565755.1 Dinotopterus cunningtoni | reverse complement strand
AAGACAGACATGGCAGATTCGGACGGGATTAAAATCACAAAGTACGTCTGTGAAACAGAAATTTCTCTAACGACCCCTGTAAAACTAGTTCCGTCCGAATCGGGCTTTAGTCTCCTGGCATAGGCTTCAAGTCCCCACGACCCTGTATACAGGACAAAGCAGTATACAGTAGATGATGATTGAGTGAGTACGTGAGTATGTATTTGTAATTTTACTCAAATACAGGATTGATCACCAAAATAGCCATAGTGTGTGGACTGGCACCCCGTCCAGGGTGTACCCCACCTACAGTAGTCTCCTCGGACTGCCCGACAAGTCTGTACAGGATATGTGGTATAGAGCATGAGTGAGAAAGAGTGACAGATGACTGACCTTTGTTTAACAAATACAGGTAACAGCATGAATGATTACAACCAGTGGAAACATAGGTCATAATATCAAGGCTGCATGTAAACCTTTGCATCTCCAAAAATAAAGCAGGAAACCCTTTTCTAGGGACGCAGCGGGGATCTCTCCTCATCGGCCACACACGTTGACTTCAACTATGATTGTCACTTGTTCTGGCCAGTAAATTATGTTAATCCACCAATTCAATGTTCCACATCATTTATATTCATGATGCAACTATCCAACGTCATTTAGAAGATGATGGGTTTGTTTTTGAGTCCTCTTCCATGTCATTTCAGGGTGTTGTTGTTCTTGCCACTGTCTCCTCTGGTATGTTCATTAGGAATCTAGAAGTGTTATACAAATAAAAATTGAATCAGAAAATGTAAATGCAAGAAGTGTGTTCATTTTCTTTCTCCTTATTTGATATTCTAATATAATCAAGGTTCACAGCTTAAGTGCAGCACCAATTTGTAGCTCTGATTAAAATGAAATAACAACGTCTCGCCATTCCTGGGTCATATGGAATACTAAGTCTGAATTATGATGATAATTTCATTGGAAATTGGGAAAAGGACTAGCAGGTCTCTGCTTTAGATGGTGAAAGTCCGTATGGTATGGCCAAATGAAGATGTTAGATGTAGGTTTTATGCGTTTGTCATTTGTCATTACACATGCTCCATTAATCAGTAATTGGGAAGTGTGCGAGTGTCACTTAAGATTTAAATCCGAAGATGTTTTGCATCAATAGAGCACAGATGAAGATGAAGTACTGATGAGACGATATGTTAGTGCATTATAAATGATTAGCACATAGACTTTTCATTACTTCCATGCTAATAATAATAAACAGTGTACAAATACTGTAATTTATTATTTTTTTTAATGGGTTTAAGTAATGAATGTTAGATATTTGCTTTGGGCAACTTTGGTCCGGGTACATTGCTTCTGGGTTCCTGGTTTCATTTCATTTCCTGTGCTGGGCATAAACCGAGATTAACCAGGAACCCAAACCCAAGGACAAGAAGTGTGTCTCCATCAGTCAGGGCTATAACCCTCATGCACAGTGTGAATACATCATGGAAGGCATCATAGGCATAATAATATGATTGCTATTATTAAATAATAAATGAGTATTATTATGTGAAAACATAACGGTTATTTTGGCAATATTTGGAACAGCTTACCACTAAAGACTAAATTTTGAAGTACGACTAGCAAAAAAATAATACATAAAACTGGTATACGCTGATTATCTATAACATTTAAAACCATTAATATTAATACCTCAGGTTGTGGCTCCATAGGACCTCTGGGGGTGCTGTGAGTTGCAGGATGGTGCCCGGGTTCGATTTATATGTCTGGCACATCGCATGGATGCTCGATCAGTTTGAGATTTGGGGAATTTGGAGCAACAACCTTGAGCTATTTTGCCTGTTAATCCCCATACATGGCAGGATGTGATGCACTAACTGTTCTATTGTGGCCAGCATTGACGTTTTTGTGTTGCATTGGCTTTTCTGTGGGCTTGGACCAGATATGCTAGTCTTTCATCCCTTCCACCCTTGGGTGCCCATGATGTTGTCACCACTTTACTGGTGGTGGTTTTAATGTTATGGCTTATTTGGTGTAAAAATGAAACAACAATGAGCAGGTGTCATTTTGTGCAAAAATCTTTTGGTGTGTGGGTGCTTTCAGGTAACATGAAAAGCTGCATATTTTCTAACTAGTTTCATGAATGTCTCCATTGATGCCGGATCATGGCTGACCCTGTGCTCTTTTTCCTTCCCCTTGATATAAACAAAAAACATAAAACACACACTAACAGAATCACCCTTTAAAACAAATTCATCTCCCACAATGCTACTTTGCTTGTCTTGTAAAACACTCGCAGACCACAATTACTCACAGTTACTCACAATCCACGGTTCCACTGTGTGTGTATTCTGTATATATATATAATGTTTGTGAAAGAAAAAGGGAAAAAAAAAATATATATAGTATTAGTAGTCTTAGCCAGTGCTCATAGTATTGTCTTTATGTCTTCTAAGCATGGGGAATAATGCCAACTCCATGCATACAGACATGAGGCGGGAATCAAACCCAGACCCTGGAGGTGCAAGGCGACAGCGCTGACAATGCTAACAATCCATTAAAACATTGTTAAATATAAATTAAATATACATATAAATGTAAATAGATAGATAGATAGATAGATAGATAGATAGATAGATAGATAGTCTGACGAGCTATTAAATGTGTGTACGGTGTGATACTTACACCCTATGATAAAGTGTAGTAATGCCTTTCTGAGCCCACTGTGACCCTGAATGAGCGCTACCTGAAGATGAATGAATGGCATATAATGTAGTAAAAATTACCAGGGAAACTTCACTATCTGAACTTTAGTCTTTTTTTTCTTTTCTTTTAATGTGTTGGGTTTCTATAATGAAATGTCACATCTTTTTTTGCAGTTGTGGCTGTGACAGTTAATCAAGATATCGACTTAGGCAGTACAATGGAAATGCATCAGGGACAGAAGCCTAGGGCCCAAGGCCAGATTTTTTTGCAATAAAATTTTAATATTCACTGTAATTTAAAATCCCCATACTATACATATCTTTACTTTGGTTAAATGATAAAATGGGGCCTCAAAAGCATTTATATGCTTGGGGCTAATCTCTCTCTCTCTCACTCTCTCTCTCTCACTCTTTGTTTGGCGAGGGGTCACAAACAAATTAACAGTGAAAAAGAAGAACAAGAAAGTAAAAAATAGTAAAAAAAATAGTCAAAAAAAGTTCTTGAACTTTTTTTGTGCCTGCTGTGTTTTTGCCCCTGGGGTGCTCTTTAATTTGTTGTATGAAGTTTACTCTATAATAAAAAAAAAAAAAAATAGAAAATAAAATTTTATGTAAAAAAAAAAGACTTCTAGTATTGTTCCACATTTAGATTTTTCAACGTTAATTCTGTCACCCATTTTGTATTTTACAGGAAGGTGCGCTTTTCCGTTTATCTTTCATTTTCACACCTCTGCATAAATTTCACAGCTCAATTTGTAAACCAATTCGGAGGAAATTGAAGTTACATTTAGCACGACACCAGAGCTGTGAGCATTGGTTGAATATTTGCATACACACCTTCATTTTAATTAACACCCACTGGGTGATATAACACGAACAATCCTCTTTTATTGCAGAGCTATCAGAAGAATGCACTTGTTTAACACTGGAATAAATATTCCTATATATACTGTGTGTGTGTGTGTGTGTGTGTGTGTGTGTGTGTGTATACAGTGAGTATAGAAAAGAATCACCCCATTTTAAAATAATCACATTTTGTTGCTTTGCAGCCTGAAATGAAGATAGACATAGTTTTTGTTTTATTCAGCTCTATTTACTTAGTGAAACTTTTAAAATCCAAGTGAAAAAATAGGGAAAAAACAGAATCACTGATTCGGAAAAGATCACCTTCCTCTTAAAAATGACTTGTAAACTCAATCAGATGGAGATAATCACCTTCACATAAAGCCATTTGTCTTTCAACTGTGATCAGCTCTGGTCATTTCGATTAGCTTAGCATGAAAAGATGGAGTATTTCAGTTAGTGGTAGTGCAACTGAAGCGAATAATCAACCATGGGTGGAAAGGCATTGTCAAAAACTCTCATGGATAAAGTTGTGCACAGGCACTTTAGTCAGGAGATTTTTACAAAAAAGAATTAAAAGGCTTTATCACTGGCTACAGTGAAGTCTATTATTAAGAAGTGGAATGTACTTGGTACAATACAGACTTTCCCTGGAACAGGATAACACTCCAAATTGGATTAAAGATCCAGGAGGAAACTGGTCAGAGAGGCTACTAAGAGGCCTACAGCAACTCTGAAGCAGTTGCAGGAATATATAACAAAGAGTGGTCATTGTATGCATGTGACAACAATATCACAAATTTTCCACAAATGTGGCGATATTTTAACTCTGGTTTATAAATCTTTGAAAGGATTAAATCCATCCTTACTTTCAGCATTACACCCTGGTACAGTTTTCTCACCGTCAAACAAAGAACGAAATTGTCTTGTATAATCATTCAGGCCAGTAAAATAACCAGATCTCCCCAGAGTTCTCTGTCTGAACTATACAGCCGCTCAGTGATAAGGAAAGCAACTCTGGTCACTCAGGACCCTTCTCATCCCCTACATAGTTCATGTTTCCATCAGGCAGGTGCTATAAAGTCCCATTTACCCAGAAAAACATTTACAAGAAATAATTTATACCCAGTGCAATAACCGCTTTGAACAGGAGCCTGTCAAAGATCTGGGACGTACAATAAAGCTTATCCTATCTTAACTTAAAGTTTGCAGAATTAAAATTTCTACTGCAGCATTTACAGGGAAGTCCCTTTTTTACTTGAGCGCATCCATAAATAAAACAAACAAAAACAAATGGACGCCTGACTAAAAAGCACTACAGCATTTATTTCTAACCAACTCACTTTAATATTGTTTTATTTTGTTTCATACACAATTACATTGTACATAAAAAATTGTTAAATATTAACAATTAAGTACATTTCTTAAATATGGCATAATAATCAAAACAGGGTTGCTATATATAGTGTATAGTTATGGTTAATGTTGTGGAACATCAACAATAAAAGTTAGTTACTGTACTATTGTCACTTTCATTAATAATTTCATTAAAGCTTACTTAAATCTGTTGATGCAAATAAGACAAAAATATTACATTTACAAAACACTGGGGTTGTTCTATTTTAAGTTAATCACACATTTCAAGTCTGCAGCAACACACCAAGTATCAGAGAGTGGCTCAGAAAGAAGAAGGAACTTGTGCAACTGTAGAAAACTGATGCTTCACAGAGAAGGGCTAAACAACAAACATGCCATCAATCTTGACTCCCACTCAAGATCCTGAAATCGCTTCATTTCTTATTTCTGCCAAAGTTAAATTTTACCCAACTGTGTTGCATTACTTGTTCCACATACATTGCATTCCCAATGGTCGTTTGCCAGAAATCAGCGCCTCCCATGCTTAAAATGACACTTCCCATTGATATTCTCAATGACAGTGTGAACATACCGTTAATACCAGGGGCACAACTGTCTCATGGGAGTATGCAACATCAACTTTGCTGGTGGTAGAGGCATCCTCATCCATGCCGTTGACAGTGAGTTCTACTAATCTAAATGTTGCTGCCTTACACCTTAGATTAAGTATTACATGGCTTATGGGATAAAAAAAAGAGTTGTAAAAAGTTTTATTGTTATTCTATAAACTACTGTCTCCCAAATTCCAAATAAATATTGAAACATTTATTTAAAGATAGCAAAAAAAGATGCTGTGTTTGCAGATCTTTTAGCTCTTATGAATCTCAGCATGCTTCTTCACCAGTCCTTTACATTGCTGTTGGGTAACTTTATGCCACTTTGTGCAAAAATTTAAGCGAGCAAACAAGTTCATCCTTGTTTGCTCGCTTGTGACCATCCATGTTCCCATTGATCAGATTTCATGCTGAGACATGGAGCACTGTTCTGTTGGAAAAATTAATCCTCAGAGTTGGGGAAGATAGTCAGAGCAGAGGAAAGCGTTCATCCAGGAAGAACCTTCTCCACATTTCACAATTGGTGTAAGATGTTGTGGCTTGTAAGCATCTCCAGGCCTTCGTCTAACCATAAGACAATCAGGTGTTGACTTAAGCTGAAACTTCTTCTTTTCTTCTAATTGATGAAGGACATGCACAAGCATAAAGTGCTCTAAAATCTCCTGATAGAGCAATTGTGGTCTTGATAAAAATATATATATAAATAAAAAAAACAGTGGACCATCACCAGCTGGATACCTCTCCACTCTTCCTATAGACACTGGGACCTTGATTTCCTAATGAAATGCAAAATTTACTTTCATCTTAAAAAAGACTTTGCACCACTAATGAACAGTCCAGTTCTTTTTCTCCTTAGCTCAGGTAAGCTGCTTCTGGCATTGTCTCTGGTTCAGGAGTGGCTTTATACTACAAACGCAACAGTTGTAGCCAATTTCCTGAAGACATCCTGACATACATGGTGGCTCTTGATGTATTGAATCCAGCCTCACTTTACTCCTTATAAAGCTCTCTCAAGGTCTTGAACCGGCTTTGCTTGACAATTCTCTAAAGGCTGCAGTTATCCCAATTGCTTGTACCACACTTTTCCTTTCCAGTCAACTTTCCATCATGATGCTCCAACACAGCACTCTGCTAACAAAAAACCTTCCAGCAGTGAGCTGGTTTCTGTCAAGTCAGCATTCTTCCCTATGAGTATGGTTGTGTGTACTGAACTATACCAAGAGATACTGTAAGAGATTTATACTATATAAATGGTAATTTACTCAAACTCAGTATTGAATGTTATACTAATTTATTGCTACTGGATTTTGGATTTTATAAGCTGTAATCATCAAAATAAAATAAAAAACTTAAAATATTTTACTGTGTGCATAATAAATCTAGAAAACCTTTAATTAAATTAGAAAAAAATACTTTTCCATGGGGCGGCACAGTGGTTAGCACTGTCGCCTTGCACCTCCAGGGACTGGGTTTGATTCCCGGACAGGCTCGATTCCCATCTCTGTCTGCATGGAGTTGCATGTTCTCCCCGTGCTTGGTGGCTTTGCTCTTAGACACTTACAATCAAACACACACAATCATACTGAGAAAACTTTCTACCTTGATGGTATCTAAGCACTAGTGAAACACTGGGATAAGTGCATTATCATACATAATGTATTAGGGGATTATATAGAGAAATAAAGGGAGTTTTTATTCTCATAACTGTGTCCTGGTTGACTTGAACACCATTTAAAAGTATTTATTATCACTTCAATCACTTCAGTGGGAGCAGTATGCTGTTCTAGGAAAACAATGAATGATGGGGAAAAGAAGTTACTCCAGTTTCCTCCCACATTCCGAAGACATGTAGGTTAGCTTAACTGGCATTCACAAATTGACCGTAGTGTGTGAGCGTGTGTATGTATGTGCCCAGCGATGGATTGGCACCCTGTCCAGGGTGTACCCCACCTCGTGCCCTAAGACTCCTGGGATAGGCTCCAGGCCCCCGGCGACCATGAATACAGGAAAAAGCGGTATAGATGATGAGTGATTGAGTGAGTACTTTTCCATGGTGTGTGTGTGTGTGTGTGTGTGTGTGTGTGTGTGTGTGTGTGTGTGCATCAGGATTAAAAGGCTGGGAAGAAGAACAAGTCAAGACTCGTTACTACACCAAACCATACCAAGGTGAGCTAAGGCATTAGGTTCTAGTGTCATGAATATCCGTTAAAGATGGATATTCATTTTTAGTCAGTCTTAGGCTTTAGGGATTGCATTTGGTTATTCAATGTTTAAAAATCTAATTTTTGCTTTTTGCTGCGAGAGAAAGTGGAACATAATGAACATATGGCTGAATGATGAGAGGTCAGCCATCTTCTTGCTCAGCCAAGCTAGCTGGAAATGGAGGGCATAATGACTAATCCTGTTTTGGCTTCATTTAGTTGGAACAGCAGAACAGCAGACACACACTGTCTGGTAAAGTCTATGCACTTTTTTCCTAATGATTGAATTTGATAATGTTGAATTTTAGTTCCTGTTAAATCCCATTTTAAAAATGCATATGCCGTTACACTGCAGAGTTTTAACTTCACGCAGGTTTTATATGTTTTATTCTGGTTTGTTAAAGGATGTATGATTGTTTGAGAAACCAGCTGTTGGTTGGGTGGTGTTCACATTGTGGCGACTCATATAGTATTGCTGTCATTGTGTATAGAAGCAAGGGTGTGATCGATCACATATCTATACAGAAGGTCTGAGTTTTGTTAATCACACCCTTGTATCAGTATTTAATGACTGCAACAATAGATCAGTTACCAAAATGTTTACACCACCCAACCTTGCTGGTCTCATCTCAAATGATATACATGCACACACTCACAGCCACTTCACATCTTGCTAGTACTGGGTTGGTCCCCTTTTGCCTACAGAACTGCCTTAATTCTTTATAGTTTCGATTCAACAAGGTGCTTGGGAACATTTCTTATGCTATAGACTTTTCATATTAACATGACAGCGTCCATATTAACATGACAGCATTACACAGTTGCTGCAGATTTGGTGACTGCACATCCAATCTCCTGTTCCACCACATCTCAAAGGTGATCTATTGAATTAAGGTCTGGTGAATGTGAGGTACATTAAACTCACAGATGAAACCAGTTTAAGATGATTTTAGCTCTGTGACATGGCACGTTATCGTCTGGCCATAAAAAAATAATAATAAAAAAAAAACAATACTTAGTTTGGCCGTGGCATTTAAATGATTAATTAGTCAATTAGTACTAATGGACCCAAAGAATATATCCATTACACAACCACCACCAGCCTGGACCATTAAAACAACGCAGGTTGGATCCAGGCTTTTATGTTGTTTATGGCAAATTCTGACCCTACCATTCAAATGTCTAAGCAGAAATCAAACTTATTAGACTAGCCGAAATTGCTTAAATCTTCTGTTGTCCAATTTTGGACTTGCAATTTTGGTGCCACCAGGGTGACACCAAAAAGGGTGACACCAGGTGTGGTGTTCTGCTGGTTCTGTTCTGTGCTGCACAAGGTTTGACATGTTGTACATTTAGATTTGCTCTTCAGCATGCCTCAGTTATAACAAGATTTTATTTGAGTTATTATTGCCTTTCCATCAGCTCAAACCAGTCTGGCCATTCTCCTCTGACCTCTGGCATCAACAAGGCATTTTATCCCAGAGAACTGCTGCTCAGTGAATATTTTCTCTTTTTTCAACCATTCTCTGTAAACCCTAGAGATAATTGTGTGTGAAAATCCCAGGACATTAGCAGTTTCGGAAATACTCAGACCAGCATGTCTGGCACCAACAGCCATGCCATGTTCAAAGTCACTTAAATTATCTTTCTTCCTCATTCTGATGCTTGGTTTAAACTTCAGCAGATCATCTTGACCATGACTACATGCCCAAACCATCAAATTGCCGCCATATATTTCTTTACAGTACTCTGAAGAACTGTTGGGCAACTTTACTGTACATTTAATTGCACATGTGAACAACATCCCGCTCATGTGTCAGGATTGGTTAAAATTATAATTTTAATTATAATTAATTCATTAATTTATTTTAAATGACGTAGGGTAACAAGACGGTGACAAGGCAAGACAAGTACAGTGGCTTGGTGGTTAGCGCTGTCGCCTTGCACCTCTAGGGTTTGATTCCCGCCTCAGATCTGTGTGCATGGAGTTTGCATGTTCTCTCTGTGCTTGGTGGGTTTCCTCCAGGTACTCCGGTTTCCTCCCACAGTCCACAGACATGCAGATCAGGCTAATTGGAGTTTCCAAATTGCCTAGTGTGATTGATCATGTGAGTTTATTTATGTGTGTGTGCCTTGCATTGAATGATTGGCACCCCATTCAAGCCAAGGAAACATCCAGGCCCTGTATAGAGAATAAAGCGGTATAAGTGGTATAGACAGTATAGACGATGAGTGAGTGAGTGAGTGAGTAAGTAGAGTAACAAAATAGTACTTCACCTAGAGTTAAATTAGGTTTGAAGGGTAGGTTGAGTAGAGGGGATCAGTCATTACCAGAGAGCACACACACTCCTCAGTGGCTCTTAAAAGAAGCTACAAGTGTATGCTCATTGTTATAAAGTGCATGCATAACAGAGGGAGTGATTGAATCATTACCACGGGTACTTAATCATATAAGATGTACTGGGTTATCTTTCTTTACTTGACATATTATTAAAAATACTGACATTTTGCTAAATTAAATGAAATCTAGACAAGAATGTGTTGTTTGTATTTGATGGGAAACTATTGTAACACATTAAACCTTTCCACAAAAAGGGAAAAATAAATCCAGATCCTTCAGGTTTTCATCCGATGTTGAATTGTTTTGTGCCACTGCACATGTTATTCATTGTAAAATTGAAAGAAAACTGCTAGAAAATAAGGAAGCGAACAATCACTTATTCTGTCCCACTTCATTTTCATCACTCATCGTTAGCGAAGTGACAGACAAAACGCGAGTCACCGCGCAATCTGCAGTGTTGAAAAGGCTGAAATGTGCTGCATGTGTGTAAGTGTGTGAGAAAAGAAGAAGCAAGAGCTGCAGATAAAGATAAAGGACGAATTCCGTTAAGTGTTGAAACTATCGAAATGTAAAACGGCATCCTCTATTTTTTAAAAAGCAAAAAAGAGGAGAGGAAAAAAAGATGAGCATTAAAGCATGAGGAGGAGACAGACAGAGCGAGAGAGCAGTGCGTGAGAGCATGTGTGTATGTGTGTGAACTCATTAATACTCTCTTAGGATCTGGCAGCGATGAAAGCCTTTGTGTTTAGTCATAGGAGAAGCCACTGCAGATTGCATCTGTTAATTAGGGTCTCTCTCTCTCGCTCTCTCTCTCTCTCTCTCTCTTTCTTTCTTACACATTCACACACACAACAAGATAGGAAGAAAGAAAGAGAAGTCCAAGATTAAAAAGAGGGTTAGAAGGGTCAGACGTGTGTGTTGGCAGCTTTGAAGGTTATGTGCAGAGAGCCACATATCAGCACAGGGCAGTTACACAATGTGAAGCCGCAAAAACACACACAATCATACTGAGAAAACTTTCTACCTTGATGGTATCTAAGCACTAGTGAAACACTGGGATAAGTGCA
>JAOTRS010000008.1:21391914-21412991 GCA_028565755.1 Dinotopterus cunningtoni | reverse complement strand
TTCCATTAGGATATTCTACAGTTTAGATTAATAAAAAAAAAGTCTCCATGCACAGGGTTCCTGGTGTCAAGAGTATTTAAACACTCAAATCTGTCACTGGGAGAGTCCTATTAAAAATATACACCTGCTGTAAGTCTTCCATACTTACTGCTTTTGCTCTTTATATCCTGCAAACCATATTGAGTGAATACGCCATGTGTTACCATAAACACCTGCATTATAATAATTTAATTTATTTTTATGATATGCAGCAGCTTGCACTGAAATAAGAACCTCCACCTTGTTCAAATAGGATTTAGGTGTGTTATATATACAAGAGTAACCAAATCATCCCTCTTTATATATTTTATTACTAAAGGAAAGGGCCATTTATGAGCACCTCAAAAATAACAGCCACTTTGCATGGTCTGTATCTCTGCCGAATCGTGTCTGATGCATTGTTCAGTGGTAATTTAGGTCCTAAATGCACCATTCAGTATTCAGAATGACTTCAGAACCTCCTGTTCCATGATGCATCAGGAGAGAGCTATTGCCCTCTGCAGGTTATACAACAAAGTGCATGGAAATCTTCTGAAAGGAAATTATAAGATTCATTTAAACAGCAATTTTAGGGATTTACATAAAAGTCCATGCATTCACTTGATACCTGATATACTTTTTTACCTTTTCAACAAATTGTAAAACATAGGAGTTTAATAAACTACCTGAATTAAACCATTCCCATGCCATGTACATTAGTTGGAATAAGATAGCGATTAAACAATGAGCCAAAGTTATGGTAAATGCTTTATTGATAAGAAAAAAATAATGATGATGATAAAACAGAGCATTCCATATGAGTTAACTTTCAAATTGATTTAAAATGATTTTGCATAAATTTGTACTGGAACTTGAATTTGCACTCAAGATTGCATGAATAATGTTTCCTTGATGTCTTCTGTTTTCAACTTAATTAATATCATTCTGGTGTCAATTATTATGGATATGAAAATAAGCATCAAAACCTGATTATCTGGAATGCTTTGTAATTAATGATCTGCACTTTAATCGGCACTTTGGAGCCCATCATTGGGGCTTGCAAAGTAATTATCAAAACTCTGTAATTCATGCTCGGAGTCCATCATTCATTTTCTACCACCAAGTCACTTACCAGTGCTCAGGAACAGATTTCCAATTTTCTGAAGCTAGTGATTAGAGCATTATAGCAATTACAGCATCGACACTTTAGCCCAATGTTGAGGATCTGGACATGAAAATGATCATCAAAGACTTGGAGATAATCATTAAAGCAGTCCATGCAATAAGAATCAGTCGTCACATAAGTCAATTACCTGGAGTCTGAATGCTATAATTAACTCTAGCATGCTGTCACCATCAGTAGACCAGGCCTCTGGATGTTATCATCATAGCTTTCCATCCACCATCTAGGAACCTCTGTAGTCCAAATAGGGACTGTGGAGGCCAATGGTGATTATCATTGTATTTATTCCTATTTCATGACTGTGTTGGGACCTCCAGTCCACATTGGCACGTGCATTCACACACTGCGGGCAATCTGGGAACAGAAATTAGCCTAATCTGCATGTCTTTTGGAGGAAACCGGAGTACCCAGAGGAAACCCACCAAGCATGGGAAAAACATGCAAACTCAATGCACACAGACCCCAAGGTGGAATCCTGGAGGTGCAAGGAGACAGTGTTAACCACTAAGCTGCCATGCCACCATCATAGCTTCACAGATGATTATTATAACTTTGAGTCTGATCCTCAATCATTAACAATGTAACCAATGATCAATGTTATAAACTCGATAATCAATGGTCGATAGCACTTGTCAGAGCACTGATTGCTAATTTGACCATCAGAGATTTGGAACTAACCAACTTGGTTGGTCAAGGTGCTTGAGGTAATAAGCAGAACACTACTGCAAATTAGTTTATAGTTTTTTTTAGTGGAATCTTAGACTGTGGAGCTAATACTATTACAGTTCTGAAGTAAATCATTAGAGGTGCTTTTAGAGGGGATAATCAATATTCTGAAGCTTATCATCTAAAATTTAGTTGACCTGCTTCTTGAAATTGCAAGCAAGCTAGAATGTATTTACTAATGCAATTAAAGATTTATTTTATTAATGATCATATAACAAAAAAAAAAATAACATCAAAAACCCAACCATGATGAAGTTATTGTATGAAAGAATGTGACAAAATCTGATATATCAGTAAATTATGTTTATTAATTTATTTATTAATTACTCATCTTCATTAATCACATTATCATGGACAGGGTCTGGATGTATCTGGAGGTTATCTCATGAGTGTGAAGCAGGAGTTCATTCTTGAGACTGTGCATCCATTGCAAGGCACCATGCGCACACACACACACACACACATACACACACACATATTCACAAATATATTTACACCTAGAGGTAATATGGAGTAGCTGGTATGCCTCCTAGCTTGCATTTTAAAAATTAAAGCAATAGAAAGAACCTAAAGAACATTGATGTGGACGTGATATGGTCAGATGAGTCTATATGCTTGACAATTAAATGAGTGAGAAAAAAGTAAGAGGATGCAGTGAATCTGTTATGCAGCTTTCTCACTTTTCTGTATACAAAATATGTATATAAAAATGCCTACAGTCGCATTTTTAAAAGGACTATCTTAAAACAATTGCATAGAAACTATAACCTTTTCGGTAGATTATCATAGGTGGAAAATCCCTGAGCTTGAGAGCCCTCAGTATTGGAGAGGCCCATTTCGAAGTGTGTATCACAAGGTGGGGGTGGGTAGAAATATTCTTGATCTACATTGTCCTCAAACTCCTCATTGCCCCCATAATCATAATAATCCACTTCCTGTGAGTACATGCTCTCAGCTCCATAGGCATCAGGCGCACAATGGATGGCTAATCGCTCCATAGACATGCCCAACTGCTCCTCCCTACCTGTGATGTAGGATGTGTCGTTAGAAAGATTAAACTTAGAAGGTGAACCAGAATGGTGGTCCATGTTGTCAGGGCAGACAGTCAGATTAGGCGAATGACGTTCATAAAAAAAATCTCCTGTGCTGTCAAAAGCTTCGTTCCTGCGTCCATAATTATCAAAATTTTTCACTTCTGAGTAAACTGTTTCTGCTTCATAGCTCTTAAATGAAGTATGTTTGGGTGGTGGCAGTGGAACATCTTCTTCTTCCTCTTCAGTGTGGATGACAAAGTCAGGAAGCAGTCCAAGTTGCTGGTTCTTGTGGTCCTTGCTACTCTTCGGGTGTGATTTTGGTTTGCTAACCAAAGCATAAACCGGATCTTGGACGTCACCTGAGGGAGGAGGAATGCTATTGATGTTCTTCCCTTTGCTGTCTTTGCCGGGATTATTACTCACACTGATGGAACTCAATGAAGAACTTGCGGTTAGTTTCTTCTTTGGGTGTTTCACTTGTGTCGGAGGTGAGTGAGGTTTCTGCGAATTCTCGCGAGTGCTCTCCTCGTCTTTTAGTTTTGCTCCGGGTGCGTCCGCCTTTGGAAGTTTCTTGAGAGAATCGCCGATGATGTTGAACAAGTTCTCACTGTGACTCGTGGCAAATTCAAAGTAGCCTTCACCAGACTCGCACCTACGCCCTGCTTCGAAGTTAAAAGTTAGCTAGGGAGAAAGAACAGAAATAAAGCATGTCAAGAGCAATATCGAACTTCTTCTAATGAAAAATGAGATATGGGGACATTAAACAAGAAGTGCTGTATCATTTTTACTCTGAGAGAGGAATTTTTATTTTACTAGTTGTCTTTACCATGTCTTGACCAAACTTCCTGACGTAGCGATACGGCCATGTGAGGAGAACCTGCTTCGTCTTGTTGTCTTTCAGGAGTAAAGAGTCATGTTTTGGTGTGAGAATGTATTCTCCATACAGCTTACACCGTACTGCTGCCTCTGTAGCCACGGAAACAACCAGGAAATCCCTGACTACACAGAAAAGAAAAGTATAAAAGTTCATTTTCATTTTAGATGAAAATAACCTAATTCGTTTATAAAGTTAAACCTGTATTTGTCACATATACAATGAATTTTTTTTCTTCACATACACCAGCCTGGGGTCAGAGCACAGGGTCAGCCGTGATACGGTGGCCCTGGAGGAGACAGGGTTAGGAGCCTTGTTCAAGGGTCCAACAGTGGCAGCTTGGCAAAGGGGCAGTTTGAACAACAACCTTCTGATTACAAACTCAGAGCCTTCACCCTCTGAGCTACCCCCAAATAAATTGTTGAAAGCTAACAATACAGGAGCACAAGTGATAAAGCTAGGGTATGCTAGAGAACTCTGAAATGTAACAGCATTTTATTCCACAATGAAGAAGGACATGCAGTATATTTAAAACTTAAGACAAGAGTTACAAATTGCACTAGCAAACCAAAATTGAACAGAGAACATGATAGGGAAGTTTTTATGTTGCAATTTTGCAAAACAAGTTCTGTGTGTAATAAAAAAAAAAAAAGCAGTTCAAAATTGGATGTCCAGAGGCGGCGAAAAGGGGCCATTTGAGCTCGGCTTTTATGTGAGAGTGTGCAAGCAGGAATGTGTTATTCGCTCGTGTTCTTTCCTTTCCTTTCCTCTCCTGTGTCATTCTGAATGAAGCACATGCGCCTATTGTTTTATCTGTTTCTTCTCTTCCCAGGTGTTTATCAGTGCTGTTGTTCGTGCAGACAGCAGATCCGGACACGAGCTTATACACAGCCCATTTGCCAAACACAGCTGAAAAGATAATCAGGCTGTGGCAGAGTCTGCACCTGTCTTGCTTTTTTTTTTGTCCACAATCCTTTGCACCCAGAGCGAGAGAGAGCAAGAGACTCGATTACTTTGCAAAAGATTTCACTTTAGTCAGGTGCCCACTCTTTCATCGGAAGCGTTTTTCCTCCTCCTTTTTCACGGCTGTTTAATTTCATCCTCTGATGCTCAGCAACAGGGTTTTTTTGTGTTTTTTTTTCACAGTCCATTTTAAGACATCTTCACTTTGATGCCGTCTTTGATTACAGCAAAATTGTTGTCAAACACTTTACACTTTACGCTTTTTGACGCAGGCGGCTTTGAGTTTTCCACGTCGTCTGTCTGTCAGTGTTCAGAAACATTCCACTTTGAAATGCGTAATTGTTTATTTCCACAGACATATAATCTAGAGAAATGAACACACTACTAAAAGATGGTTATTTTATCCATGCTTTACACCCAGACTGTTTTATGTGATATTCCTTAAATGTAAGATGTTATATGAGGACATGGAAGGGAAAGTCACCGAAGGAGAATTCTGATGCTTATTCACTCTGCATTAATTTTGGATATTTGGAGTCTCATGGGTGTGTGTGTGTGTAGGACTAGTCTTTCGGCTGCTCCCATCTAAGGGATCACCACAGCAGACCATTGGATCCGCACAACAACTTGGCACAGGTTTTTACACCGGATGCCCTTCCTGATGCAACCCTTCTATTTTATCCAGGCTTGGGACCGGCACTGCCTCCAGTGGGTGGGGTTTGTAAATCAGGTGGAAATTGCACCTGGGCCTTGTGTATGATAGGTGAGAAACCTACCACTGAGCCACCAATGCTCTTAACCCGCTGAGCAGACAAAATATGAAAAATATTTTTAAAAAAAGAAAAGAAAAAAAACATTTTGGTTACATATGTGCTTGAACACACTGTTCAAATTTCTTGCCCATGGTGATGTCATTCCAGGCAAGAAGGAAAAAAGAATAGTGTGGAGCCATTTGCATAACATTTACATTTACATTTAGGCATTTGGCAGACGCTCTTATCCAGAGCGACTTACAAAAAGTGCTTTAAAGTTTACAACCCCTTTAAAGTTTATAACCCCTCCGCCAGCTCGGCTCCTGGAAATTGTTTTGACGAAGGTCCTGCATCGTGTTCTCTGATTGGCTACAAAAATGCACTTTCACAAAAAGGATGTGGGGGAACAGAAGCACATTTACATTTAAAGCTACAGGGAGTGAAACACTAAAGCACTAAAACACAAGTGATTTTAGAGAGCCCTAAGATTCATGTTACGTTGTTAAATATGATAAGAATATGATATAGCATCTTAAAGAAATGTGCATGCATTTCCACTGAAATGATAACTGAAATTTCATGTAGGTATCACTAGAGTTAAGTTTACTTATTGATACAAAGTGTGGCCAAAGTGCACTTCCTTACACAGGAAGAGGCCACAGGACTTACGTACACACAGCAACACAGTTTTATCACACTAATGTAATAAAAAAAAAACAATCTAGTAATTTTACTTTAGAAATGTCATCGTCATAGTGTTTATTTTCCCATAAGAAGATATATACTGCATTCACACATCAGTGATGATTCTGGTCTCCTGTCCAATCAGGTAAAAGGGGACAATATTTGTTTATCAGTCCAGCAAACAGAGCAGCTCTATGTAGCTGAGCTACACGTCTTTAGAAGCACGTCTTGCGTCTGTAATACTAATGATATTAAAAATGTGTGGCAGCCTGGGAAACCCGACACGTTGTATCATTTCGCTAAATATAATCCTCTTCAATGCATAGTTGTGAAAATGACGGTTTTCTGTACTGAAGAAAGTTCCTCTTTCGCATGTATCACACTCATAAGTCAAGTTTCAACAGTTCACTCCTCGGAAAGTAAAAAGCGAGAAAACTTTCATTTTGGTAAAAAAGCACAGTTTATGATCAAACGTATATGCACACCTGACTCTTACACCCATACAGTATGTTGGACACAAAATTGGAAGCACACAATTGTATATAATGTCTTTGTATGCTGTAGCATTACAATCTATATTTACATTATGTTTATACAAGGACTGTGCCGTAAGTAATGCAAAAGTGAAAATAACATTTTGTTCAAATTCTTGCCATGGGTTTTTTGTGCATGGAGTTTTTAATGTTCTTCTCATGCTTGGAAATTTTCCTTCAGTTACTTTGGTTTCCTCCCACAGTCCAAAGACATGCCATTTTCAGATACCCTGTCCTGCAATGGATTGGCACCCCTTCTAGTACACTGAGTTCCCTACTATAGGCCCCAGGCTTCCAACAACCCTGTATCTTATAAGCGTTATACAGAATCAGTGAGTCAGTGAGGTTGTTTAAATTGCACTTGTTGGTAGAGTATAGTCAATATAGTCTACAGCACAAGTGATGCATTTGCACCATCATTGAACCCAGCTCTCAAATCCTCTTTGAAAATCCCCTTTTGTCGTAGTTGATGGTCTTCCACTGCGCTACATAATGTTTACAGAGGTGACACCATTAACAAAAGCAATGTGCACAGGTGGATGAAGGAGTTTAAAGAAGGGGAAAGCAGCACTGAAGATAAAGTGGCAGTGTGGAGGCAAAGGGTTCTGATTAAAACATTGGTGGTTGCATTAACATGGTCATTAACATATGTAAATGACCTATGAATCCATACCTAAAATTTATAATACATGAATATGCGAAAAAAAATTATGAAAATGCATAAGACATTACACCATTGTTTATAATTAACTAATAAATAGAAACTGACATGTACTAACTAGAAATTGAAATAAATTTGTATTTGATTTATAATAATCTCATAATAAAAATGCCAAAATATCACTTGTTTGGGTTTTTTTTTTTTTTTGTACCTTGATTTCCTTATCATCTAATGATGTACAAAAATCGGCTTGGTTTCTACTTCAATAGTTATACAACGTGCTATTAAAACTACTTAAAATGTAATTCACAATGTTTATAAACAATGAATACTGATAGTTTATTATACCTATGTATAATGTATCACATATTAGAAATACATTTTAATGTCATATTACAAATATTTTGTACAAGAACTAGTAAAGTCTTCTTATAAAGTAATAAACTGAGATTTTTTGATTTTGACTGTGTTTTATATGTGTACCGTGTTCTGTGTGATATCATTATTAACACTGAGAAACGTTCATCAGCGCTGATCGTCAAATCAGTAATAAGGAGGTTCCGCAATGACCTCAGGTCGCCAAGGGTAAAATACAAAACAGTGTTGCTATGAGACAGCTATGAGGAAACCATTGGTCTGCTAAGAAATTGACTAAAGTCTTTTTGTATATCAGTATGCAAGACTGCAGTTTGAGATGAGATGTAATCTTTTTTTTTTCCCAGTAAATTTTGAGTCCCACCTAAAGCAGATGTCTGGTTCAAGACCCGTCTCATGTTGGATGTCTGGTTTTGAGTGAGTGACTGAACTGTCTCTAAATAAAGTCTATCCTGTGGTTGTGCATGCTATTTTCTGCTTGAGCAGCATACACTCTTAAACCGACAAGGAAGGAAGTGGCAAGTCTGCGCATCTTTTGTTTCAAGTGCATTGAGATTGTTTAACACCATACTTTTGAAGTGTACTGTAGATCCTTTCAGCTTTTCTCTCTCTTAATTGATCCATGATCATATTTATTTGTTGAAACCCTGGTGTTAATTTTCTAACATTTCACAATGAAAAGAAGATAAAGCATGCTTAAAAACGTGCAATATGTCACCAGTTGATGTGAGAAAACTAAGTTGCATAGTCATGGGTTCAAACATAAGCATATTAATGTAGATTTTAGAGATTTTATATACAAAGGAAGATTTTTTTTTCCTTATGGAAAGAGGTCCACTTGGTCATGGCATCACAAACTAACAGTTTATGCCTTCACAAAACCCTATATCTTTTATTAAGTGCACAGTGTGAACCGAAAACAAAATAACAAATTCAAAAACAAAATAACGAAACTGAAAAAACAAAATAACAAAACCACAAACAAAATGAAAATTCAGAAAACGAAATAACAAAACCGACAACAAAATCACAAATTCCAAAACAAAATAACAAATATAATACAAAATAAAAATTCTGAAAACAACAAAACAAAAAAAAACAAAAAAAATAACAAAACTTAAGACAACATAACAACAACATATCCAGAAACAAATTACCAAATGAGAAAAAACAATGACAATTCATTCAAACCGGAAAAGGTAGGTATAGCTAGCCACTAAGATTCTTATCGCTGATCGGAAGAGACATTGTTCACTTAGGATATACAAGAAGTTCTACAGCCTCACGGCATTTAAATGTTATGTTGTTTTTGGTTTTGTTATTTTGTTTTAATTTTTGTTATTTTGTTTTTGAATTTGTTATTTTGTTTTCGGTTTTGTTATTTTGTTTTGCACTTCTCAGCCACCGTATCAAGCCATGTTCAAACCCCACTACCACCAGGTTGCCATTGTTGGGGGAGCGAGGCCCTTGAGCCCTTAACGCTCAACTGCTCAAATGTATAATGAGGTTCCAAAT
Organism: Dinotopterus cunningtoni; assembly: GCA_028565755.1. Classification (NCBI taxonomy): domain Eukaryota; kingdom Metazoa; phylum Chordata; class Actinopteri; order Siluriformes; family Clariidae; genus Dinotopterus; species Dinotopterus cunningtoni. The sequence continues at coordinate 21,403,673 of JAOTRS010000008.1, read as the reverse complement.
GTTGTAAATGTAAATGATTCTTTCACCAAACTGTTACCACAAAGTTGAAAGCGCAGAATTGTGTCTTTATGCTGTTTAGAATGTGTGTGTGCTGTGGAATTACAGTTTAGCTTTAAAACTAAGATGAAGCTAAGAAGCTCAAACCTGTTCCAGCATGACAATGCTCTTGTGCAACAAAGCGAGTATATGAAGACATCGTTTGCAAACATAAGATTGAAAGAACTCAAATGCCCTTCACAGAGCCCAGGTCACAACACCACTGAAACACCTTTGAACAAATAGGAGCACAGGTCTCCTTGCTTAACATTTATGCATGACCTCATTAATGCTCTTGTGGTTAAATGAGCAGGATGTTCTATATCGGTTCATATGGGTTTGATGGCTAGATGCGTCAAATCAAATATGCAAAAATAAAGTTTAACAAGATTAAAAACGAGCAGAATGCAACAAGCAATGGTAATCAGTTATTGGCCATTGGGAACAATGGAATTTAGTGATTTGTTGATAAGAACATAATTTTGTGGCAACACACTTAGGCTGTACACACTGGTGGTGAGTCAAACAATACACCTCTCTGACCTTGTATAATCAGCAGCTGTAACATGAGCGGGGAGCTGTAATGAGTGCAGGATGTCTGCTTAAAAGCCACCAAAGCTAGTGATAGTAACAACCTCTGATCTTGTTGGTGCATACACATGATATATGCAACAAATGTTATGTCTGGTTTAATGGTTGACCAGCCACTATTTATGTTGTCTGTGTCTTAACAAAAACATTTATTTGCATAGATGGCCAGAAGTCTTACGCTTTCTTATATTTAGCTAGCGGATATAACATGGCCTGACGCTTAGGCATTCTGTTAATCATTTGCTGGAAATCAGTTATTTGGTGATTTGCCGTTCTAGTCAAACTGGGAAATTTCTGGTGAGTAAAGGCGTAAAACTGATATACTTACATTTACAGAATATTTCATGCACAATACAACGATATGACTCTTTGTTGAAGTAAAACATTTAAATGGTGCAACACCAGATTCTTGAAAATCGACTGATAACTTGTCAACAACTGGTGAAAGAGACGCATCTGTATGTGGGAACTGTACACACAATCATTCACCAACACCACTTGCCTGTTATAGGAACTATTCTGAGAGTTATTGTCACATCCCCTGTACAGTCCCGATCTCGCTCTAAACTATTTCTACATGTTTGGGGCATTAAAGGAGTTCCTGGGAGGCCAGCGTTTCAGATGTGAAGAAGGCAGTCCGATAATGGCTCCGGCGTACTCAGAAAACGTTCTATCATGATGGGGTCTAGCACTAGTGAAACACTGGGATAAGTGCATTGGTGTAGCAGGAATTATATAGAGGGTTTTTTTACTCTCATAACTCCGTTTTGGTATCCTGCACAATCAAAATGTCCTGGTTTGACTTGAACGCCACTTGTATGTAAGGAATAAAACACTTTAGGTGATGTTATAGGATAAATAATTATGAATAAGGAGTTACTGTTACCACCATGAAGTTTTTTTTGTAACCAGTGTGTTATTGCTCTTATATCATGACAGTTTGGCAAATTCCCATGATTTTATTTATAAGTGAGTGATATTTCATGCCTTATTAACTGTTTATAGATGCATTAAATGGTGGGTTTACACTTGGTAGTTGGTATAAGGTCCTGGTTAACTTAGCATTCACACTTGTATTTTCAACATCAGATCAAAAGACACAACAGAAGGCATGTAAGGAGGAATGTAGTTCAGGGTCTGTTGGGAGACTGGACTTTACTACGCGGTGTGAGTGCGACACGCGCGCGGAACGCGGAAGAGCGGCATGCAAGCGGGGCAATGGAACGCGCCCCAGGGACTTCAAAGAGGCAAGTACGCCATTGATCGCCACATATGGTGGTATTTTTACCAGCTGAAAATCTATGAACAGTTCATAAAATGTAATGTCATACATTGAGAACAACAAAACAGCTTTTATTCAGACAGCCGGACACTTCTGCGTCTGCCTGCCAAGACAAAACCGTCCATAGTGAAGGTTTTTGGATGATCAATAAATTAAACATTTAATTTGGCAGTGTTTCATTTATTTATGTAATTTTTAATTAAATTTTTTTATCCTGCCAGCTTTTAAGCTAACACATATGATGTAGCTAGGACTTTTCCCTCACTCCCTGCCTGTCCACATGCTGCCTACTCTACTGTACATCGGATGTCACAGATACAGAGAGAACAGTGAAAGTTCTCAGGTACCATCATTATTATCAGATAATTCTAGAAAAGCAGATTTGGTTCGAAGTGTTTTAAACATTTCAATCAAATCGAACCAGAGCTCGATTGCACGCCAAGGTTCAGCAGGCAACGTTCACACTTGTTCAAGTGAAGCACAATAACAGAACAACCACACCAGAGTTTGTTTTAATGGAAACCAAATATGTCAAGTGTGAACACACCCGAATATTATAGAACATATGCAAAATAAGTTAGTTCCTGTTATCACTTATAGCATCTACAAAAACGTTACTCACTCATTAGTCCTTTTTTTTTTCTCTGATGACTTCAGTGAGCTCAGTCAGCTTATCAGTCAGCTTATCATGTTACTCAGAAAATGTAAAGCACCAAAATGGAGCATAACACTGGCCAAATGTCTTTATTTAAACTGCTGCTCATGCTCTTGTTCACACAAGGAGGAATGTGCTACACAGATGCTCATGACATCTATTGTCTCTGTGATTGACTGCCACGAATTCAACAGATATTATAAAAACAGATAGCATTTTAAATATATACATCACATGCATGAAGTACAACCACGATATTCTAATCTGTGCATATCCGAGTTTAAAATAAATTGAAATTAGGGCACGGTGTCAGACTCCAATGTGAAGGTTGCTCTAATGTCCAACAGAGGCAGCGTTTTAGCCTAAAAAGTCTTAAAGAATACTTCTTTAACATTTTTAAGCAACAAGGTTTATTTCACACAGACTAAATTGATCATTATGACAAATACACCCTATCTTACATTTGCACACTTTCAGTACAACAGCACAACATTGAGTGTGATATTGCTTTTATGCAACAGTTCCACATCAACACCATTTATTATTAACAGATTATGATCTGTCTGTTTATTTAACCAGTTATTTTGTTCACATATCCTTATATGACTGGTGGAACTAACCAACCACGACAGTTGGTATAAGTAGTTTTAATTTTTTATCAGTACTATGTAGCCAAAAGTTGAGGAGAATAAAACATGGAGTTGGTGAAAAGTCCTGTAAATCTAAAATTTCTCTTTATTTTTCTGGGGTTAGAGTGCAATTTGGAATTCAACCTTGTGTCAGAAGCCTGTTAGCTTTGTAGCTCACATTAGCTATGACGAAACTACACAGACGGTTCAGACGCAATTCAGATCGACGTAGAAGCAAGTACTAAGTGTTGCTTAAGATGACATAATGTTAGAAAAGTGAATGGTTTTGAATGTGGGTTTTGGCAGGCAGTTGCTCTCCCGTCTTTCCAGTACGGCAGACCGTATCCACCCACTCACTCTACCCACTGTCACGGCATGCGTCTGTGATGGGTGTGCGCCCAAATCAATATCGCTCCTCGCTCACTCCGAAGCTCACTAGATAGACGGCCTCCCCTTCTGCAGGTGCACAAAGGAGCAGGGCCGCGGAATTAGGCACGGCTGGTAAGCCATCACCGCTAATGATAAAACACAGTGGAGAGTGTAGCTCGGGGTCTGTTGGGTGACTGGACTTTACTACGCGGTGTGAGTGCGACAGGCGGCAGAACGCGGAAGAGCGACATGCAAGCGGGGCAATGGAACGCGCCCCAGGGACTTCAAAGAGGCGAGTACGTCTTTGATTGCCACATTACGGACAGCCTCCTGCGGCTCTTCAATTCTCACACGCCAGATTATGGTGACCCTGCCGCCAAGGAGGGAAAAGCCACAAGGAGGTCACGTTACGGCCCCTGTTCCCAGCCGGGGAAAGCCGCCCAGCTGCCAGACGTCAGAGAGGACTTCCGTTTGAGGCCGCACCCACAGAGAGAGCTGGGAGGGGCGGGTCCGGCCATCCGCCGAGAGCAGAGTCAGCGCAAGCGGACGGAAGCATGAGCTGCTGTCCATGCGGGCCCGCGCTGCCGCACTGCCCACCAGTCCTGCATATGCACATTCTCTCCTATCCTTTCCTTCCATCCTTCCTCCTTTAACCCTTTCCTTCCCTATTTACCTAAATAATTACCCCTTTTCCCGTAAGACCTCGCCTCGTGTCTATGCTTTATTGTGCCGGCCATGCAACGTGGGTCGAACCCATTACACCACTAAGTATCATCACTCGTAGAATGCCTCTCGTCCAATCAGATTACTCAGTCGGAACTAACTTTTGTATAATTTGCATTGTACTCTTGACTTGACTTCCTAGTGCAAGGGTCATCAACCTTATCTGAACAGTGCCAGTGTAACCACAGATCTCCATTCCAACCAAACAGAAGCCACACCTGATATTCGATTGAGAGCAAAGATGTACAGGTTAAACAGGTGGAATCAGAAGGTCAGGGGTAGCTCAGTGGTTAAGGCATTGGACTACGGTTTGGAAAGTCGCAGGTTCAAATCTCACTACCACCAAGTTGTCCCTGTTGGGCCCTTGAGCAAGGCCCTTGACCCTCAATGGCTCAGATGTATAACGAGATAACAATGTAAGTCGCTCTGGATCAGGGCGTCTGTAGATGGTTAGAATAAAATCTTAAGGCCAGATCAGCTTGAATACCTCTACCTACGTAGTACCCAAGTAAGTTGTAGCAAAAGGAGGTGAACTGCTACATCCATGAACTGCTGTAACATCCTGCAGAGGAATAAAACATGCTCTTATGTCTAAAGCTTTTACTATTTTTATGGCTGTGTTAAACTTTTATGGCTGAAAAGGGTTCCGATTCATTTCTTAAAAGTTCTGATTCACTCATCATTAATTTATTTTGGGTAAGTGCTTTATCCTGGTTATTAGGATTTAGGTGGATGCAAAGACTGAAAAAGAATGAGGTAGGAATACACTTTGGATGAGACTTATTCAGAACAGGCAACTTTTACAGAGCTAGTTCACAGAAGGAAGCCAGGGAACATAAAGGAAATGCCATACAGACTATCGCCCATGATCAGAATTGAAGATCTCGAGCTGTGTGGCAACAGTGCTAACCCGTGGTGTCACCATGATTCTCGGTGTCATGCATTACAACTCACTGAGGTTCCCGCCTACTTTTTTCTTCCTCTTTCTTGCTTGCTGTCTTTGTCCTTTCTGTCATTCTAACTTATACAGTACTGTAGCTGTCTCGAACACAAATCGGTTTCACTTCTTCTCCACGTTTTCCCATGACACTGCATATAAAGAGCTCATTTTGAACTAGAACACCTTTGTCTTTTCGTTCTTGCAGGACCGATAAGGAGCAGGTTCAATATGAATTCACTCATCAGACATAAGCTTGAACGCCCCGGAGCATGCAAACAATAAGTCCTCTTGACGCAGAGTGTGTTGACATGTCCCATAAGGACAGAAGAATCAGATGTATTTTTCGATTTGATTTGAGATTTAGACGCCCACAGCTGGAAAAACCAACCACCCAGTTTTAATGGAATAAAGCTTGCACAGCTGTGGTCCAATGTCTCAGGCCTGAGGATCTGAAAGTGGAAATGAAGAAAACACACATAGACAACTAATCTTAGGAGTCTATTGTGGAGACTTTGTGGAGACCTATATCTATATATTCCGTAAGTTAGTAGTTAACCGCAGAACTGTATCTGAATCTTAATTTTCTATGACAGTAACTCTGACGATAGTTCTAACTGTAAGAAGAGTCATATGTAACCTACACGTGAACTTGCTTCACATAATATACAGATTGTCATTTTTAGGTTTAATTGGATGAGATTTTTTTTTTGGGGGGGGGGGATGTCTCCAGTGTTGGGACATAGTAACTGTCTGAGATAATGCTATAACTTATTAACGACTTTGTTTTGTGTTCACTTCTTTTTTTCATTTACAAGCCATAAGAACATTCTGTCATGGTGTCTGTGTTTATCTGTTCCAACTTTTACTTTTATTAAGTCTAAATAAAAGTCTTTATCAGTCTAAAAGTGTTAATATTTGCCACCAGCCATGCTTTTAATTTGATATCAATTCTTTATTGACAGAGGGAAAGGTCACACACTGATTCAGTATGAGTAGTATACTGTACATGGTCTCGCTGTTGCAGTGTATCTGGTGTAGTGATGTAATTTTGTTCCAGTGAGAAAAAAAGATTTATAGCATGAATTATAAATAATAGGATTTGACATATTAAATATACAGGCGACATATTTTATGGGTCAGGTTTCTAAGCATGCAGACAGACGTGCATTTTTGTACTTTATTCGAAAATGCAACACAGTCGCTGCAATTTCAAAAAGTTTTTTTTTTTTTTTTTACATATGAGCAAACTAACCCTAACCAGCAGCTAGAAGCGGTCAGGTTTTAATAACCTTTACTTATTAGCTTCCTGTGCTATTACTTAAAATGCTGTTATAATTATATCTAACACTTTCCATTTGTCTTTTTGAAATAATTTTTAACTTTTGTCTAACCAAAGACAACACATTTTAGATTGCCATAACTGAACTGCTCCCCAGTGTCTGCAATAAATTATAATAACTCTGACGCTGTACCACATCCTTTATCACACCATCTTCTCATCAAAAACAGCTTTCACAGTTTAATTTTGGTGCTTATGTGTGTTCCAGTTTCTGTTATACTTTTAAAAAGAATAAGATCAATATTTTGCAAGCTTAAAAATGCCAATTTGGTACATTTGTGTTACTTTTAAAGACTTGGGAAGATGGGGACCTTGTCTATGGCTTTGTTTTGGGGATAATTAACTGGACCTCATGAGGAAACCTGCTTTAAAATTCATGCAAAAATGGAATTGAAATAGAAAATTGTATTTAAAATTATCACAAGCCAAAATGTTACCTTTTTGGGATATTGTGATTTTAAAATAGCATATTATTACTTTTCTGCATTATGGCAGTAGAAGTTTCTCACAAGGCCAGAAAGAAAAAGGTGTTTGTGTATGTGTGTGAACATGTGTGTCTTACCACATTCAGTGGTGGCATACAGTGTGTTCTCCTGCATGTCTACAGGTTGATGCTCCTGCTTCTGTGATCTACACTCAGCCTGATTCAACTGAAAAGCCAAAAAAACAACAGTAACACTACTACTACTACTACTACTACTACTGATAATAATAATAATAATAATAATAATAATAATGAGAAGAAGTGTACATACAGGGAATGCCAGCTTGCACAGCTCTGAGATCCAACTGTAGACCTCCAAGGTTGGAGAGGCAAACATGTGTGTCTTGTCTGCAGTTTCAAGCAGGAAGGTCCTGCACTCTTTTGGACATCCCTCATCTTCCTTCTCCCTTATCTTGATGCAGTCTCTCATCACGATCACCTTCTTACCCTCAGCACGTTTCTTACTATCCTTCATGGAGGATTTGCTGAACTCGTAGAGCTCCAGACGAGAGACGCTTTGCATGCTGTCCGCTATAGCCTCAGCCCATATCTTCTTCCATTTCTAAAACACAAACAGACACACACATCCATTTCATGCAAAAGTCTTAAGCCACCATTTCTTCATAATTTTCAGTCCAGTCCCTGCATCTGAGCAGTTTCAGAAATAAGATTTTGGTGACATATGCATCATTGAAGCATAAAAAACATGTATATTTAGGCATGAACCAGTGAGAAACAGGTGCAGATGTGGACAGATGATAAGGCGTGTGATTAGTATACTGGTGATGCTGAATGCTAAGTGGTTGGAACAGACGAGACGGGAAATGAAGTTGCTGCTGAGGTGGTTATACAAACAATCAATTTTTAAATTGCATCTTTAGTCACTTTGCAGCCGCCACAGTAAAATATTTGTTAACATTTAACTGAATTTAATTGAATTTAATTCAATGTAAAGAAATGTGAGTTGCCTCAAGAATTTTTCCTAGTACTGTATGTCTTACTATCCTTGTAAGGACCTTACTTTGACATAAGTACTAATGCAACAAATTAATGCTAACCCTACACCTAAACCTGAGTCTAGCCTTGGGCATATACAGGACATCTTCAGGACCCTATCACCTAAAGAACTATTGGGGATGTCTTCAGGACCCCATTAAAGACTTACAGTCTTCAGTACTAATTTCCCATAGCCCTTATACCAAAGTCACCTTTAGGGAAACTTCACAGAGTAATTCGTGAAATTTGGTTCTTGTGAAGACATTGTAAAGTACTCTTAATGAGTCTTGAGTTTTATCTACGTTCTAAAGAAGATCTGAAAGCTAACGTATATAATTTAATAGAAATGTTAGGAATTTTTTTTTTTGTTTGTAAAAACGTTTCTTACTTTCTTACTCTGCCTGTAGTTTCCTTTCTATAAAAGCAGTGTTTCATTTGGGAACCAGTGACATGACCCCATATGGTCAAAACTGTCAGATATTCCTGTCCTTCTGGGGTTCATTCTCACTCCGTACTATCTGATATGTTACCACTTGTTCATTCCCGCTGGATCAGACTGTCTCTTCATTGCGTCGCTATACATTGAAAAATTCCGTTTTGCTGAGGGTTCACACATTTTACACATGCTGCACATGTCCTCAGACTGTTTACACACATCGATAGACACTTATGAGTCATGTTTTCCATGCTTGTACTTCTTCTTCTGCTTTTTTATTTTTAGAAGAAGAAAGAATAAGAAATTCTCTTTAAAAACAACTCAACGTTTAATATACTTACTCAATCAGAATAACAATAATCATAGAAATGATAGAAATGGTAGAAATGATAAATCCATACGGAATTAAAAAGAACAAAAAATAAGGGAACAACGTATTAGTAGATAAAAGCGCAGATGATTTGATGAAAATGAGATCAATATATCCAGGGAAATCATTAAGCAGTGAAGGGAACACTGTTATAAAATATTTTGTGTCTGCTTTTCTTTCATAGTAGAGGAGATAAATGCAGCTTTTACAGTGAATTAATAAATGTACATCATTTCCCACTTTATTGCTTTACTTATTGCGTTTTAAATAACTTTTCCACTCATCTTATTAAGGAAGGAATAAAATATGTCAGGAAATGGTCTCATCAAATTCACAAGATTGTACTGTATTTTTGGTCTCCTATGCAACTCCCATGTCAGAATTTTTTATTAATTACAAAATTATATGGAATCCTTTTGATCCTTTAATAATAACGTTTAATATTTTGATAATTGGGGATTGAAGGCGACATCCACAAGGTTCCCAATTTCATGCACAATGAGACAAGTCAAAATTGAGGTGCATATAAGCACATTTCATTAGGTCTTGGTTGTTATAAATGATGCTGCTTTGCACATGGGCCATAAAGTCTGTCACCCTGGACACGAGTACAATATAAATAATCTGGGTCAAATTGCACGACACCCATTCTGCGCACAAATGCATTCCAAAGTTCAGCTGAGGCTCGTATAGAGATTCTGCACTCTCATTGACCTAAATCGAGTTGGTATGTTTCAAAGTTGCCGTGCATTTCGTACAAATTTTACTCTTTTCTTTCACCAGAACTAGCCATATGGTTAAGCTTTATGTAGAAGATTCATATGCGTCTCAGCTGGACTTTGGAGCATATTTTTGCATGGAATGAGGGTTGTGGAACTTGGCCCCAATTACTTACATTGTACACACGTTGCGTGTGTACAAACCTATGTGCAGAGCAGGGATGTTTATAACGACCAAGACCTATGTTAATGTACTTATATACACCTCAATTTAGATTTAAGACAGACTTGAAAAAAAAAAACTATTCCTTTAAATACACCAACATGTTCTGTCTCTCATACATCCTGCTGTTGTTGTCAAGATGGTTGTCAGGAGCTTTGTCTCAAATCAAGACCCTGCCATTTGGCAGACGCCTTTATTCAGAGTGACTTTTATATTTTTATCACATTACACACTTAACTGCTCAGATGTACTGTACAGTGTTAATGGCCTTGCTCAAGGGCCCAACAGGGGCAACTTGGGTGTGGTGGGGTTTAAACCTGGGACCTTCTGAACCATAGTCCAATGTCTCAACCACTGAGCTACCCCTGCTTCATTTTCTATTTATAAAAGTATGTAATAATGTAGGATATCCAATATGCATGACAGACCTTTTGGTAAGTTTGTTGACTTAATAAACGTTTGCTTCTTTGTTTTTTATTCTAATTCGAATAGAAAGTTCTGAATAAATGTCTAGAATAGTGCATACTGTAAGTATGCATTTTGAAACATAATCCTATTTGTTTGTTTGTTTGTTTGTTTTTTTTACTTGCCACTGTTATTTTTGATACAGAACCATATATCAATATATCATATCATTTCTAAGGATATGCATAATGAATCTTGCATATTTGTATGTTCAAATAGCAGCAAATACTGTATAACCAGGCTAAAGTTTTTTTTAACAAAAAAGAAAAAAAGAAAAAAAAAAGCAAGCAGGCATTGAGAAATGAGTGGAGGAGTTATGAGATCTGACTTTTAAAGACCTTTAAATCCAAATCTCATCGGAACAACCGTGACACATTTGCATGATTCTTAGAATCGACGCATGCAGTGACTCTTTTTCGTTTTTGCTGAAATCGTGGCTGTGCACTTAAACAGGAAGTTAATGGTCATTTGTCATTTAATACTGCAAACACAAAGTGACACTTTCTAAAGTCTATCAATAAGGAGATCATACACCGATCAGCCATAAAATGATAAACATTAACATTAAAACCACCCATAGGTTTTAGGGTACCCGTGTCCTCTGACTACTTAAAGACATGGACTTCACAAGACCTCTGAAGGTGTTGTGTTGTATCTTGCACCAGGAAATTAGCAGCAGATCCATTTAAGTGCTGTAAGTGTGTATCCTCCATGGATCAGATTTCTTTGTCCGTCACATCACAAGGATGTTCGATCAGACAGACATCTGGGGAATTTGGAGAAGAGATCGACATCCTTGAACTCTTTTCCTGTTACGTCTCATACACAGTAAGCTGTAATGCGTTGAGTGCTCTGATACCTTCATCACACTATAATCAGCATGAACTTCTTTCAGCTACAGCAGACTTCTAGCTTTTGGTCCCCAAAAATGAATCCTGTGTGCCCACGATCCTGTCATCAGTTTACTGGTATACAGTATAATTCATAATCAGTGTTACTCACTTCACCTGTTAATGTTATGGCTGATCGATGTAAGTAATATGTTCCTATTGTTAGCTGTATTAGCAGATGAAATCTCACCTTCCCAAAGCGCTGCTGCTGCTGATAGAGCATTCCTTTCTTTCTGACGTCTCCCTCCATCATTCTCCCGCAACAGTCTCTGAGTCTTCCTGTCTCTTTCTGTTTCTCGCTCTCTGCTTGTATCTCTTTCTCGTATCTGTCCTTCCTTCTCTACTTATGTTTTTCTCTCTGTCAGCTCGTCTGTCTTTCTTTGCACTCTCTTCTTCTCTCCGGCAGCGTCCTCTTTTGACTTCTGTGTTTTCATTCCTCTTGTCGTGTTCCTCTTTTTTGTGTGTGTAATGTACTGGGTTGTAGAAGTTTGTGTGTGTGTGTGTGTGTGTGTGTATGTGTGTGTGTGTGTGTGTTTGTGTGTGTACGCGCCTACTTCTTGGTTTCTCTCGCTTTTATTACATGATTCTTATGTGAGCATAAACAGTGAAACA
>JAOTRS010000008.1:21381565-21391814 GCA_028565755.1 Dinotopterus cunningtoni | reverse complement strand
ATTTCAGCAGTAAAAAAAAAAAAAAAAAACAACTATGGTAATCCCACTAATCAGTTTAACATTTCTAATTAATATGTATTGCAGGTGTTTATTTTCACTGAGCAAATAGCTTATTAGTAGCACATTTTAAACTAAATTAAACAACTTTACCTTAACTCTCTATTACATCGCTTTTACTCAACTTTTTGATTTCAATTATGGTGCAGGTTAAATTTCAGGCAGATATCTAAGTACTGCAAAGGTTTCATTAAATTCTGTCCAGCCAGTTTTGCATTTTGACAGACGCACATACAAACAGACAGACAGAATGTTTTCTTAGACTGGTTTCAGGTCCTCCAATGTATGAAACGTAAAGATATCATTGAAAGAGCGAGTTCTGACCAATGTACAGACAGAACCTTTCTTTTATTTGTAGGAAACCCTATTTATGCTTATGTAAACCTGTTATATGCTTACCTGTAATGGAAATATTAGTTCATTTATATCACTACATGTGGCATAGCTAAAGTAGCTGCTATTTGTTTGTTTTTTTAGTTCGCTGAACTGTCTTTTAGACTTTGACTCAACTGATGATATCTGTCACTTGCAGAGGATGTGTGGCTTACATGAGCTGCGACTGATTTGCTGGCTTTAATAGAGCTTATTTTTAATGCATGACTTCCTTCCCCATGGTTTATAGACAAAAATAAAACCATAGCTTTAAGTATTTGCTGAGAATCTTAGCAAAGATCTTTTCCGCAAGAGCCTATAACGAGTCAGACCGAAGTTCTATTGCACATTCAGAGCGACTAAAATTAAATGCACACAATTTCCCCTGTACCTCAAATGCAGTCACTCGACCAAAACATTCTTTCATTTTGCACAAGCAAAGGAAGTAAATACCCTCCAAATTAGCAACTAGCTAAGTGCATGGCTAAATTAGCCTTAGGTGATATCCAGTCAGTGCTTTTTACACTTAGATTTCTGAGGTAATAAAGTCTCTGTTAGGCATTACAGACGCTAATTGTGTTCAAACAGCACCTGAGTAAATACTTTTAAGGACGTACAGTATATTTTATCGACTATTCTTGCAGCTAGCTTGCTAGTTTTCTTGGTGAATGGTGGAAGAAAGGGAGCTAATAATCAACTCATGAAAACTCATGATGGATAAATAAGATATCTCATTTTAAAGTTTTTGATATTCTTCTTTTATTGCAGTCTCAACATTATTTGCCTTAAAACAGTTTTGGATTGATGGGTCATTAACTTTTAATTGTTGTTGGGGCAACAGAATATTATAAAAAGATAATGTGATATCGTTTGACCTTTATGGTTAAAAGGGAATATTTAGTTCATTGACGTAACAAAAAATGCTTAAAGGTATTTCACTTCATTTAGTTATACATTTCATCTTAGCAAACAAACTGAGATTTTTTTTTTTTTTTGTTAAAATGGGCCACAATGGCATTATAACGAAAAAAAGCTTTAATGTAAGCTAGAGATGCATAAAGAAAAATAACATACTGTATACTATAGGAGGAAAATTAAATAAAATACAGCGAAATAAAACAGTTTGGGAACTCTAATTGGAAACAGTACTGTTAGATTACCAGTGCTTAAGGGAACCTGCTCTGTGAAAATTGCATACAAATTGGTCAGAGAGCTCTGAGAAATGATCTCTGAGGAAACGATGCTCTGTGTCAGTGATTAAATAAATCATACAGTGCTGAAGTCATTGTGCTGCCATGGAGAAACACTGCACTCCTGTGTCTTAAATGGGCATTACAGAAACACAGGGGGGGGGGTAGGGAAGGAATGAGTAGGGAGTTTGGCTTTTTCCCTATTTTGTGGTGGTCTAACCTGGAACTGAGTTAGAGTTATTGAGGATTTTGTCATATATTTTACCCAAATTAGACCATAAAAGTAGGGCGAAATAAATATAAAATGTGTAATTTTATTTGTAAGTTTTGCTATGACCCCTAAATTAAATCTGTGGTGCAACCAGTTCCGATCCAGAGTCAAACTGCATGCAAATAAAGTGTTTGTGATCTCAATATACACCAATCAGCAATAACAGTAAAAACATTAACATTAAAACCACCTAGGTTTTGGGTTCCACTTTAAATTATGGGGTGGGAAATCTGTGGATTTGATTTGTTTGTCCAGCACATACTATTGTTGCTAACCCGGATTAGGCCCTGAGGAGTTTGAAGGCCATCTTTGGTGGCCTTGGTATTTCGTGCTAAGCTCTATATGCAGCAGTCCATGGTACACTGGGTGTTCTGGTGCCTTTCTACTGTGACCAGCATGAACTTTTTTTGGTGGTTTGTGCTGCATTGGATTTCCTGTGGTGTTCTTTGGTCTCCGCTGGCATTGGTTGGGTCTCGAGTGCCTTGATCTTGTAACCAGTTTAGTGGTATATAATTGGTCAATGTTATTCAATTCACCTTGCGGTCGAGTTGATGTTATTGCTGATTAGTGTGAATACACCTGTTCCTGGAAGAACGTAGAGTTTGTTAGAAAATGTACGTGACCAAATATCACCATAAAGACCAAGGAGGTTTAAGAAAGCAAATACAAGGAAAGGTCTGGGAAAAGTACCAGTATCAGGTTGTAGTTATAAAAATATTAGAAAATGAATATTATGCAGAACAGTGTTAAACATATTCATCTGTATACAATAGATACACAGTTGTGTATAATGATACAAAGACTCAGTGAGCATATAAGGATGACATTAGTCAGAAGTGGCCAAGCAGCCAAGTATGACTCTGTTGTAGCCAGAGAGATTCATCTAAATTTTTCACATAACAATCATAGCCCAGAGAGTGGTGAGAAGAGAATGGCAATGAGTTTGCCAAGACCCATGTTGGAGACTCATCAATAATAGAAAAAAATGTTATTTGTTCTAATGGAAACAAAAGTAAACATTTCGACCGTGACACACAGTGCTACTGTTAACCGAAAACAAAACACTGCAAGGCATCCTGAAAAAGATGTTCCTACAGTGAAGCACAGTTGTAGCACAGTTGTAGCATTATGTTGTGAGAATTTCCTAATTTCCTAGGAAGTTTCCTAGAAAACTTACAGGGAAATCTTAGGTAAAAACCTATTATAGTCTGCAAGAGAATTAAGACGGGGGCAGAGGTTTACCATCCAACAAATTCAATAATTATACAGTTGTTATACAAAGCCCAGACATAATTGAGAATCTGTGGTAAGACATCAAGTTTATGTTCACCAACTGTCTCCAAGCTTGAGCACTGTTGCTGATTTGAATGGTTGCTAAGTTGAATATCAGCATCCATACAGTATGTGCAAAGTCGATAGAGACATATACCAGAAGTCAGAACATCTGATGAGGATGCATTATAGACTTAGACAGCTAATATGTTGAGCTCAAATGAGACATTAAGAATACAGTAGACCATAGAGTGCACACAACCTTGTGCAGTACTACTTGTGCAGCCAAAACAGCTCTGGCCCATCAAGGCATGGATTCCATGAGACCTCTAAAGGTGTGCTGTTGTATCTGACACCAATACATTCGCAGCAGGTCCTAGCAAGCTATGTAAATTTTAAGGTGGTGTCTCCATAAATTGTTTGTCCAGAACATTGAAAAATGCTCAATAAGATTGATATTAAGGCCAAGTCAACAAATTGAACTCTTTGCCATGTTCCTCAAACCATTCCTGAGTATCTTTTTACTGTTACAGGGCACATTATTTTGCTGAAAGAGGAAAATACCATAAGAGTCAACTGTTGCCATGAAGAGGAATACAGTATGTGGGTAGGTAATAAATGTCAAAGTAACATCTACATGAATACAAGAATCTAAGGTTTCCTTTGGATTCTCACACTGCCCTTATTGGCTTATCTTCTTCCCATGACACATCTCTTTCTCGGGTAAGTGACGCACACGCATCAACATGATGCAAAAAAAATGTGATTTATAAGACCGAGCCAACATCCTTCATTTCTCCATGTTCCAGTTGTGATGCTTACATGCCAGTTGTGGTCACTTTCTGCAGTTAACAGGGTCAGCATAGGCTCTCTGACCAGTCTGTGGCTGCACAGCAAGCTACAGTATGATACACTGGGTTTTCTGACACTGTTCTATCAGAGCCAGCATTCACTTTTGCAGAAATTTGTTGTGCAGTAAATCTTTTTGTGGAAGCAGACCAGGCAGATAGGCTTCACTCCATACATGCATTATTGAGCTTGCAGTGTTCATGACCCTGTCACCAGTTTACAGGTTGTCCCCCCTTGGACTACTTTTAGTAGATCCTGTCCATGGTATACTGAGCCCCAACACAAGACTTGCCATTTTTGAGATGGTCTTAAACAGCTTGTTTAGCCAAAATCCATCTTGTCAAAACACTTACCTACACTTGACTATTTGTCGTGCTTCCCACAGGGAAAAAATGAGTCAAACAATGGCACCTGCCAAGTGGTGAGATATTTTAATGGGTTGTCTGATTGATGAGATCAGAGAGTTTACAAGTGAAAACTATGTGTTTCTGGAAAGAAATTTCATCTTGTAGACCATCAAGTGTGACTTCTGCTTGGTTGGGATGAAAATCTGCACACACACACACACACACACACACACACACACACACACACACACACACACAAGCCCTTTCTGGAGAAGATTGGACACCACTGTCATAGATGTTTAAAATATATACACACCTCTGAATAATTTATTCATTCATCTTCTTCTGCTGCTTAGCATGTACAGGGTTGCAGAGGGCCAGGATCCTATCTTAGGAGACTTTGGGCATGAGGCACAAGAGGTACACCCTGGACAGGGTGTCAATCCATCACAGGGTACACACGCGCACACACTATGGGCAATTTGGGAACACCAATTAACCTAATCTGCATGTCTTTGGACTGTGGGAGGAAACCCTCCATGCAATGGTAGAACATGCAAACTACACCTTGAATGGGGTGCCAATCCATCGCAGGGCATACAAATGCTCATTCAGACACTATGGGCAATTTGGGAATGCCAATTAGCCTAAACTGCATGTCTTTGGACTGTGGGAGGAAAAGGCAGTACCTGGAGGAAACCCAGCAAGCATGGGGAGAACATGCAACCTTCACTTGCACATATCTGAGGTGGGAATCGAACCCGGTTCATTTCAAAGGTGCTCGGTGAGGTTGAGGTCAGGGCTGTGTGCAGACCAGTCAAATTCTTCCACACTGAACAAACCAAGTCTTTATAGTGCTTGCTTTGTGCACTGGGGCGGAGTCATGTTGGAATAGAAAAGGGCCTTCCCCAAACTGTTGCCACAAATTTAGAAGCATAGCATTGTCCGATAAGTCTTGGTATGCTGTATCATTAAGATTGCCCTTCACTGGGAAAGAGGGGCATGACTGTAAACCTGAATTTAACAATTAACAGGTTTGGCCAAATATCTTGCTGTAGCTGAAAGTTTTGAGAGTGACACAAATTTTAATTTTCAAGTCTGCTGCTTCAGGGTTTTTAGATTTATTTTGTCAGACATTACTATGGTATAATGAAGTATAATTACAAGCCTCTCATGAATGTCTTTTACTGATAATTACATTAATTTTTTTCAATGAGTTAGTATTTGCAGTGTTGACCCTTCTTTTTTCAAGACCTCTGCAATTCACCCAGACATGTTATCAATCAACTTCTGGGTCACATCCTGACTGACGGCAGCCCATTGTGGCAAAATCAATGCTTGGAGTTTGTCAGAATTTGTGGGTTTTTGGTTGTCCACCTCTTGAGGATTTATCACAAGTTCTTAATGGGATTAAGGTCTGGGTAGTTTCCTGGGCCCAAAATTTCAATGTTTTGTTCCCTAGCCACTTGGTTATCATTTTTGTCTTATGGCAAGGTGCTACATCATGCTGAAAAAGGCATTGTTTGTAACCAAACTCTTCTTTAATGGTTGGGAGAAGATGTTGAGCTTCATACATTTAAAGAAGGGCAGCAAAAAAGTAAGTTCTCTCCAGGAAAAGCATCTGGTATAGACTGATATTCTGCAAAAGGTACAGAGATTGTACTGCTGGGGTAAAGTAATTTTTTTCTGATTAATCCCCTTTCTGATTGTTTGGGGCATATGGAAAAAAGCTTGTCTGAAGAAGAAAAGGTGAGTGCTACCATCAGTCCTGTGTCATGGCAACAATAAAGCACTCCGAGACCATTCATCTGTGAGGTTGCGTCTCAGCCAAGGGAATGGGCTCACTCACAATGTTGCCTAAGAACACAGCCATGAATAAAGAATTGTACAAAAACACCCTTTGAGAGCAACTTCTCCCAAACATCCAAGAACAGTTTGGTGATGAATAATGCCTTTTCCAGAATAATGAAGCACCTTGCCATGAGGAAAAAATGATAACTAAGTGGCTCATGGAACGAAACATTGAAATTTTACTGTAGGTCCAGCAAACTCCTCAAACCTTAATCCCATTGAGAACATGTGATAAATTCCGTATCTCTCCTTTTCTGCTCTCCCCTCTCCTGTTCTCTCTCCCCGTCTCTCTCTGTCGAGCTACACATGTCGTTCCTGAGCTGCCAGTGATCCAGACTCCCTCTGGACCTGTCTGACTTATCCTGGTGCCCCGCTTCTGGTTGGAGATCTCGTCACATGGATGCCCCATGTGTCTCTTTGGGATGCGTCTGTTGTCTGGGGACGGTTTCACTCTACATTGAAGACTGTTCTGGCCTCGACTGATGTTGACAGCTGTTTCTCTAAAAACTTGACTTGGCTGCAGTCACTCGATAGTTCAAGACTGGAATTTCCTACAAGTCTACCTGAGCCTCCAATAACTACCTGGACTCCATACTAACATAAATTAACTGTTATGCTGAACTGCCTGCCACCTATCACACAGTATGAATTTTTCCTTGCCACTGTCGCCCTCGGCTTGCTCATCAGGGACTATCTGACTGTTTTGATTCATACACATTCATTGAATGTGTAAAGCTGCTTTGCGACAATGACAATTCTTAAAAGCACTATACAAATAAAATTGAATTGAATTAAATTTAATAAATCTTTAATAGGTGGACAAACAAAAAATGACAAATTCTGACAAACTCCAAGCATTGATTATACAGGTTTATTGACAGCATGCCAGGGTGAATTACAGAGGTTTTGAAAAAAAAGGAATCAACACTGCAGATGTTAAATCTTTTCATACACTGTCAAAGCCTTGAACACTTTATGAAATACTAAAAATTATACTTCATTATACCATAGTAACATCTGACAAAAATATCTAAAAACACGTAAGCATCAGATTTTGTAAAAATTAATGTTTGTGTCATTTTCAAAATATTTGGTCAAGGTTTTACTTGACTTACTCACTCAGATTGTTGCCCTGTCCAATATGGAGGCGCTTTTGACGAGTGCGGCGGACTGAACGGAGTCTGCGCGCGAGTTACGCGCCGGCTGTACTTACGCAGGATATGGACGCCGCTGCAGATTCTTCATGCTGTACGCTAGTAGCGTACGTGCTGTGTTGTACGTAGCCATATGCACGCAGGGAGAGTGAGAGGAGCATGAATGGAGCAAAATGGCGGATCATGTGCAGGTAAGCAAAGCTTTATATTTTGTTATTGTAGAAGCAGGGAATCTTAATGTTCGCTCAGCATGGTCGGGGGTTAAGTCTGGCCTTGGGGTTATAATTTATTATTATTTTTTTTTTATTGAGCGATTTAAGAAGGTTACGTAAAACGATGACGGACCGAGCGGCGTGGTTTATTCGATGCGATGATCAGTGTGTTGTTGACTTGTGGCCTGTCATCATGTTGATTTGCTTGTGTGTATTTATATGTGTGTGTTCGTAGGTGTGAAGCAATGCAATGTTTGATTTATTTGCTTAAAATATGCATGCATGTGCTTTGAGGGAATCTAATAGCGTTTGTTTTGACATCCTGCATCCTGGGCAATTATATTAGCACATCATTAACCTCTGTGTACGACAAGTTTGATAGAAATATTGAGTTTAGATGCACAATTATTGAGCAATTAGCACTGAATGAATTGTACGCATTGTATGCAGGTATAGTAATATTATCGTGTCACGGAGTGGAGATCTTTTTAGTGCAATTTAGTTTGTTTATTTTTCAATAAATGAGATCTTCTTTGCTATTAAGCTCACTGTAAACAAGGCTGGCTGTAGTGCAATACTGTGCAATAGTAAAAACAAAACGTGATAATGTCTCTTACACCACGCATTATATGCATTTTTGATAAAAATTTCCGATTAAAAATACATATGTTTAATAGTTTATTATCCCAGATAAATGTGTATATGCATTGTGTATATATATATATTTTTTTATTCGAGAAATAGACTTAAGGGAACGCCCTGCGTCTGCACAAACCTGTAATAGTCTTTTTTGTTCTTCCTCTATGTAATTGTATTTTTTTTTTAGCAAAATGTGTATGTACACGTATAGAAATCACACACTTTCTCTAATATCATCTGCTAATGTATTGCTAGCAAACTTCACCTTAATGCTAGGTAGCTTTTAGCCTTATTTAGCCTTTTAGCATCAAGCACCGTTAGCATTAGCTTGTGTAGCCAAATTCTCCCGCGCGACTTATAAAATAACACACCCCCTATTAAATAAATAAATAAATTCCAAGTTTTAACGTAACATTTTTAACATGTTATATAACACTCATATATTCGTTACAGGAACTCGTTGCATTTAATAATCTCATTATTATCCAGTGCAAAACAAAACGAAACCGGCTAGCTAGCTGGCTAACATGATACTTGTTAAATAGCCTAGGGGCTAGCTAAACTGATTTTATTTACGTTACTCGTGTTACACAAATTGAATTACTATGTTTGATGTGGTTAATTGCATGTGTAAATTACCTTTAAGTTGTGCAGAATGTTTGTATTTGTTTGTTTAATACTTTATTTAGCTGATTAGCTTGCTTGCTGCTATGGACTGTATTGTGAAGTGAATATTAGCATGATTAGCATGACTTCTGACCAACAGTAAGTAAGTAGGTGATTCGTGGGAAGTAGGTGTTTCAAAGTGTTCCTATTTCACAATGTTTTCCCCTGGTTTATAAAGGTAATCATCATTTAATCATAAACGTGTCCACTTAGTTTTTTCCTTTTAGTTTTTAATTCTTATTGGCTAGGAAGTGTTGCTATTTATCAAACTTTATCATCTATAACCCTTTATGGTTCTCTTCATTTATTTTGGTTATCTATACTAATTTGGCGGCATGGTGGCATAGTGGGTACCACTCTCTGGGTTCGGTTCCCACCTTAATTAGAATATCTGGGGGTCCGGTGGCACGGTGGCATAGGGGTCAGCACCGTCTCCTCGCATCTCCAGGGTCCGGGTTGATTCTTGCCTCGGGTCTGTGTGCATGTTTTTGAATGTTCTTCCCG
Organism: Dinotopterus cunningtoni; assembly: GCA_028565755.1. Taxonomy (NCBI): domain Eukaryota; kingdom Metazoa; phylum Chordata; class Actinopteri; order Siluriformes; family Clariidae; genus Dinotopterus; species Dinotopterus cunningtoni. The sequence continues at coordinate 21,382,430 of JAOTRS010000008.1, read as the reverse complement.
TGCTTGGTGCGTTTCCTCCGGGTGCTCCGGTTTCTTCCCACCATCCAAAGGCATGCAGATTAGGCTAATTGCCGTTCCCAAGTATAAATAAGTGTGTGCATGTGTGCATGCATGCCCTGCGATGGTTTGGCACCCCACCCAGGGTGTACCACTCCTCATGCCCTAAGTCTCTTGGGATAAGAATAAAATATTCTTAGCTCAGAGTAGGACATAAAAGTTTATGAAGCTTCCTATTCTTTTTTTTTTTTTTTTTTTTTTTCAGCGAGGAGTAGAACTGCACCAAGGAAAGTGTCACTTTTTACGACACTGAGAGCTGTAAAGTATACAGGTGTTGTAGTTTTGACCGGTTTTATAGTTTTCAACGGTGGAAAATAGAAATGGCGAAATCAGCAGGTTGTTCCAAAGCTTTATGCCCACAGACAAAACTTATAGATGCGTGACTCGGCTGCATGACGTTATCCTAATCAGACTAATCAAACTGTTTCAAGCCCTATGGAAGAGCTGTGTAGGAGTCATAATCTGATCTAAATGACTTTAAAAAGAAAACAAAACTGGAGAGAGGATGAGGGCCTTTTTCCTTGCGGAGCAGGGAGTAAAATGTCAAGAATAATTAAAGGCAAATTCTGCCTTACTCTTACTTCTAAAGTTAAAGAATGAGTGGATGGCAATTTGTGAAAGCATCAGTACCACCTGTCAGTTTGCCGCCGTACCCCTGACGAGTGTGAAAAACGGGGATACGCTATGTTAATGAAGTGATGAAATGCTGCTTATAACAGAGAATCTAAAATAAAACAGTTGTGTACATTTAAATAATATATATATATTATTATTATATACATATACATATTATTATATACATTTATTT
>JAOTRS010000008.1:21220637-21236039 GCA_028565755.1 Dinotopterus cunningtoni | reverse complement strand
TGTTACCTGTAAATTTAAATCATGTTTTTATTAAGTACTCGGTATCGGTATCGGCGAGTACTGAAATGCAAGTACTCCTACTCGTACTCATTTTCCAAAAAAGTGGTATCGGTGCATCCCTAAAAACAGCTGTTAGGGTGGAAAATTAGCTTTTCTAATAACTTTGTCGCACTCGCTCTTTTCTATTTTAATGCAAAACTGGTCTGTCATGTGATGTATGTTGCTTTCTTTACAGACATGCAAATAAATTTTCAAGTCATGTTTGGAAGTATTGGATGGTTTTGTGTGTGTTTAAAAAATCCTACTAAAGATTATTAGTACTATTACTTTTGCACATGCATATGACCCAAATCCATGATCATGAAATACCCGACATAACAGCTTTTTATGTTCCGATTCTTGCAGATTGATAAGCAGCAGTTTGAGGAGACGATCCATATGCTGAACAATCTGTACGCTGAGGCGGAGAAGCTGGGAGGGAAGTCGTATTTAGAGGGCTGCCTCGCCTGCCTCACTGCCTACACCATCTTTCTCTGCATGGAGACGCACTACGAAAAAGTACACTTGAGCTTTATTATTAAACTACACAAAGTATAGATTATAATAAATGACTAACATTTAAAATTACGAAATGACTTTACAACACATGGAGCTGAATTTATTTATTTATTTAGAAACTGTTCTTCTGTTCATTTATGTAACTATCAGTTTAAAATATAGGACGATGATACAGAGTTGTTAGTTATAGAACATCTGAATATTCTGCTTTTGCAAATTACCTGTAACATGACTGATATGATCATTAATCATATGACCATGTTGTTGTTGTGGGGAAACTGTGCCTATATTAATATTACCACTCACTTAATTTTATTGTATTCCTTAGGTGCTGAAAAAGATCGCCAAGTACATCCAGGAGCAGAATGAGAAGATCTACGCTCCCCTGGGTCTGCTTCTCACCGATCCAATCGAGAGAGGACTCCGAGTCGTATCCTTCACATTCACAACACAATCAAATATAAGCGTGTTCACATTTGGACCCTATAGGAGAATGGCTCTGAGCTCTACTGATGGAGTTTTATAACTACTTCATGAACCTTTTTCATGCTGCTGTTAAACAGATTTTCTGAAACGTTTTCTTTAACCCAGTGCTTCTTAGGTGGAGATAACCATATTTGAGGACAGAAGCATCGGCTCAAGATAAAACCCACCAAAGGTAAATGCAGAGCTGATGAGGTCTATATTTTCTAGATGTAGTCTGTGTATGGTAGAGAGAAAATGATGATGAATGAATAATGAATAAACATGTAGATGCTGACAAGACCTACAGATTGAGAGAGAGGACTGGTAGATGTGTAGAACTGCTGATGGATGGACAGACTGGGCCATAGTATGCAGAAAGATGGAACCAAACCAAACCTGGATGCAGTAGATTAAATAGATGCACAGAAAAATAGATATATTTATTCAGGTCCATAAGTGTACAAACAATTTTAAATAAAGCAATATAGATGTGATTAAAGTCTTTGAGCTTTAATTCATTGCATTAACTCTTGAAGAAATGCTGTCTGTCCTCCCATTTTCACAAGCACAAAAGTAATTGGCAACTGACTGATAAGCGTTTGATGGCCTTTTTCTAAATTATTTCCTGACAGATTGAAGAGATTATGGTTCATTTCAGTTTTCATCCTGCATTTGATAGCTATTCATCAGAACTCTCAAAATACAATCTAATACGGTAGCAATTCAAGTGAAGGAGGCCATCGTTGGAATAGGGGGGAAAAAATCAGAACTGAAAGAGAGGAAGCAGAAACTTTACGGACAGACAAATAATTGTTGTGCATTTAAAAAAAAAAAAAAAAATCAGCAACACCAAATGGATGATTCACAAATATAAATGGAAAAATAAATAAAACTAAAAACGAAGACTGCTGGATTCTGATACAGGAGTGTGTGAGTGCTTGTATGGCTGCCAATGGAACTGGGACATGAGTGTTTACAGATGTGGCTGCTGATAGAAAAAGCAGGATAAAGACAAATCTGATGGCCGAAACACACACAAACAAGGAACAACTGCAGTAAACACCAGGCAAAGCAGCTGAGGGAAGGACACACTGCGTTTGGTGACATTTTAGGTTTTTAGGCAGTCATTGACTGCAAAACGTTTTCATCCAAGTATTAAAAATAATCTTAAAGTTTATATGTTGTCAGTTTATCCAGTTGAAGACGGAGGAATTTTGGCTGCAATTATTAAACAGTTAAATCAGCTTAAATTAATTTTTTTTAGTGAAGTACAGAGGCAAAAATACAAAAGCTGTCACTGTATAAACATTTCTGGAATCGACTGCATGGACAGACAGACAGAAGTCAAGAAATTAAACGGAAGGTCCTAAAGACAGATGGATAGAGATACTGATAGTCGATTAAACCTACACCTAGGAGGCAGGACAGGTAACCTCACAAATAGAGAGAGATTCAAATATATGGACTGAAAGAAAGATTCTGGATTAGTACACACGCTTGGGTCAGAATTTGTTTTAATTCCCGTTTGTGATTCTGCACAGAAACTACATGATCACAGTAAAATATTATGAAAGACGCATTTAATCAAAACGTGCACGGCCAAACATTTGACTGCTGCTCTGTAGGTATATAATCCGTGCGTTAATAAAGCTCATGTACATTTCTGTGTCTTCCTTCAGCAGTAAATTCTGGCCACGTGAAGCCCTGTCCTGCTGGACTCAGACTCTTCTTCACGCTACTCGTCATCGCTCGGGCTCTGAACGCAGACGCTACACACTCATCCGTACTACTCGTTTTATCCTGTCAGCATTCCTCTGTTCCTCCCCAGAGAGCGAAACCCGACGAGCCTTTTCCTTCAGAAAGCTGAGCTTACTTCATTTACATTTTTTTTGTATGCACCGTCTTAACTGCTGGAAATTATTTTAAAAGCAACATTTTCTATAGTGCTCCTTTTAAAATGGTTTCTTTTTCCTGTCGCTGTTTTTTAATCCTTTGATTATATATTTTTTTGTATATATATGTGTGTATGCTGAGGGAATGGGGCAAATATAGTGTACAGTGTTGATTCACCACACGGCTGCAGTGTTCAGTAAGACGGCGTTGTTTCAGTAAAGAGAATCGCCCATGCCAAACTATATAGAAATTGATGTTTAAATCGATGTTTATTTTATGATGGTTTTACGATCTTTCAGAATTTACGATATGATATTACGATTACAATCCTACATTACTCACTCAGAGTGACTGCTTGTGTTAAGATACTGAACGTGCAGAGTGACAGGAGTCCGGGCTTCATCAAGAATCACTTCACAACTTATATACAGGTTTAATCACACAATGTATTAGTTAACCTTACTGAATAAAGGCAGTTATGTCAGTGTATAATGAGCTACCCAGTATATAGAGCACAGGGAGTCCCAGAAGTCTCCAGACACGTCACCATTGTTTTCTGTTGAACGATTTCAATATGTTCTCCTGAAAATAAGAAAAAAGCTATGCTATAGCTGTGCTGAAAAAGTGTTCTGGGGACGTTTGGAATAATAAAATAATTTTTAAATATCACAAGTACTTGTGATGGAGGTACAGTCAGCGGTTAGCATTGTGGCCTCGCATCTCCAGGGTCCGGGTTCAATTCCCACCTTGGGTCGTTGCGCAGCATGGAGTCTGCATGTTCTCCCTGTGCTTGGTGGGTTTCCTCCAAGTACTCCGGTTTCCGCCCTTAGTGCAAAGACATCCGGGGTGTATCCCGTGTCCTTGAGTCTCCTTTGAGACCCTGCGCAGGAGAAGCAGTACAGAGAATAAATGAAAGTACTTGTGATGGGCTGACTTCAAGACGTTGATGGCAAGACACCTGTTACTTTGCAAAATCAGTGCACTCTTTCAGTCTTTTTCTTTTTAATCCATCTCTGTAAACAGACACTTATACAGATGCTTGTCCTTATACTGCCTTATTAATAGGACATAGTTTATCTCCACATATTTAGTCACATATGTTGAATATAATGTACCTAATTAATAGAACATAATGTAGATATAACGTATGTTTTAATTCCATTTCCACTGATCAGTTGATGATGAATCCAGTTCCAAGAAAACACTAACACACACATTATCCCTGGTCTTAAAGACAGTTACACTAAAGACTTGCAGATGCAGACCGTATGTGCAAACTTGAAGCAGGTTTTAGTCTAGTTAACAGAAAGATGTGTTCTTAAAATAATGGTTGATTAAATGTGTGGCCTCTTTATATCAATACTGATGTGGTAAATCCCTTAAGGCACAAATTCGCCGTGTTTATTAGACCCGTGAGCACAGCTGCCATTTGTATCTTTGTTGTACCATAATAACTGGTTGTCTTTTCTTGAATTTCTGCACACCTTTTATTTAAAATGTGTATGATAATAAAGTTAATGTTATGTCAACATACTGTATTGTGCATTGATTTTACATTTAAACAAAACCCCAAAGCTTGCTTGAGTACACTACATTTACAGTATTATTTTAATAGTGTTGTGTGTGTGTTTGTGTGGTATAAATAGTGTAACGATTAACTGTCCTTGTGAGCTATTTGTGTATTTATATGAATTTCAATACCATTTCATTTATATATCACTTTTAACAATGGTCACTGTTGCAAAGCTGCTTTAATTGCCCTGAAGAGCAAGACACAGGCAAGAAGAACCAAACTCAACAGGGAAACCATTCTCATTGAGGTGATATCAGATATGATGTAGTATTAAAAAGGTTTGAGACCTTTGAGTTAGTTTTATAACACGCCAACCGATGGCAGCACAAGGCTGCACACACAGTCACAGGGAGCACCGACCTTCATGTGATTTGAACATCACACCGTGTCCCTGCCAAGTTCGGTCCCAGGAGCAGAAGAAACATTGTCAAAAGAAGTCTGCCAAGAACTCCGTCAGTGTGCCGTGGATGCCTTGTCCTTCATGTTGAGGATCATTACCGATGAATCTTGGAAGGTGTATCTTCACAGTGGAAGAGCCTGTCCTCTCCTCGACCGAAAAATGTGAGGCAGGTCCGCAACCACCTGCATGCTCATCTTTTTTTGCCATTCACAACATTATCAATTAAGAATTCGTCACTAGGGGCCAATTCTCTGGCAGCTTTTAAGGCATCTGGGGGAGGACATATGGCGAAAGCGACCGGATCTGTGACGAGCTAATCTCGAAACTTTTTGATACCAACTCGTAGCAGGGATTGATTTGCTGTCATGCTATGTGTTAGGAGGCTGAAAGTTCAGTAAAAGCGAGAGCCAGAAGGAAACAGACATGAGAGCTCCCAGGGAAGTAAAGCAACTAGTCATTTCAACCTTAACAAACCTGAGTGATCAATGAGAGTGGGGAAGACCTCATCTAAACATACCAGTTCACCATAATACTCTACGTCCATGAGTCCCCCAGATCTGCTCCTTTACTTTGCAAATCTATTCACACAAGCCTTGCCTAAATAAATAGGGTTTAAGCCCAGAATTAAACGCTGAGACTGTGTCTAAGTCCCGAACATTATTTGGCAGGGTATTCCATAACTTTGAGGTTTTGTTAGAAAAAGCTCTGCCCCCTGCTGCAGTTTTTATAATATAAGGTACTGACAAGCAGCCTGCATCCTTTCATCAAAGTAGGCATGGCAAATCATAAAAAAAGCAGTTAACTCAGGTACCATGGCATGAGACCATTTAGTGCTTATATATATAAAAAAAAAATAGCAATTAATTTAGTATTAAAATATTGATATATTTATACAAGTTTTTCTTTTCCTAAAGTGTGTATAAAATCTTTTTTACAAACAAATAAGAGTCCACTTTAAAAAAAAAATCAACTTAAAAATGGATCCTGCTTGCTTTAAAATGCATCTTCAAATGAATTCATATTTTAAAAAATATTTTCTGGTAATTTATGATGCATCTATTGAAACAAAGAAGTATGATCCACACTATTTTTAATATTTAAATTATTTAAAATATTTTTAAAAAATAATTGAAGAGATTGTATAGCTCATACTTCTTGTTTCTGTATGTTCAATTTACTATATTATTTATTAATTAATTGAAGCTTTATAAATATACAGTATGCTGCATTATTTCGCATGCAGTTCCGTCTCTCTCCGCTAGAGGTCATGCGCCTTGAGCCATCGTTATTTCGAACGAGCGGTCGTTTGAATCAGCGTTGAAGCGTATGGCGTGCTGTTTTTAATCTATTATACCAGATTTTTTTTTTTAGCTCGCTCGTTCTTTTACTTCACATCCAAGGTAAGAGCAAAATTATTTAATTAAGGATAAACCGTGATTACCGTAAGATCTTAGTGTTAATGGAATGAAACTAGTTTGCTACGCTATGACTTAATTTCGCACCCATATTCCGGCACGTACATCCTGATTAGGCAGCACGAAGCACTCCCCCGCGCGCTTATCCGATACTAGAACTGTGATTGGTCAATTGACGTGGGTCTAGCCAATCCGAATACAGTAGGCGGGATTTAGCGGAATTTGGCTGTGGAAAAAAAAAAGAGAACAGTGTTAGCTGGCTAGTTTAGATACGTTGTAATGTTTATAGATAAATGTTTTAACTGTCTCTGATTGTGTGTCACCGAGTGTATTGTTACGCAAACAGCTAATGTTAATGTATTAAAGTAATAATAGGGTTTGATTAGTGAATTAAGGAGAGAATATCTGATTGAGTCTAGGTTATTAGGTAGGTTAGTTTGTTGGAGATCTGGTTAGGGAATCCCAAACTTTATTAACTAATCATTCCTCAATTGTTTAATCACATTACATGTTGCGAAACTAGTGTTGTAGTGTTTTGTCACTGTCGCCTTGCACCTCAAGGGTCGGGGTTCAATTCCCTCCTCGGTCTGTGTGCATGGGGTCTGCATGCTGCTTGGTGGGTTTAATCCGGGAACTCTGGTTTCCTCCTTCAGTCCAAGTTCCCAAACTACCGGTTAGACAAACCCGCATGAAATCGTGATACTCGTAGAATCGCAATACAGATCGAATCGGCACAGAGGTATTGTGATTATCAGCCGCTCCATGGTGATTCCCATCTCTGTTAATTAGGCACATGTTGTGATAGTCATCGTTTCTATGGTAACAGCTCGTTCACAGGGTGGAATCTCCACATAATCTATGGCTACTAATAAACAGATTAAAAACAAATATTGGTATTTAACAAAGAAAGTTGTCACTTCCAGATACACTGATACCTTGGCCTCACAAATTTTTCTCCTCAAGAACTGAAATACGAAGCATTTTCAGCATGTAAGTGAACGAACTGAGCCGAACCGAGCGCCGGCTAAGTTGCGCGTACGTCTGGGAGCCGTTTAACATTAGTTTCCCTCAGTGGACAACCAAGCGCAGCACTTTTATATATACTTGCAAGATTTAGTGAAGACATAGCACAATGGGTCCCAAGGATGGTAGCAAGAAGAAAAGGGAACCGCTTTCAGTTTGATTTTTAAAACAGCCGGTGCCAAGAGAAATCATAGCTTAAGGTTAAGTGAGGTTTAATGTCTTTTAATTTCATATTTTACTTACATTTACATGCCTTTTCTAAAAGTTGTGTTTGTTTTTAGATGCTCTATGATTATATGTGTTGGAAATTGTTAATACTGGTTATATTATTGTGTGACCAGAACGGATTATCTGCATTTACATTATTTCCTATGGGAAAATGCGATTCACAATACAAAATTTCGCCTTAAGAACTCGTCTCTGAAACGGATTAAATTCGTACTGCTGTATAACCAATTCTGTGCCAGTGGCATGTAACACCATTCGCTCTATCATTTGGAGGTTGCGAGTTTGATTCCCGCTATAGCTATCTGTAGCCATAAATCTAGGGAACACATTGGCCATGTCCTCAGTGGAACGGTGAACTCCCACATCACAACTGAATTAATTATAATGCTGTGGTATAAGGGGAATAATTAGCACTTTCCTCATTTCTCATTCATCATCCTTCCTTGAGAAAGCTTCCTTAAGGTCCCTCATTCTCATGTCGGTGTCCGTCAGGACGAGATCAAGTCAGCATGGTTTTGTGCGGCCTTTTCTGCATGTATTCCCAGCATGATAGATTTTTCCAGCGATGAATCGGCTCGCATGACATGTCCAAAGAAGGTTAACCGTTGTCTGGTGATCTTAGCTTCGAGCAAGGTATCTGTTTTGATTTTATTGTTTTTCCTCGCTGTCCAGGGAATTCCCATCAGTCTTCTCCAATACCAGAGCTTAAAACACTCTAGCAGTGATAAATAACTTTCAAATCCGTCTTTTTTTCCCTGTAACAGGTGTTTATTCCTTATCTTTGGTGCATGAAGTATACAAGAAAACTTTTCACTGTCACATGGCACAAGCGTTACTGTATTTCATGTCTTCTGTCCGTTTCAGGAGCTCCTCTACTTTGGCATGCTGGCACGTTCCTGCCTCGATGGCTCCTACCTGCCCAAGCAAGAGAGCGAATTTGTTCATAAAGTCCTTGGGGACCTGGATGACTTCCAGCAGAGAGATGATCAGAAAAGGTGATAGCTGAAAAGCAATGATGCCAAAGTACAGGCTGTGCATTTGTACTTTACCTATACACCGCATACAGACTTAATAGATCATTTCGTGTTGGGTCAAATCATTTTTGTGGTGCTGTAGGTATTCTACATCTAAATGGTAAGCAATTCTAAAGGCATTACTGTAACCCTGTACTGATAAAAGACATGTTTAAAGCACTAATGGTTTGGGTTAAAGCACTGTGGTTCGAACCTCTGGCAAGACAGACCTTTCACACCATCCTTACTGCGAGACATGGTGCTGGAAGCATCATGGTCTGGGGATGCTTTTCATCTTCATATCTTATGTTTTTTTTTCCTTCAAACATGAAGCAAATTACAAGAGAACAATAAAAAGAGCAAAGCTTGTGAGAAACTTCTAAAGCAGGATTGATCACAAATAAAAAGATGAATAGTAAAGGTGGGGGAAAATCGATTCAGTTACGTATGACGATTCTTTCAGGTGGCAATTCATGTATCCGTGACATTGACTATGAAAAAAATCTATTTTTTAAATATAAATTAAAAAATGACATACAGTATGTTTGTATTTGAAGTTGTTTGCAAAATTAGTTTAGAATTGTAACAAAAAGTGGGGGAAAAAAAAACATCGAATTGGGATGTTAATGAAATCGTGATACTAATACAAATTGAATCAGCAGCTGGGTATCGTAATGATTCCATATCGGGAGATCCCTGGTGATTCCCATCCCTTGTGAATAGTATACACTGGCCAAGTTAAAGAATATCCGGTACTGTAAAATTGCAGTCTGGTATTAAAACTTAATCAGAGAATAACACACACTATCACCATTTCATGTTCCCTCCACTTTAAGCGTGCTCCTCTTCCCACCAATGCCGAGTCGACTGCGGTTTCTGATCCACAAGACGGCGGAGAAGTTTCCAGAACTGAGCACTTTCTCTGTGGGCGAGGCATGGGACCGCAGAGTGGCCGTCTGCTACTCCGCGCTCAGGTACAGCTCGAATAACATCAACTCACACACAGCGCTCAAGTCCCACCGCTCAGCTTTGACTCCGTGGCACTTCTGGGATTTTAAGCTTACAACCCTAACCGCTATAATCCTAACCACTGACTCACACTTTAACGGAATGTTTTTTATTTTAATCTGTTTATCAGCATGCTTATTGTGTTGTGTGCCCAACCTGGAGTGTGTGAACAGATAGGGATTTTCAGTAACCGCAGAGTGCCGTGTGTCGTGCCAGGTTTCCTCTTAGAGTCCATAACAACATTGCGACGGTTTCCCGAGCCAGCCTGGAAAAAAACTTTTTATTAATATGTACATTTTTAAAAAACATTCACAAAAAGCGCAGTCAAGTGCAGTTATTACAGCATTTTAAAAGTTACATGATTTTTAAACCTTGCACCTAACAGGATGTAACTTCCTGTCTTTCCATCTGTTATTATATTCCATCTATATTTTTTTAAATGTCCACCTGTATCTCTATCTGTCTGTTTATCCTTCTCTTTACCGTCTGTCTATCCGTATGGCAGGTTGCCGGTGGAGGACCACAGCAGTGATACAGACGCCGGTGGGTACGAACAGCCGTCGGTGAGCAAAAGAGGGACGGAGCGAAAAACACAATCGTCTTTCAGCAGGGGACGCCGACGACCGGACAAAGCCATTTACGTCCCCCGCGCTCTGAGACAGCCCGAATATGAGACGATTCTCAGCTCGTCCAGCTGCTCTCCCAGCCTCAGCGTCTCTGAGGAGTCTAGTTCTGACACCACAGACCCTCCACCGGCCAATCACGAGCCTGGAACCGACAGCGCAGACGAATCGGTGGGCGAGCCGGACGCAACCGCGTCCACCGCGCAAGTGGAGACTGGGGACTACGGTCAGACTCTGTCCTATTTCATGGCGATGACTCTGGAGGAGAAGAGCGAAGATAGCTCACAAACCAATACGTCGTGTCAGGACACAGAGGAGACGGACAACTACCACCATGAGGTACAGGGAAATATTCACGATGGTACTCTGTACGGCCATGAATGGAAGAAAAGCGCAGTGCTTTTAGCGTGCGAGTCCATCAGTCCTCTCGCTCCAAGTCTCAGTTCGTCATTAGGATTGACCTCAGCATGGAAAAAACTTTAGCAAAACTAGACATAACTTAAATTTTTTCCCCCCCAAAAAAACAAATGAAAAAAACAAATGTTCACTCTTGACTCATTTAAAATTTTTGACAAGTTAATATTTCAATGTTTTTAAAGAATCAACATCTTCCACCATTCTTATGGGGTACTAGCACGGCTACTATAGCTAATGGCAAGGTTTCTATTTATTAAAAAAAATTTAGGAGCATTGCCTTTCTCCAAAAATAAATGAAACTCCAACAAAGTAGAGATGAAATGTGTAATTTTCAACTTAAGATCACATTGCTGAAATAACGGAAGGCCACGAGTCAATCAATCAAGCCACGAGTCAGGTTTGCTATTTAACTCTCAGCAGGTATGACTGCCAACTAATAACTGGGATTATGTTTCATCTAGTCTTGTTTTTTTTTAAGCTACACTCCAAGTTATTCAACCTCCATTGAAAATCTTTTTTTTTGGCCAAAATTACTAACTTGCGGCTGATTGTAATAAATCAGTGAAACAAGAGCAATTTCAGTAGCTCAACACAACTAATACTGTATAACAAGTGGTTTCTCCAAAGTCAACACAAAATGCTACTTTTAATGACTACTGCAGTATCAAAAGTATTCAACCTCTTGATGAAAAACATTAGTACAGCCCCCTTTATCTATTATGACCTGCTGCAAACATGATGTATAGCCAGACGCTAGCTTCTGGCAGTGTTTCTGAGGGATCGTAGCCCGTTCTTCTTAAGTAAGATTGCTTTTTTAAGACTGTTTTTTTATTTTTTATTGGATTTAAGTCAGGTGACTGTGATGGCCACTCTAGAACCCTCAAGGACTTCATCTGAAACCAAACCTTGGTGGACTTTGAAATATGCTTGGGATCGTTGTCCTGTTGGAATGTCCAGTGACACCAAAGTTTCAGCTTCCTCACAGATGGCGTGACGTTTTCTTGAAGGACATTTGATTAATCCTTGCCCTCGACATGCTGCAGGTTTCCAGTAATGGAGGAAGCAAAGGAGCGCCAGAGCATCACAGAGCCGCTGCCACAATGCTTCACTGTAGCCAGGGTGCACTTTTCTGCTTCATTCTTTCTTTTCCAAGCATACAGCTGATTAATAGGCGCAAAAAGTTAAAGTTCTGATTTTTGGGTCTATAAAACAGAATTCCCAAAGTTCTGTGCCTTTTTAGATGGGTTTTAGTGTATCGAGGCTGACACTGTTTCTTCAGTGCTTTTCCTGCAACCATCTTTCTTTAGTCCTTTGCAGTCAAGGTTTTTTCAAAGTGATTTTTCATCACTTGCGTCCTCAGAAGGTGATTGCTTTGTCTTTCTGCCGTGTCCAGGTAGTGTACCCACTGTTCCTGTAATGTTGAACTTTTGCTTTGCTATTTTTTTATATCCTTGTCCTTTGTGCAAGGCAATGATCTCTTCTTTTAACAACTATGGACAACTTTCTTGACTCAGCCATTTCTGACATGCAGTCAAACAAATCTCTATAAAGTTCAGGTATTTGATGTGTTCTAAATCAAATACACCCGAGGCATCTAATCTCTGCTTGACACAACACCCGATTCTCAAATTTGTGCTCTAATGAAGGATTTTATTCAGGGGGGTTGAATAATTCGGAGACTGCACTAATCATTAAAAGGGGCATTTTGTGTTGAATTTGGAAAATCGCTTGTTATATTAGTTGTGTTGAACTATTTAAATTGCTCTTATTTCACTGATTGTATTACAAACAGCTGCAAGTTAGTAATTTTGGCCCAAAAAGCTACTTTCATTGTGGGTTGAATAATTTCGAGTGCAACTGTTTCTAAAAAAATTCTGTGCGAAGATCAATTCGCTGTCAGTTAGAGCAGGAACACCCCTACAGCGTGGCACATAGCGATGATGGAGACAGCGCTGGTTTTTTACTTGACACAGCAGCGATTTTTTTTTTTTTTTCTTCTTCTTTCTTTCTTTTTTATTATTGTTCTTTCTCCCCTTATATAAAAGACGTCTAAAAAGTGAGTGAAACGGTCTTGTTTGTCAGCTTCCTCTTTGTCTTTGTGTGTGTTTGTTTTTATTAAGATCATGACCCATTTGAAGGAAGAAGCATCGGCGATAGAGAACACACAGAGCGATTACTCCAGCTTCGAGAACGTGTGGCTCGACCACAGTGAGTTTGACCACATCATTGAGATCTACGACTTCCCGTCGGTGTTCAAAACCGATGACCTGCTGGATGCTTTCTCAGAGTACAGGTAATGGTGTCCCCCATTGGACACAACTAAATTAAGGAGAATATCGGGGGGAAAAAAAAATTATGTACTTTTCCTGTAATGTTTGGACATACCTTCTAATTCAGTGTCTTTTTTTTGTTTGTTTGTTTGTTTGTTTATTGATTTATTTTCTACATTCTAGAACAATATTGGATTTTTTTCAAAACTATGGAATAACACTAGGTAGCATTAGGTAATTAAGTAACAACAGTCAGATGTAATTTTAAGACATGAAGATCAGCTGTTCTGGAACAGTTTTTGTCAAGATTATTTGCAAAACCCATCAAGCTCCATGATGAAACTGTCTCTCATGAAGACCTTCCCAGGAAAGCGAGACGAAAACGTCCCTCTGCTGCAGAGGAGAAGTTCATTTAGAGTCACCAGCCTCAGAAAATCACCAATTAACAAACAGCACCTCAGATTAGAGCCGTTATGAAGGATTTACAGAGCATAAAGTAGCAGATACATCTCAATATCAACTGTTCAAAGGAGATCGTTGATTATTTTGAACATACTCAGCATATTTTTACAATGTAGAAAGAGATAAAAATTAGGAATCACCATGAAATTAGAAAGTGTGTTGAAACTTTTGACTGGTAGTGGAATTAACTAAAAAACAAAAACAGATGTTTTACTGCGACAGGCTGCAAAGTGCCTAAAGATACAATTTAAAAAATGGTTGTTCATGTAACAGCCTCAGCAGCGACCTCATTTCCCCTCTCGTCTATTCCAACCACTCAGCATCCAGCATCACCAGTGTACTAATCACCGGCCTGATCATCTGTCATCATCTGCACCTGTTTCTCAGTGGTTCATGCCTTAGGTTAGATGTTTGCTTTTCCTCGAATGATTCATAGGTCACTTTGTGGCTTAAACAGAAATCATGCCTCTGAAACTGCTCAGGTACAGGGACTGGACTGAAAATAAGAGAGAAAAACTTCTTAAAAGTGAGACCCAAAAAAGTCCCTTAGGCAGCCTGGAGAACTGTCCCTCAAAACCACATTAAAAATACATGAAGGTCTGGCTCTTTGGAAGCAACATATGAGGAAATGAGGGGTGGCTTATGACTGTTGCTCAGTACTGTATGCTGTATGCGCTGATCAGACGATGTTTGTGGTTTACAGTGAAGGAGGTATGAAGATTAAATGGGTGGATAACACTCACGCTCTCGGCGTCTTTTCCAGTGCATCAGCAGGTATCGGTTACGTTCCAATATAATGTTTGTAAAGGTAATAGTTACTGATAAAATACCTCAGTCCTAGATGTGTCATTTAACAACCTTTGAAATTGCTGATCAGCTGATCTGTCTGTGTGTCTGTGTGTGTGTGTGTGTGTGTGTAGCACTGCAGGCTCTGTCCGTTAGACACCCGCTGCTGAAGACAAGAACGCTGTCTAAGGCCAGCAAAAAGGCCAAAGGCAAAGTAGCAAGACGTGCAGGTGAACAGTACTGTAGTTCAAATAGAGGACTTTCTTCTTCTTCTTTTTTTCTAGCTATTATGTATTATTAATCAACATGGAAAAGACAAGAATGTCTACCTAATCTACACAAGCTCATCCTGTGTCACACGATTTTAGTTGTGTTAAAGTCTATACAGTTTCAACATGTCACAGACTGACGGGTACAGAATTAGTACAGTTAATAATAGTACAGAATAAGAACATAATGGACGCTTTTACAGGAATGGCTACTGGTTAATAAAATGCTGAGGATAATAAAAACTGACTATAACCCATCGCAACCTTGAGACAAATGCGAGTGAGTTTATTAGCAGTTAACTAGATAGGCACTAACGTACTTGTATTACATAAAGTATAGTACAGGTGTACAGAAGCAGTGAGTAATGTCAGTAAAGTGTTAGTAAAGGTGCTTACACATATCAGGCTGTCTCTCTCTCTCATGTATCATTTTGGGTTTTAAATAAATTTATTTATTTATTTATTTATTTATTATTAGGAAAAGCCTTCATAATTGTACAGTCAATTATGTAACTAAAGATTTGATGGGTTTCTTAAGGGCGTTCACAGTAAAAAAGAGAAATTGAAATGAAAAGAAGATGAGTGAGATCTTCAGAACCAGAAGGTGGCGCTAATGCAACATCGTGGCCAATTAAAAGAAGAAGAAGAAATATGTAACTATTCTATCAAAACAAAATTGGCCAAATCTAATAGCAAGAGAAAATAGCATCATGCTACAACTTTTCCATTTACATGTACAGTACTGTGCAAAAGTCTTAGGCAGAGGGACTATCTGACCATTTCGATTCATTCACATTACATACAAACGTTATTTGTTTATCATGTCTGCATAATTATGTACAAAATCATTCAGTATTTCCGTATATAACTTAAAAATGAATAAATAAATAACATTACAGGAGGATATATGCATGGCTGTAAAAAGAAAAAAAAGGAAGTATGTATATATGTGTGTGCAATGCACATAACTCATTGGAACAACATTTGAGAATAGAGTGT
>JAOTRS010000008.1:21205901-21220537 GCA_028565755.1 Dinotopterus cunningtoni | reverse complement strand
ATAATATATACTGTACTGTTTCAGAGTCTACATGCTGAATGTTCCAAAATCTTTAATAATGGCCAGAAAGACAATAGTGGTTTCATTACATGCTTTGTTTGGAGTGTTTTGAAGCTCATTAAACCCCTCAATACAGGTTGGCTTCTGCTACATAATAGTATTTCTGGTATTCTCTTTCAAGGGAAATACAGCCATAAACATCAGCCAGTTCACTGGTTCACTTCACAAACATCACTGGACTTACTCCTGCTGCACTAAACTCGTCTGTTCTGTACTTTTATTTTTATACCACAAAGATAATGACTGTAACTGAGCAGATGGTTGGACTCGAGCTGAACAGCACTGACAGAAACCTCACCTGTTTGGCAGTTATATGTCCAGATCCGATATCCATCATAGCGACATTTACACTTCATGATGTTATTGGTGTAATCGGACTCAGCTACTTCATAATTAGGGTTAATTACAACCTGTCAGAGAGAGAGAGAGAGAGAGAGAGAGAGAGAGTTAGTTGCTGTAAACAACTTTGAGATAGATGCTGTTGATTGCAAAAGTTTACACATCTTTGGGGCAAAGATTTAAACAGAACATTTAAGTGTGTTAACAGGCTTCAGATTACCTCATCATTATATTTAACAGAGATAGTTAAAATTTTAGTAATGTGGAAATAAATAATTCGAGTAATTTTTTCAAGTCATTAGTCTACATTGCATGTCTTTAGACTGTGGGAGGAAACCAGAGAACCCTGAGGAAACCCATCAGGCACACAAGAAAGAACACGCAACCTCCATGCACACAGATCCGAGGTGGGAATCGAACCCTCGACCCTGGAGGTGTGAGCCCACAGTGCAAACCGCTACAATTACAACCATTATAAATACAACTATATTTTCAGACAGACCTGAAATATATAATCTCCAGGTTTGATGTCAGTGATGTCGATCCACTGGCAATCGATGTCGTGTCTGTATGTGTCCCTGCAGCCCACTGTGATCCCCTGAGCACCGAAATTAGCACACGCATAACGCTTCTGTATGCCTGTAGAAGGGATATATCACGGCATGAAACCTCAGGAATGCATGCATAATGTGTTTATTATTCTAATCATGTATTTAATCACAATCGATCATTTAGAGCAATTAAGCTACTATTTGTATAAATCCAATAAATGTTTATAAAGGAATTATCTACACTTCTATATTTAAATACGATCTACAATTAACTCATAGATCATAACACATCATACACATGATCGCTAGATGTGTAATATATTAGTACTAAACTGATAGACATGTATGTGTGTGTCTGACCTTCATCACACTCGCTGTCCTCCAGGCAGAAGCTGGCTTTGTGTCCTTCAGCCACTTTAGTGCCGTTCAAACTCAGAAGGTCGTAGTGAGTGAAAATCTCCATGCTGTGGTAGTGCCTAACACATACACACACACAAGCAATGCTTACACATGTTGTAAAATCCTACAACTAGAAAATATAGTGATCTTACATTAATTACTTATAATAATTCTTATAATAATAATAATAATGAAGACAATGAGAGGAGCTGAACGCTGCCTTTCTCACCTGTGACACTCGTGCCACACCCAGGCGTGCGGTCCGGCGCGCGGCCTGAAGTCACTGTGTCCGTTGTTGTGGATCTGAGAGGAGAAGCGCAGCAGTCTTCGGTATGAGGATGGGTCTGCCGTATTGGCGCTGTTGGCGAGGCAGTTCTCCTCATGAGCGCACTGCAGAGCGTACAACGGCCGGTCCTCCAGATACGTGGTGTGTTCCACGATCTCTGCGTTTAGCACCAGGTCCGGGGCATCTGAGATATAATTAAATGTCATTAACACTCCAAATAATACACACACAGAATATTATTATTATATCATAATATTTTTGTGTGTGTCCGTGTCCTGCTCACTCTCAGTGCAGGAGACTCCAGCAGCGTATCTTCCTCCTCCTCTTGGGCATTTGACATATTTTCCGTGATGGAGACACTGAGCCAGAGTCATCTCGGTACCTGAACAGCGAACTCCACTCATCACTATCGTATCAGCTCCGGCCTCACCCTGCCAGTACCATGTCTCCTACAAACACACAGACAAACGGTTCGAACAAAATCCTTCCTGTATGCTTACGATGTGCAGTGTGATCCGCAGTAGCGCTGTGTCTCCACCAGAGGGTGTAGAGCAATCATGGCATGGCAGCTGCGGAACATCTGGAATTTCAGCACGTGTTTTATAAAGCGATGTCCTAACATTTTGATTAGATGTTCAGAGACAATGTTCATGTTGTACATAAATTGTGTATGTGTATGTGTGTGTGTGTGTGTGTGTGTGTGTGTGTGTGTGTTTGTGTTAGTGGGTGTGTGAGTGAGTCATACCCCCATTGCTCTGGTTCTAAGGATACACTATCACATTTTCCATCCATTCTGTCCTTTCTTTCCTTTCTCAGCATTCACCCTTACTTCTACTGTCCCTTTGTCTCTCTTTATCTGTCTCTATGTCTTCAATTTTTACCCTGCTTAATCTCTATATCTCTAACTCTATCTCTTTCTGTCTCTCGCACTCTTTCATTCCCTCATTTTCCTTTATAATCTTCCTTTTTCTCATCTTCTTTTTTTCTTCCTCTCTGTCTCTCTCTTAATTATCTCTATCTATTTTTCTCTCTGCAACCATTCAATTCTTTCTCTTTTCCTTTTTTTCTCTCTCTGCGCCTCTAACCATCTCTTCTCTCCCACAATCATAATTCACAATCTATCAACTTCTTTTTCTTCACCAGGAAACTCATTATTAATCCTGTTTAGCCAGAACAATGTTCTCTATACACACACACACACACACACACACACACACACACACTCAGACTAGAGTCAACATTACAGCGATGGAGCTCATGCTTAATGTTGTGGCCAATTTTACCCAATTATTATCATAAAATGTCATGATGGCAGTGCGGACTGGTCCAGTTTCCACTCATAAACCCCTCGTACGAGCCCAGTGCAGCCAGAATGAGCAGCTTGACACACACACACACACACACACACACACACACACACACACACACACTATTTAGTACTGTTATCACAGGCATGAACAGATTCTGGGGTTATTACTCTTATTACATACAGCAGATGTGGGTCTGAAGCAGTCCACGTGACTGTGTGCAAGAAGAAAAAACACGTTACGCATCATTTCCCCTGGCTTTCCCTCATCCCCCAACCTCACCATGAAAACCTAGTGTCGAAAACAAATAAAATAGAAATAAATAATAGAAAATGAACTCTTTCTTTGCATGTGGATAAAAATTTTAAACCTGGTGGAGCTAGGGCTCAAACCACCAGCCTTCAAATCAGTAACTCAGAGCCTTAACACACTGAGCCACCATAGATGTGATAACCTGCTGATTCAGTTACATTCAGGTCATTTCTGATTTCTGAAGCCTAGACCTGAGCAACTGAAGTAACCCCAGATCATAACACTGCCTCCGGAGGCCTGTACAGTGGGCTCTGTGCATGATGGGTCCATCGCTTCATGCGCTTCCCATCTCACCCTGACACACACATCACTCTGGAATAGTCTCAATCTGGACTCTTAAGACCACATGACCTTTTTCAATTGCTCCAAAGTCCAAATTTTATACTTTCTTTTTACGCTAATTTACGCTGATGAGTCGCACTAACAAGTGGTTTTCTTATGGTCACATAGTGGTTTAGTCCCAAACCTGTAAGTATGCATTACACTGTGTGTGCGTGTGTGTAAATCTGCTTATTTACACTAATAACCACAGCTGTCATTTCTATTGTCCATTTTTTAGCATGCAACTTCACCAAGTGTTTGAGTGATCTCCATTCGTGATTTTTTTTTCCACGAAGTTGAAGGTTCAGCACTATCCATTAGGTTTTAAAAATGTAAGTCAGTTCTTAACCCATTTCCAGTAAATCTTCTTTAATAAACTGTTTTTCGGTATTTGACCCTTCTGAAGTGGTGACCCTTTTTTTTGATCGGGCAGTGTATCTTTATATATACAGTATATGTCACATATAGAAAAGAAATTCCCTAGAGAATTACAGCTTTTGCAAAAGCAATGGATTGTCACTTATCTTTCTGTGGTGGTTTATGTTAATGTAATCTGCAGCCAATTTTGCGTCTAACTTTTTATTGTGCTTTTATAATATATTTTACCTTTGCAGTATTTTTGCAGTGTAAATTACTTTTTAAAACCCCCCATTTTCAGAGAACAGTAAGTACTATATTAGCATTATAGAAATGTATGATTTTAAGGAATATTAGAGTTAATATTAGAGTTAAGAGAGGGAGAGAAGAAAACAACAATTCTGCCTGGTAAAACTGAACTTTTTTTTTTTTTTGGTGAGTTTCACTAACAAGTGGTTTTCCCATGGTGATACAGCTGTTTAGTCTCAATCCTGTAAGTTCTCATCACATTGTGTGGTATGGAAACAGTATGGAACTGTTTCTACTTTCTATTAATATTTTAATGTTTTTGTAGCTAGTTAGTGGTTTGTACGTTGACTCAGCTGTGCGTCTCACCTGGAAGGCATGATTGGCAAAGCCGTATCCGAGCTGTCTGCACACCACCATGGCCTCCATGATTCCCCAGCTCTCGCTGCACACCGTCCCCCACACCATCGAGCCGTTCTTCTCAGAGAGCACCTCCACTCGGCCCTCGTACGGATTCCTGCCTCCGCTCAGACGCAGCTGCAAAACCAACAAGCACCGCTCAGTATTGCGTGCAACTGGACAGAATAATGAGGAATATTGTGATCTGCAGTGTCTACGAGCTCCAGGAGTATGGACTGCATTACACATCTGCAGTCTGAAAATGTAAATAAGTTGATAGAAACTCTGCCAGGAGCTGTTTCGTTCTTATAAAATCCAGAGTGAAATTTCTCATACACAGTTTTTCTTCACAGGAAACAGGAGAGCTGGACTGGACCAGCTTTTTTTAAAAATAAAAAAAATTAATGTTAGAAATTGGCCTGTTACTCAGATTTTCTTGATAAATTACACAACAACTGCAACCTTGAATGCTCCTGTGACGTGCCCGAGGGATAAATTAAGTGATTTGTTTTCCAACACCAGAAATGTCCTGAAGTGTTGTTTGCCATTTTTAATCATTATAGAAAGGCATAATTATGTCTGTTTAATTCATTTCTACTCCCCTATTATGTTAATTTTACTTTAAACATTCAGAGTGGACTCCAAGTTGCATGAATTTCAATTCTTGTATTGGTCAATTACTGTGTCGGTCCCCCTAATGTGACCTCATATAAGAAGACACCCTCCCCCAGCTTGTTGGGGCGGAGATAAGCGGTAGCTAATTTACATAGCAATTGAGACCTATGTTACAATACCAAAAAAATAGGACCTTTAATGTTGTTGAACCTTCATGACACAAGTTACCTCCAGCTATCGATTACATTCCAATAGCTATTCCACCAGCCTGTCATAGTAAATAGACCTAAAGTAAATATTCAGCTTCCCATGTTACAGAGATTTCACAAAGCTCTCAATCCTCAGTCTGTTACCATGGAAACAATAATATATCAGCACAAACGTATTAATATAAGCCTGCGATTAGAATTACTACAGCTGTCAGAGCTGCCGGTACAGAAGATAAATTAGCACCTTCAGAAAATAAAGTACTCAGCAGTGCAATTCAGTGGTAGAATAGTATTTGAGAAACTGCAGGCTATACAGTATAACTTTCAGGAACATTCAGGGACTGGGTGAATTCTGCCAAACACGAGTTCACCAAGAAAAACAGCACAGAAATAATTAAAGCTGTTATTGAGATTTATTATTACTATTTTCTGTTTGAGCATTTTCCTTCCTTTTGTTTATTTAATTTTTTTGGTGATTTCATGATGTCATCACTACTGAACTGTACTGGGATTTGTGGTTCTGTAACTGCTCAGTTCCAGGTCAATCCATTATATTTCGGTCTATTATTATTGTAATTATTATTATTATTATTATTATTATTTGAGACTGTTCAGCTTTCAAATCCCGCTCATACTTTACCATTCTATCATAAAACCGCCACATGCAGGATTCGCCTCATTGCTGATTGTTCTCATGAATGCAGTGCCTACTTGCGAATACTTCGGTGTTCTAGTAATGTTTTGTATTTATACATGTATTTTTATTTAAAGATTAATATTCAACTGCAAGAGCTGAAATATTTAAATTTATATCGAAGCTTGAGCTTGATTGCCTTGGTTGAACAACAGCTCTGACAAGCTGCAAGCCACTGAGACATTAGATAGCTTTGAAGCATTTGATTTTATCTTATTAACTTATTGAGACAAAAAAAAACTGAGAATGATACAAATTAATTTTCACTACATCTGCTGCTTAAGTCTTAACATCTTTTGTCAGATGTTACTATGATATACTGAAGTATAGTTACAAGCATTTCATAAGTGTCAAAAGTTTATGCAAAGAGTCAGTATTTGCACTGTTGACTGTTTTTTTTTTTTTTTTGCAAGAATTCGTCCTGGCATGCTGTCAATCAGCTTCTGTGCCACATCCTGGCTGATGGCAGCCCATTCTTGCATAAATCAATGCTTGGAGTTAGTCAGCATTTGTGTTTTTTGTTTGTCTTGAGGATTGACCACAAGTTCTCAGTTGAATTAAGGTCTGGGGAGTTTCCTGGCCATGCACCCAAAATTTCAATGTTCCCGAGCCACTTAGTTATCACTTTTGCCATGGAAAGGTGATCCATCATGCTGGAAAAGGCATTGTTTGTTACCAAACTGTTCTTGGATCATTGGGAGAAGTTGCTCTTAGAGCTCTCTTTATTCATGGCTGTGTTCTTAGGCAAAATTGTGAGTGAGTCCACTCCCATGGCTGAGAAGCAACCTCACACATGAATGGTCTCATGATGCTTTACTGTTGGCATGACACAGGACTGATGATACTTGTGTCATTCTCAAAATTTTTGGCCACCCCACAGATGGGATAAGTCAGTACATTATGTGTGACTTCATTTTGTTGCCACATAACGTTGCTGAGCCTAAGCAACCCCAGATCATAACACTGCCTCCAGAGGCTTGTACAGTGCACTTCTCATTAACACTTGAACATTTGGGCGCAAAAAAGAGGTGCCACCATTCCTCATTCCCATGGAGAGTGATCACTTCCCTTTAAATTTCTAATGTTAAACTTGACGCAACCCTCAAGCATTGGTGGCTCAGTGGTACTGTAGGTTTCTGTCTGCCATGCAGAAGGTTCGATTCTCACCCAATGACCAAACCCCAGCCACTGAATGCGGTGCTGATTCCAAGCCTGGATAAAATGGGAGGTTTGCATCAGGAAGGGCATCTGGCTTAAAACCTGTGCTAAGTTGTGTTTGGGTCAGATGGTCTGCTGTGGCGACCCCTTGATGGGAGCTGCTTCAATTCATTAGCAAACTTTCATTTAAAAAAATTATGTGAATTTGTTTCTTGCTCCTTTGAACCACTTGTTTCTTCGGGTGAGAACAACCAAAGCAGTGCTCGAGCCTCGAGGCTTTTACGTTCTTTATGACACCGAAGGTCTAGACGCAAAAACAACATGAGGTCGTATATGAACCATACCCACCCAACCACCAGACCAAACACATCAAACCCACAAATGATTCTTTGTTTTGTTTGCCAACGTGAGATAACCACAAAATAAAACATGAGAGGAAATTCTTTATGGATGAGCTACCTGCCCAAAATGAGCTGAAAATACAGGCTTACCGATTAGGAAATGAACCAAAACAATCTCCAGAATTAGAAAGCAGGAGAAACAATTTGAACTAAACAAAACAAGCAGCTCACCCCATGTGAAGATTGGTTTATATAGAATGTTTTCCATACCCATAAAATGTCTGACTTCATAACAGGTTTAACATGATGAAACTACATCGCAGAGGGAGCTCGCTCGTGAAAGGTTTTAAGTTACTGACTGGTATAATGTGAAATCAACACAGTTCACAAGACAAAGCAGCGGTTAGTAGGGTTACAGATGTTTATAGGTTTTACTGCTGGCTGCTGGATCTTTTTTTTTTTTTTATAAAAATTATTTCATATCATAATAAAATGTAAAGAAACGTTATATACCCTGGTGTGGAAGCCCATGGCAGGGATGTTACACCTCACAGCTGCGTCCTCCTCATGACTGCAGCCCAGAGACTCTCTGTTAAAATGACACTCAGTCAGAGACTTCTCGAACCCTGAACACTGCACCTCGTTCATGTGCACCGGGCCCATTCCTACACACACACACACACAAGAGAGAGAGAGAGAGAGAGAGAGAGAGAGAGAGAGAGAGAGAGAGAGAGAGAGAGCACTCATATTAATCACTGCACCATTACAGTTTGTAAAATCTGATCCAAATCTTGTTCCTATTTGTTTGTCATCTTTGTTTTTTCAATGATAACTTTTGCACTTATCAGTATAAAGTAAAACAATCTCAAGTACACGAGGAAGGAAAAACATCAGATTAGCTACAGTTTATGTTATTTTTATAACCTTAAATTTAGGACCATGTTAATTTGAAGTTAAGACCGTATAAAACTAATTAAGACCTCCGGAAAGTGTAATTTCAGCAAATAAACACGAGACGAGTTCATAGGGGCTGTTTCATAATCCTAAATAATGAACAAAATAATGGAAACGCAGTAGCCTTCGTCCACACACACACACGCACACACCACAAAATAGTCATTAACTTTTCCCATGAGCAAATAATTAAGAACCCAACAAGTAAATGCACTTGGTTCCACTACTATTATAGTCAAGTTTTACAGCGTAGAACTACCTTGCCGCCTTTCATTTAAATTACCTTACCTCCGGGTACTCCGGGTTCCTCCTATTGTCCAAAAACATGCAGATTAGGCTAAAGGCCATTCCCAAATTGCTCATAGTGTGTGTGTGCATGATTGTGTGCCCTGTGATGGATTGGCACCCCTTCTAGGGTGTACCCCGCCTCGTGCCCTAAGTCTCCTGGGATCGGCTCCAAGCCCCCCACGACCCTGTACACAGGATAAAGCGGTGTAGACGATGAGTGAGTGAGATGTGAAAGTATACACTGTCCGTCAACATAGCCACCCGATTTGATGTCACTCTGTAATCCGGAAAGATTGAGAAGACTTTTAAGGTGATGGGTGGTGTTTCTGGTGGCTATAACAGTTATAGATGAAAAATGACAAATTGCCACTTTTACGTTTAATTTAAACAAAGAGAGCATTTTTACAATGAGTCATAAATTTGTCTTGCAGAGAGCAGAGGGATTTAAACATTACAAACTGCTCCTTTAAGATGATATCTTTGTTATGTTGGTGTACTAGTATCAAAGAGACATCACATTGGTATAATTGACTGAGGATCATTTTGGATTAGGTCTCAGCCAGACATTCTGTATGAGACTGAAGAACATGTGGTTATCTAAAATGGACAGATGGCGAACGGATGTTTAAACAGTCTCGCAGCTGGACAAGGCTGGACAAGATTCCTCGTGTCTGCTGATGATGAATGAAGACAATTTTCTATTTAACTTCCACGATGTGCGACGACACATGGAGACCGTCTGCGCCTGAGAATCAGCCCAACTTACTGCCTCCATTTGAAATGTTTAACAGTTTACATAAAAAGACTCTACACAAAGTTGAGTTAAAATTAAAGTTGCAAGTTCCACCTTTGAAAACTGGAAACGATCTGTTCTTGCATTTTTATTTAGAACTCAAACTTCTGTTAAGTAAATGATGATCACGGTCATTTTGATCTGAGAGGAAATAGGCTAATTTAGGCTGGTGGTAAACTCGTACTATTTGGGGTAGGTGTGTGTGTGTGTGTGTGTTTTCGAGATGGTTCCACATGAAAAGTCCACTCTTGCTGTATTTATAACATCAAATATCCTTAAAAAGTTTTTTTTTTCATACAGCTGAGGTATTGAGTCATGATGCATGGTTTATGTTTCACAATATTGAAGAACCTCAGAAATTCAGCTAGTCGTCAATGCTAAGAGTAATTATAGTGAAATCGCAGACTTTTCAAGTTTAAGGAAAATGTCAATATTTCTGACACTGATTTATCATTTGCCCTGTTACCTTTACAGTACCTTTAGCTAGCTAAACCTGTTATCGCGTGAGTTCCTATCCAAACTATTGATACTTTTCATTAATCATTATCTGGGATTATCATTAACTTAAACCTTAATTGAATTGCAAAGCAGAAGGAAAAGAACAATGTTGTTAAGCTCATACACCTTGTCCCATTCGCGCGCCAGTCAGAGCTTCTTTAGCAGTGCCGAAGCCGAGCTCGCGACACACCACGCCGGCGGCTTTCATGTCCCAGTTATCGTCACAAATTGTTCCCCAGATGCCATTCTTCAGCACTTCCACTCGACCCTCACCCACTTTCGCCCCTCCACGCAGACGTACCAGGGGTTGCTGCAGAAAAATAAAAAAAGTAGATATTTGTTGAGCTACTTCATAGGAAAATCAGATCTTGTACAAGCTTGTAAAAGCTGATCTTTTTCTAGTTTATAGAAACTTAACCTCCTTAATTTCAGAAATTCACATTGCAGATTAATTTGTTATATAACATAAAACCATATTTAACAATTCATTTAATTCTTATGAGTGTTAGCTGGGTGGCACGGTGGTGTAGTGGTTAGCACTGTCGCCTTGCACCTCCAGGGTCCGGGGTCGATTCCCGCACAGGGTTTGATTCCGCCTTTGTGTGCATATGTTCTCCCTGTGCTTAGTGGGTTTCCTTCAGGTACTCCGATTTCCTCCCACAGTCCAAAGACATGCAGATTAGGCTAAATGGCGTTCCCAAATAGCCGTCATGTATGTATGAGCGGGGTATACCCCGCCTTGTACCCTAGGTCTCCTGGGATAGGCTCCAGGCCCCCTGTGACCCTGTATACAGGATAAAGCGGTATACTGTGGATGATGACGAGTGAGTAAGTGAGTGTTAGCTCTTCTGGGGTCAGCAGCAGTGGGGCTTAAGTTAAAGCTGAACAGCCAGCTGCACGTCAGATAATATGACATCATTTCCAGACATTCTTTTCAACCAAAATGTGAAAAACAACTTTAGGTTGCTTAAAGCAAAACATGAACTATATCCAATATCATCAATTGGATCCCATCCAGGGTGCATTGCTGTTCCACACCCACTGTTCCCAAGCTGAGCTCCAGATTCTTCTGCAATGCTGATCTTAATAAGGCTGGATATTAATGAATGAACAGATGGAGTATAGTGTACTATATAGTAAAATCACTCATAAAATGAATGCTTCTTTTATTTTCAGGCTTTTTTATGCAATGAGAATAACTGTTCTTTCAGAGGTAAACGCAGTTGTTGTACTGGTCAATGGTGCTACTGTCATTTTTTCTTAATACCAACTTTGAACAACTTAAACAAATGTATTCACAATGAAAAATTCCATGCTTTTAATTTTTCCTCTGAAACGTCTGCTGACAAAAAGCCCAATGTAACCAAGCCTCAGCTCTGTAGGTACATGAACCTAAAGCACTGCAGTGTTTATTCAGCATAGTCTTGTTCTCTTCATGGAGTGCTTCCAGATGACAGGATCTGGCTGGAAGCAAGATAGCTATATAAACACACAATCAGCGTGCATTCGAACCACTCTGGGATCTTACATAATCCTTGTCTTTCCAGATCCTTTAAGGCTTTTCCTGGAAGTCCCTGTGTGATGCACTGTTCTGTCGAGCACTGCTGCAGCTTCTCAGTTGAAAAATGAAGACCATTCATTAAAAAAAATAAAAATGAAAAAAAGGTATGAAATGAGCTTTCCTGTCAGAGACGATTTGATTTGGGGTGGTGGCGGAAAAGTCTGAGGTTACATACACTGTTAGGTGTGTAAAATATTTGGATAAGAAGCTACAGTGAGGCCACTTAAAACCATTCCAGACCAACTGGAAACGTGTGTGAAGGCACGTGTCTGGACTGAGTTAGCATTTACCAGACGTTACATGGTGATCTGCTTGCTGGAGATTTTTTCCGGATGGCTTCTTCCTGCCATTGCTCTAAGTGATTTGACATTTTGCCTGCTAGTGAGGGGAAAAAATGTTTTGTAGCTGTTCATGTCAGTCTTATTAAAGCCACTTGGACACTTATTCTCCCTCATCACATTATCTATTGATTTAATGCAATGCAACTGATTTGGCACAGTGGCTTATTGGTGGGCACTGTCATCTGGCAACCCCCCAGTTGGAGGTTTAAATCTCGTCTCCTGTCTGTCTGTGAGTTTGGAGTTTGCATGTTCTCCCTAGGCTTAACAAAAGTGACCACACTTCTGCACAATAGGTTATTAATTCAATTCACAAGGGAAAGTTAGATAAAGTTGGCATGATGTGAAAGGACCAGCTACCATGCCATACACATCCTGCGTCCTTTCCCTTTTAGTCAATTTGCTTTTCTGTCTGGTGCATTTTATTCACATTTGGTTTGAACGTTGCTTTAGCTGGCAAAGCAGAAAAGTACTGTATAATTTTCAGTTGCTTCAAATATTTCTGGAGGAAACAGCCCAAAATGGTAAATGCTATGGCTAAACTGTAGACATTTATATTTACAGCTATAAACTCGAAACAGACCGGATTAAAATGACACAGCATTGCTAAGTAGTAGTACACACACACACACACACACCTCTGCTCTGTAGGCTTTCCTGAATCCTGACGAATGTGTGGGTGCGAAGGCTCTTCCAGGAACACAGCTGATGACAGCGGGCATTCCATTTGAGCATGTGCCGTTCAGGTTTTTCACTACTTTTAGCGCTTTGCCCATCCTGCACTCGGTCAGTTGAGCTTCATTTCCTGTGCAGTTCACCGAGAAACCAAAGTAGTTCTTCTTCCTGCGCTGGGACAGAAGCCTAAGAGAGGACAGAAACAAGATTTAATTTCTAATTTTCCTACAGAACTCTTGTTTTTACTGTTTATTTTATAGAACCATAAAGCTTGCCTTATAACATAACAGATAGTGAGTCCAGAGTAATAACATGAGATTAATTATGAGTATGATATCTGTTGGCTGTTATTATATTTACTAGTTAATACAATTATTTCAATCAATGACAATTATTACATCACTGATTCAGCATGACTCATAAAAAACATACAAATACATAAAAAAAATAAGAATGATAGTTATTTTTTTTAGTTATCATCAATAACTAAGTATGACAAGTGTTCAAGTCAAACCAGGACTTATGATTATGTAGAATAACTGAACACATTTATTTGAGTAAAAACTCCCTTAATGTCTCCATATGATCCCCTGCTGCACTTATCCCAGAGTTTCACTCATGCTTGGATACCATCAAGGTAGAAATTATTCTCAGTACACTGGAGCCATGATCCGACTGCTTCACATCTGAAACGCTGACCTCCCAGGAACTCCTTTAATGGCCCAAATATTTTGAAATGGATTGGAGCAAGTCAGGACTGTACAGGGGATGTGGTAATAACTCCCAAATGCAGATTGGCAATGAAGTGAAGTAGGAAATAAAGCATGCAGAAACTTAGCAAAAGTGAACAAGAGATCATACAAGTAAAAGGTAAACAAGCGTATCATCACCCTAAATTGAACTATACAAAATCCTATAGTGAACAGTACATACACACTTTTGGACTATTTTCATCTTCCACTTTACAGAAATCCATAATGTTTAGAGTCAGGGTTTTATGCAGGACATTATCACACGACGTTACATGAATTAAATCCAAAGAACGCGAGAAAGGTCAGAACTGAGGAACGCTATAAACACAGGAAAACACTTAAAACAAGAAATGAGAAAACACTGCTTGAATCTGCAGTACACATGCACAAGGCAAGAAACTAATCTAAAGAGAGAGAGAGAGAGAGAGAGACCAGGTTAACAAAGGCAGGAAGTGGTGACCATATAAGGAAATCACCAGCCAAAAGGGCCAGATCGTGGGCAGGGTGCTGCAAATGAACAAAAAACAGAATCGGGCCAGACATGACACTAGCTGTGTTTACATGGATTCTAATATTCCACTAATAATGGGAATAATGGCCCAATCAGAAAAAAATGCATCATGTAAACAGCTAAGTCGGAACAGTCTGACTCGATCCGGCTCAAAGGAAAAGAGAGTGGGCTGAAAACCTTTGATAATCTGTTCAATAGTTAAATATTAGTCATGTTAACACCTGATCTGAGTGTTTCTCTCCTTTTGGCATAAATATATATTTATTCTGTGCATGTTTGTTCCCGCGTGTGGGTTTCTGACGCTATTGGGTTTTCGGGAGGAAAATATTGCTTCCATTATTGATTAGTAAACTTTGTCTGTCTCCACCTGTCTTTACTTTGGATTTTCATCCACTGACTACTGACCAAGGTGACAGTGCTAACCACTTAACTACCATGCCACCTATATATTTCTTTTTTTTTCTCTACAGTATAGGTGATGTCATGGTTTCAATTCACCGCTCGGGTCTGTGTGCATGCAGTTTGCATGTTCTTTCTATGCTTAATGGGTTTTGTCTGTGTACCCTGGTTTCCTCCCACAGTCCAATGACATGTAGACCAGTGGCGGCTACTGGTCTGTCAAATAGGGGAAGCTCATTTTCGGCCTACATCATAAAATTGTCTATTTATTTA
>JAOTRS010000008.1:21193236-21205801 GCA_028565755.1 Dinotopterus cunningtoni | reverse complement strand
TTATTATATGATAATTTTATCTTTTTTTTTTCACTTTTTCTCCTCAGCAGAGAAAATTATAAAAAGGTCCTTATTTAAAAACTTGTCATATGGCCCAATCTAGGGTGTGGTTTAATGCATAAATGAAGTCTTGCTCCTGACTGAACAGTGAGGGGTGTTGTAGGCAGCAGACGCCAAAAAACACAGCAGGGTATGTAAGTATTTTAGTACAACACTGTTGTTCTAAAAATATTTCTACAAAAGCCCGATTATACACACACAGGAACAATCGGAAACTTGTTCGGTTTCTGTAACTACTGTTTAGCTACAAACATTTTGGACACAATTTTAAATGAATTCCAGTGTATTAAGAGGTCACTTAGTCATCACACACAGGAAGAAAATGTTGTATTAATGTCATTTTCATGTCAAATTAAGCTCTGGTTTCTGTTAAACTCTTACACTCTACACTTGCTCTGGAACTGAACTGACATATTTATCATACCTCAAATAAAGACCAGTAGCATTTCAAAGCATATCTTTGAACCCAGAGCAGTAAAACTCTAAACACTGACAATCACATGTTCAAGATTTCAATACGAAGTATTTCACATTTCACAAACACAGACTGTGATGGAGTTCAGAGTTCAATGCATTTTACACAACCTAAAATTCAACCGATGCTGACTTGATGCCAAGAGTAGAACACAAGAGTGTGTGCTGATAGAGCAAAGAAAAAGCACTTACAACGGGTAACAAGTACTCAGACAAGGAACATTGGGTAGAAGTGCATTTAAATTTGATTTTCAGATTTAGAATGAGTTGTGCCAAATCCAATCAAAAGGATAGAATAATGCCGCCCCTTCTACCCAGAGACCAGAGTTGTTGTTTTTCTTTGTTGGCTGTGTGTGGGATTGTCAGGATTCAAGCTTTTGATCTCTTGCTGACTGAAAAAATATTTTACCATGTTAAACATTTGTACAGCCACGCCCTAAGACCGGGCCTCACTTGACTGTTGACTTACTTGTAGGCTTTAACATTGAAGCCCTTCACTCCAGGGAAGCCGTACATGCCACATACTACACGGCTGTTTTGTGGAGTCCAGCTCTCATCGCAGATCTGCCTCCATTGGCCCTCATCCTTGACTTCTACGAAGCCCTCTGTGATGGGAACACGCTTACGATGGGAATAGGTGGCTCTGATACGCACATCCTCTATCCGCACATCCAGAGTCTGTGTGTGTGTGTGTGTGAGAGAGAGAGAGAGAGAGAGAGAGAGCATCATTTAGTTGGGTTGAAATGAAACAATAAACAAAACTATACGTTCAGCTCAGTTGGTGGCTCAGTGGTAGGTTTCTCGTCTGCCATATGGAAGGCCCAGGTTTGATTCCCAGCCAAATCCCAAACCCCATCCACTGGACGCAAACCTGGATTAAATGGGAGGGTTGCATCAGGAAGGGCATCCGGCATAAAACCTGTGCCAAGTTGTTGTGCGGATCGAATGGTCCACTGTGGCGACCCCTCGACTGGAGCAGCCGAAAGACTAACAACAGCTCAGTTAAAGAACGCAAACAGTTATTTCTATGAAATTCAGACAGACTGTTGCTCTGTGCTTCTTTACTCAGCCGTTCGGACTTGAATGTAGCTTTTTGGACAGATGTGGGGGTTTTTAACTAACCAAACTAGTGATATGAATAGAGGATGGAGATCTAAATCAAACCCAGACTCTGAGGAATGGCTGAAATGGGAAAACCTCAATCGCTAGACACAGACAAGCCTAACTTCATGCAAATATCAAAAGCCAGAGGAAAGAGGATGGAGAAAAGGGCTCTTCCACCAGCCGCTCTGTGTGGTTTGGCAAGGACTTTCTGCAGTAAACCAGAAGCGCTGCTGGCATTAACCCCATGAAAGAGCAAAAAATGATGTGCCCATCATTTTCCAGACTCAATTCGACCCCTATAATTAACATATTGTGTCACCATAATTGTAATATATATACATAGGAAAGAATGTAAGCTTTTATTTTATGCTAGATGAGGTCATTTTTACAGTGAACGATACTGTATGAGTAAGTTTTGCGAAGGTTGCTGAAGCATACAACACGAAATATTACATCAGTCCAACAGCAGCCCTGCAATTATGGTGGTCATATACGCTATACAATATTTCAGTTCTCTAAACAATCAGACCAAATTCTTTGATTAATGAAGCCCTCAAGATTAAATGAATAAATAATGAGTCAATTATGAAAATAGGTATGATGAGTACAAATGAGTCATCAATTTAATTTCCTTAAAACAAAATTGAAGATAATTAATAAATAAACAAATAATTCGCAATAATCAATGATTCTATTTATTCTCTCCTTTCTGACACTTAGTTTTGATATAGAGACAGGACAAATGACTCCAGTTTTGGATTGGTTAAAGCAAGAAAATGACATCAGCAGTAAGTGCAAACACATGCAGAAAGTGTCCTAACACAGAGATGAATACATTCATATGACTCAAGCATGCAAAAGCTCAAAAGGGTCAAATGTAAAAAAAAAAAAACTCCCCACGAGACATTTTAAATGCATTATACAAGAAACAAGAGTAGACTGAAATATTTTTTATTAGAGCGTGCAAACTGGTTGCAAAGGGCAATATTATATGACTTTAATAAAAAAATAATAATAATAATAATTAAAAAATCAGGACTCATTAACAATCCTATAACAAAACCACAGAATTTAGTTCTCAGCAGTTCTTAAACAGGGATTCAGGAATTGGGAGAAACCAAGAGACCAACATGGAAACCTTCGATCAACCAGCTTCAGTAACTACCGAATCATGGTCAGGGTCAGTTTAGTCCAAGGACAACAGGATGTGGGGTGATAATACAGTACAGTGACTAGACAAGTCAGGTTTTGTGGCAAAAAATGAAATCAGCTGACCACCTGAATGTACTGAATGACCGGGTTATCACATCTATGGACTCAAAGTGTTCCAGGACTCATAATGAAGACAATGTACCATGATTCAAAAAATAATTTAGTAGCCATAAAATAATTTAAAAAGTCCTAAAGTGTTATTAACAGTGACCACCATAATGACAGACTGCTCATTAAATTCAATACAAATCTAGTCACATCACGGTAGCTAAATATCTACACTAGAGGACGATTTGGGATCACTACATCTTATAGCGGGAAATACTGTAACACATTGCTACTTAATCTACAAGATGAGGAGTAATTCTACAAGGAGCCATTAATACGGGACTCTACAGGATATCTCGACTATCTCCTTTAAGATTTTTTTTTAATTAAAAGTTTTAAAAATAAATGCTACAGCTGTGTTCTGGGTTGGTGGAACAAAAACATTGCTTAGTACGAAAAAACACCTGATGTTCTGTGTGGTATTAACACACAACGTGACCTTGGTGTATAAACCGCACATATTTAAGTAGTGCTAACTCAGAGTAACACCTGTGTTTGATCGCTTTGGGGTTTTTCCATGTGTTTCAAGTAAAAAAACCTGTTTCACCTTTGAGCTGCCTTTTGAACTAAAAATGCCAAGACCCAGAAGAACTTCCGCAGCGGACCTCACAAAATTCCAATAATTCTTCTTAAATAATAAAAGAAATATTCTTAAAGGATAAATAACCATAGAGAAAGAATAAAGTCACATGTTGGGGGTAAATCACTTCTTTTCATGTATGTGTGTGAGAAATCTGTATGGCTGGACATGGTGTGTGTGTACGTGTGTGTGTGTGTCTGTGGGTTTAAGAAGGTTTCAGTGCAGACATTCCTCCGGTGCTGCACTGCTGAGTTCTCCCTTCACACCCCACTCCTTTTACACTTCCAGACTCACAATATTTACACAGCACTAATGTTCCTGCATACAGCTGGGGAGCAAGGAGGAGTGTGTGTGTGTGTGTGTGTGTGTGTGTGTGTGTGTGTGTGTGTGTGTGCATCTGTGTGTGGGAAAGGTTACCGTGCCAACGATGCGGCAAATCCCCCCAGTCTTAATCGCATCCTGTCTTGCGGATCACGTTGGTCAGACATGTGCAGAGATCGAGTCGGTAGACGACAAGGGGGATTCTTTTTTTAATCTTGTAGTTAATCTTGTAGTGGGGTTCATGAATTTAAGAGAGAGAGAGAGCGAGAGAGAGAAAGAGAGAGGGAGTTCGAGGGAGAGCTAGGAGCTGGTTTGTTTATTCCCATGTTGGTTGCCCTTTTGAGAGAAACACCCATATGAGAAACATCAGCACACACACACACACACACACACACACACACACACACACACTACAGGATCACGCCATCCTACCAAACTTACAACCAGATGCCATTGTGTTCTTGACTGACTCATTGTGAGGTAAACACACGTTGCTGCTTAATTTCACCATGCTGTGTGTGTGTCTGGGAGAAAGCACATATTGTTCCTGTTTCAGAATCAGAGGTCGTCAGGTCACCTGTTCCAAAAGCTTTCTGACTTCAAATGACTTTTGACCTCTGACTCCCATTCCTCATGACGTGGCCGATCATCAGGGTGACCAGGACAGGATTTGTGGCTAATAAAACAACTGGATTGATTTGCAGTTCTGAGAAGGTGTACATCAATATGCCAGGTTTAAAAAGACAGGTTTATGGGTACACGTAAAAGCTGGTATGCAGAACTCCAAAAACTCGACTATGACTTGCTGGTGGTCAAGTAAGCAATTATGTATGGAAGTGTACCCCTTGGGATACAACCTTAAACCAACATGCAACCCAAACCAAAACTACCAAAAAAGATGATGAAGCAGTTGAAAAACAGTTAGCAGCAAAGGTGTTACCGTACACGCATTTAGACAAGGTGCACATATGGTCTCAAGGCTGGAGATCCAGATTAGGTAATAAGAAAGTGGAAACACAGATGATGTACCCAGATCAGGTAGTGACACCAAAGGAATGATGATGGCAAGACAAGAGACACAAATTAGGTAAAAACCTACTGTAAATAGAACATTGGGAAATGAACAAGTGGACACAGGAGTGCTGATCATGTAATAACAACTTCGCAAATCAGGTAAGGACACAAAATGCAAATTGGGTAGACCAAAAAGTGGTAGAGATTAAACAGCAATATGGGTTCTGATCAAGAATTAACGTGAGGTTGTGTAGATCTGGTAACAACACAGTGGGGTGCAGATGACAGAGTGACCCAGATCAGGGACTGCAGATTAAATACCAACGCCTTAGGGTGCAGATCAGGTAGCAGCAGGAGGGTATATTTTAGATTACAATAAAAAAAAGTACAAATCAGGTAACAAAAAGATTGACAAAACCAGAGGGTGCAGATTGGGTAATAACACAAGTTGCTG
The DNA here is from genome assembly GCA_028565755.1 of Dinotopterus cunningtoni. Taxonomy (NCBI): domain Eukaryota; kingdom Metazoa; phylum Chordata; class Actinopteri; order Siluriformes; family Clariidae; genus Dinotopterus; species Dinotopterus cunningtoni. The sequence continues at coordinate 21,200,474 of JAOTRS010000008.1, read as the reverse complement.
CAAATTGGATAACAACAAGGAAGTAACAAAACCAGAGGGTGCAGCCAACAACAAAGTGTGTGTTAATGAAGAAACATGGTAGAATCTGGTTTGCCACTCCTGTCACTGTTCACACTTATAAATAAGAGATATAAATGTTGCGGAGAAGATTACAGTAAACTCTGATAAAAGATTAATAGAAACAAATGTTTTTTCTAATAAACTGATGAAAATATGGGTGTACTGTACAGTATGTTCTGCATATTCCAGTCTCTCTCAGACTGTGTGTGATTAGTTGTCACTCTTTGACGATATCACTCCTCCTTAACAGAACAGTTGCTGATGGAATGAGTTGACAAAGACGTTGTGGAAATTAGCTTAACATTTGTGCAACATCTGGTTGAAGAACCATTGTGAGAAGAAGTTTTGAGAGGTGGAGGCGTATTGAAGCACTTATGATTCATCCACTTTTAGTATGTTTGTGAAATGTCCTGCTCACTTCAGTACAGCACAGCATGTCCTCCCTAAACAGCCACACATTACTTCGAATGGTGGTAACCATACAGGATATGCTGAGGTTCACCTCATTCGCTTTGCACTGGTACTACAAGTAATTCTAGTCTAGCATTACACCACAAAAGACAGCCATCATCATCATCATCATCATCATTAAACTAGCAAAATCCACATAAAGTGCATACATAATGGTAATGTGTCTGTCTTGCCATCTCTCTTTCTCTTCTCTCTAAAACTCTACCAGTCTCTCTCTCTCTCTCCATCATATTTTTCATCTTATATAACACTCTAATCAATATTATTATCAATATACATGAACACATACTGAGATTGCAGCTGTTGAGGGAACGTGTGATATTTCTATAGCAGAAAACTCTCCATAATCATATGAGACTGAGATCTCTTCTTCCTCGCTTCCTGTCTCTGAGTAATATGAGGAGGGCTGGAAAAACACCAAGACACACAGGACAGGACGAGACAGTCGTTTAAAAGGAAACCTGATTCCACTCCATTTCTATCATATCAGTCTGAAAACAATAACTAAGACACTCTCTCTCTCTCTCTCTCTCTCTCTCTCTCTTTCTCGCTCAGCTTTCACCATTTGGGGATTTCCGATGGCCCATAGACAATTGTATACAAATTGTATAGTTGTACACTGACGGATTAGTCTTCAACGGGTTGCCAGGGTTCATGTGGAGGAACTTCAGTCTCTTCACAGAGCCCCGACCTCAACCCCACTGAATACCACTGAAATGAGCTGAAACGCTGATTGCCCCAGGTCTCCTCGCTTGACATCACTACCTGACCTTAAGAATTCTCTTGTGGCTGAATTGAGCACAAACCCCCCACAATTATATTGCAAAATCTAGTGGAAGGCTTAAATATGTGGAGGTTGAACTCCAAGTCCTGGCTACTTCTGAAGTTAATCAAACATAAGGGTTGCACATTTCTTATCTATAAATTAGACTTATTTAACGAGCTAGTTAGGTAAATTAAGTTGATACACTGGTGCTAATGCATGCCAATGAGACCAGGGTATACATCTTCAAATTGAAAGATCTGGGAAGTTTTTGTTTGGCTGGTTGGTGAGTTCAGCTGCTAAAGCAGGAAGGTGATCACTCCATCAAGGTGTCCAGAAAGAACCAGTAAACTAGGAAGTCTATGCAAAAAAATGTACGGAAATTGGTTCAAACTCAGCATCATGCCACTGGATCCAGGGCAGATGATGTACTACCAGCCCTGGTACATCAATAATGTTCAAAATACTAAGCGGTAGCATTTGTGTCCTTATATATCTGAATTGATTCATACTGTGGGTTCCACAAACCAGCTTCTATTGTGCATGAAAAGCAAAGCAGATCAAGTTTCTCGCTTCAGGAATGTGAACTTTACCCTTAAGGCCAAATTTAGACGCCGCACACATTCAGCATCTCTGTGTTTCTGGGTGACGGAATGTCAAAGGAAATGTAGTGGTCCCCTGTGACGTGACGTCCCCCTCACACAAAAAATAAAATAAAGAAGTTTTGATGTCCATTCTAGGTTACAGTGTTTAGTTAGCGTTTTAGTTACGTAGATAATGGTTAGCTACTACAAAAAATGCTTGTATTTTTTTTAAATTGCTAATTATTTTATTTCTTATACCTGTACAGTTAAGAATTGAGAAAAGTTTAATTTCAAGAATTGAGAAAAGTTTACTTTCAAGAAACTTATATATACTGTATTATTTTAACAGCTAATGTTTTGTACAGTGAAACCTCGGCATACGAATGCCCTCCTTTATCAATTTTCGCCTTATGATTTGAAATTTTGCATCGCCATATGAAGCTTTTGCGTGTACGTTTGGGTGCCGTTCAAAACTTGTTTGCATCAGTGGAAATCCAAGTAAAGTAAGACAATATTTTCAGTCATCAAAAATCGGTTCCGAAAGTCTCAACCCAAAAGCTACATGACTTTTCGCGCATTCTTTTGTAATATTGATAATATTTTTGGGTGGCTGGGATGGATTATCTGCATTCACAATCCGTATCACAATACAAAATTTCGTCTTAAGAACTAGCACAAAGTTAGATACAGTACACAGAGGTTCCACTGTATTATTACAGTAGTTAGTCAGTTAGCTGTTTTTATTTTTTATATAAGTTTTTTTGTTACATTTCACTTATTATCAAGTTAAGAAAAGCTAGTAAGCTTTATTTAGTCTTTGTTATGATTACAAAAGATTTTATAATGTATTTCAATCTTGTGCGGGTGATTTCAGCGTATAGATCAGTGTTTATGGTATCAGGTGACCAGCATGACAAGGGGAACCACCACTTTAGCTCCCATTTTAGCACGCACCCATCACAAAAACCCTAACCCAAAGTTAGTTCCTTAGGAATTTTTAAGATGGTGACATTTGAACCACTATGTGGAGATAAAATACAAGGTTTATTTTGAAATTTAATGTTTTGATTTGTTTTCTCTACTGATCGAATCACAGTTCTCTATCGTAGTTTTCCTGCAGGCTATTAGGCTAATAGATAACCACTAGTCCATTCTCTGTATCAGTTTGTCAATGAGTAACTTCACGTATTTATTTAACACCTAATGTTACTTTATTCGAAAAGTAGGCTGCACTAAAATACATATGGGGTGGCGCGGTGGTTTAGTGGTTAGCACTGTCGCCTTGCACCTCCAGGTTCTTATCATATCACACATTAGTAATAAACCTCACCACGAGCATTTCCAAGTACAGATAACTTAAAATACTTAACAAATATCAGTAAAATACACTCAACAAAGAACGACTCACAACAAATCCAAACCAGTGAAAATTCTTTTACCTGTTTCAGCAACGTCCAAAAACCATCATCAGAACATAATTCAGTCCAGTCATCTCTTGCCCACGGCTGTGTGTGTATGTGGCATATTGGCAGTAATACATGCCAATTTGGAAGCTGTGTGAATATTTGTAAAGCTGTTTTTATTTCAAAGAGTAAAAGAGCCAAAATATTTTCTGTTACTCAGGGGAATGTTGGGATTGGGTAAGCGTAGTTACAGTTGTACATTATAATACCTCACAAAGATGTGTTTGTGTGTGACTTAATGATTCACTGTAAAAGTTCTTCTTCCATCGTATGTTCCCGGGAAAGGCGATGCACATTCCTCTGACTGACATCATGCATTTTACTTTACAGAACTTAAATTAAAAAAGTCTTTATATGCAGGAGGTTTAGCACTAGACCAGCTTTTCATGGTAACATGTTGACTCAGATCCACAATTCAGAAAATTAAAGAATATCTTTCAATCGTGGAACCTCAGTTTGATGACTAAGAATCGGGTTTTGATTAAAGGCTACATTTAAAAGGTACTTTATGTGCCCCATTCTTGTGTTTTCCTAGCTAAACTGGTCTGTTTTTCAGAAATCTGGCATAAAAGAAGCTGTTTTATTATGTGTGTGATATCCTAATCTGCTTATCCGTATTTTTGAAAATATCATGACACTAAAATACGTATGGGGCACCATGGTGGCTTAGTGGGTGGCACTGTAGTGTTGCACGTCCAGGTTCAACAAACAGTTCAATTCCCACTTTGGATCTGTGTGTGTCCATTGAGTTTTTTTGCATGTTCTCCCTGTGCTTGGTGGGTTTTCTCCAGGTACTCTGGTTTCCTCCCACAGTCTAAAGACATTCAGATTAGACAAATTGGCATTCCCAAATTGCCCATAGCGTGTGAATGAGTTTGTGAGTGTGTGAATGTGTGTGTGCCCTGCGATTGATTGGGACCCTGTCCAGGGTGTACCCCACCTCGTGCCCTAAGTATCCTGGGATAGGCTCCTGGCCCCCCGCGACCCTGAATACATGATAAAGTGGTATAGACGATGAGGGGGGGGGGTGAGTGAGTGACTGAGGGAGTAAATTTCATATGGACTAGTAACATATTAATAAACTTGAGATGAATAATATACAAATTTGTTCTTGCATTTTTTTCATTCATTTTCAACAAGACTACTTATGAGCTAGAACTCTCTACTTATGTGACTACTTATGTGCTGTTGATCTCCATTAATTGCATAGCAGTTTGTGTAAAAATGCAGATAAATATTTAACCAAAGTGATTTGTTGGAATATGGACCAGTATCCCTGATGAAGTAGGAATGTGTTGAGAAGCCTGGACAAAAAATGTCTCTTTCTGGTTGTAAATGTGGACATGTACATGTTCGAAAACGGACTTCTCAAATTTCCAATGTTTGCCATATGTGGGCTTGTCTAGTCTTGTTTTAAAGTTTTTCCTTCGGATTGTTCGGATTGTTCTGAAAATGACCTGGGCTTCAGGGTTTTTTAAAGGGGCATTAAGTTTAGTTTAAAAGGTGATTAAAATTATGTCAGGATCTTTTAAATAGGCTAGGGTTAATTTAAAGAAAGCCTGTTTTTTAAACGAGTAACTTATTCACCTGAAACTGCAAAAAAAAGTGAATGTAACTAAAATAAATTGTTCTAGACGTGACACATCATGACATTACAACACAACACACAACAAATGCTACCAAGGTGAAGAAATGCGTACACTGATTTTACAACGGCACTAAAACTTAGGGAGTAAAGAGGTCAAGACTTTCAACATGGAGGGACAAGCTGGATGGACACAACAGCTTCAGGAAGCAATAAAACCACCCTAAAGACTTAAGGACACAACATAAATATTTATAAACACACAATAGGATAGCATTAAGAACTTTATAACTGTAGCAGCGAAAACTGATGGATGTTAGGATGCTGTTTCAATCTGTTTAGACAGCTAAAGATTCCGCACCTCAGGAATCCATCGGAAAAATGTGAAAACTCCACTTCCACCCATTTAGTTTGCTAAAAACAGAGGTGAATTAGACAAATATGGCAAATGTAAAAAAACAAGTTTGATTTGTGGAATTTACAGGATGTGAGCTATGTGCGCTAATGGTGTTAGCTCAGCCACAGAGGAACATTCATTCATCACATCAATAGAGTCCTGTATTGCTGCTCCTAGTCCGACACACACACACACACACACACACACACACACACACACACACACACACACACACACACACACGTTGATGCTTGATGCGTGATCAAAGGCTCAACAGTGACTAACAACCTTCAAACAAGTAATCCAGAGCCTAAAACACAGACTGAGACACCACATCCTTTTATTTCAACATTTAGATCCACCATATGGCCAAAAGCACATAAACTCCTTGACAATCACTCCCCCATGTGTGGTTCTTCCCAAAACGTCTACTCATCAGATGTCTTTGTATGGTGTAGCACTAAGATTTCCCTTCACTGGAACTATGGGTCCCAACTCTGTTCCAGCATAACAATGCCTTTGTGTACAAAGTGAGCTGGGACGTCACCTCAACTCCATTGAACACAGGGTGAACACAGTAGCTCAGTGATTAAGGCATTGGACTACTGATCAGAAGGTCCCAGGGTCCAAACCCAGCACCACCAAGTTGCCACTTTGGGGCCTTTGAGCAAGGCCCTCAACCCTCAACTGCTCAGATGCATACAGTAATGAGATAAAAATGTAAGTTGCTCTAGATGATAAGGGCGTCTGTCAAATACTGTAAATGTAAATAAAATGAACACATTTGAGATGAACTGAAATGTTCAATACACCCCAGGCCTCCTCAGCCAGCATCTCCACAGCTAGCTCCAAAATCTAGTCACCAAATGCTAATCTATGCTAATAAATGTATAAATGAACACAAATAGGAATTTAATCCATTTTAAAGTTAGCAACTCAAGAAAAAGGTAAAGTCCAATACTGTTTTCTGTGAAACGTGTGAAACTGCTATGTCTTATCACATAATAACATCAGACGAGAGCACAAACTGCCCTGTTTTTTTATGCATAAATTTACAGATGCTTGTGATTCGCTGGTTTCAGTAGAGCTATGCACAATCAAATAGCTGGGATAAAGAGAAATGGAATAAGTGCTTGGAATAAGTGATAATGTAAAGTTTCTGTGTTTGTACTGACTGACCGTAAAACAAACTCTGACCTCAGACACACCTTTCTCCACACTCGCGTCTGAATGTTTCACACAGCATTAGCAACGCCCGGGTAACGGAAATACAAATAAGGGTCATAAACACATGTGAATAAAAGAGTGTGTGTATGTAGGGGACAGAAAGGACATTATGACGCTCGGGTGTAATGGAGTAATATTTGTGGAAGTGTTTAGCTGACGATTGAGTCAGACGCCTAAGAAAGCAACTATTTGTCCATTAAACAGGCAGGAATGAGTGAAGTATGCTGGAACACTCTTTGCTTCTGACAGTAAATTACCCACCAATGAGAAGAACACACAGAGATGGGGATCTCTGGAAACACCAGATGACCTTAAGTCACATGATGAGTCAAGTGAGAGTGTTTTTTAGTGCAGTCAATTCTGTTACTGTATAATCTTAACTGATGCCAATGGATTGCGCTGCAAAATGAGATAAAGACAATTTTCAGACTTTTACTTAATCTGGAAAATTATTTATCTCTAGAAAGCAAAGTTGTCTATAACCAAACTATTTTTTTAATTGCTATATACTTTAAAGCATTGAACTTACAAGCAAAATGAAATACAAGGAAACACTATTGAATAACTTTCAGTCATGTGGTCGTTAAATTGAAACTACATCGTTGGTCAAAATAGTGTCATGCTGGCATGCATGAACTCACGAAATGGTTCAATGGACTTTCAGAGAACCAAAAAAAAAAAAATTGAC
>JAOTRS010000008.1:21153742-21171786 GCA_028565755.1 Dinotopterus cunningtoni | reverse complement strand
CACACACTCACACACACACTCACACACACACTCACACACACACACACACTCACACACACACACACACACACACACACTCAAACACACACACACACACTCACACACACTCACACACGCACACACACACATTAAGTCAGCACTGTAAGCATGTCCACACATAAAATCCTCATCGTCATCACCAAACTCCTGATGACTTTAACATAATGTCAGGATCTGCTTAAGGTGTATCAAAGAAAAATAGCAGCAACAGGAAGGAAGGATGAAGGAAGGAGCGTCCACTGTGTTTTCCGCTGCTTTCATGGTAAACTCGTGAGGTACAGTACACAAAACAGTGGGATCGATTATAGAAGGACACTTCTTTATAAAAGCCATCCTGAAACAAAGCTGTATATCAGCACGTCTGCTTCACACATACATTTTGGCAGCTATTGCATATGACACGCAGGGAATTGTGGGATACGAGACTGGCAGCTTCACTGGAGTGGCTTTGGCAACAGGCACAGATGAAAAGCTGGATTGTCAGTCGAACAGGATTTATAGAAAAATATTTTGTTCATTCGCAAAGGTGAGGTGTTCCGCTACTTTTTTCAACACACCCATGTTGATGTCCCGTCACATCACACAAATAACTAATAAATGCCATCTCAATAGTAAAAATGCAACTGAAAGGATTTTCTCAGAAAATTACACTAGCATGTTAATCAGCTGGTTTGATGGGTAATATATTACAAAATAATATGATATTTACAGTTTTCCTTGGCAATTTGTACAGATTATTTTCTTGAGTCCCTGTTGAGTGTACACCTTTGGGATATTTTACAGCATTTCCAATCATCAAACGATCAAGAAATATACAGTACACCAATATACTATTAGGAAGTTTAGAATCTCAGGATTTGATCCCGCAAACCATTTTATCATACATTATTCACACCAGTTAAAATAGTTTTTTTTGCAACATAAGCTCCGAATGAGTTATCATATGTCTGTCCTTACCATTAAATGCATAGGACCTGTGGCTGTAGCCAGGCCAGGGAGACTTTCTAAGGTAACGTTCTGAACCTGAAGCAACAGGCACTCATCTGTTCAGAGATGTGTAAAGCAGGTGGAAATAAAGTGCTTAATTCTAGTCTCTGTTTTAATCTAAGCCATATGCATGAGGACTAACGTATGTGGGAACAATAAGCCTTTAATTTTGGGTGTGCCATTCTCGGCAAAATGGGGAAAATGGACTGGCAGGTTAAAAAGGTTAAGCCCATTGTCTAACTTGATAAATAAATAACTAGAATGCAATCTAATTTGTGTTTCAATTAGCTATCTGAGAAGAGTACCACAGTTTCATCAGCGGTCATGTGCCAAAAAAAAAAAAAAAAAGAAAAACAAAATCATTTGAACTTCTATTTACACTTTCATAACCCCATCTCCAATAAATCTAATGAACTTATGTGAAGTCAACAAGGGCAGGTCAAAAGCAGTACTGAAACACAGACAAAAAGCTAAGATGAATCCGAGCAATGAAAAACATGTACAATTGTTGAAAGAAAAAAAAAAAGAATCAAGTACATTTTTGATAAACAGTTCCTCATGATCTCTTAAGTGCTTAAAGTGTATTCAGTGAAATGTTTTTAAAAATTATAATAATTAAAAAGGTATATGTATCTTCATAAAAAGAAAATCAGATAAAAGATCAAGTTTGATCCCTTTCAATTCGTTTTGATCTCGTTGTGCGTCACACCTGATTCAATATAACGTAGTTAGCAATGCCACGTTTTAAAGCATCACTAATTCAATAAGGGCGGAGCTTAAGTTTAATTTAATTAGCCAATCGGAAACTCGACAGTAGCTTTAATTACACAACATAAACTAGTAGCTAGCGACATTATATACTGTAGCTACTTGTACGTTAGTAATGTTAATATATTTGCTAAAGGAGCTAGGTAGTGCGAGACTGATTCTGCGTTATGACAGATTTACGATGTTTTGCATTTTGTGTTAAACCAGTAAGCAGTAAAAGGCAAGGTGTGGCTAATCCGATTAAATCAAAGCTTCGTCTATACTGAACCGGGAAAATTACAGACCTAATACCAGTCCTAATTATAGCATTAGTGCATTACTGAACGTAACTTAAATATTCTATCAAAGGTTAAACTTCTATAACACAAAACCCCTGTGTGTGTGTACACTGACACTAAGAAACACTACACGCGCTAATCTGTTAGCAAGATTTTTCAATAAAATCCTCACAAAATAACTGAACCATAAACCTTTATAATAATATAAAGTCAACAACGCAAGAAATTTTTATTTACACTAAAATGTGTGCGTCATGGGATTGCATTGGCACTTGCACCTGTGGTGTTTTTGGAGTGAAGGAGAAAAATACACGCAGATGAACCCTTTTACAGTATCAAACACACATTCACACACAAAGCACAGTTACCTGCATACACATTTACTATATTTTCCAGAGTGTAAGACTTGTTGAAGTGGTTTTTGTTTGTCTAGTCACTACTGCTAAAGTAATTCTACAGTTGCTGTAATGTAAGTGGTCATGTCCCGCAGACATTCCACAACACTAAACGTAACAAGCAATGGATAAAAGGTATGCTGTGGTTTTTTTTTATAGATAAAATTTTTTTAGTGTTGGAAAATTGCAGTATAAGAGCAATAAAACATATTGTGGTTGTAAAACATCCTGTTTCATCCCCTGTCATTGATTATTTTCCTATAACAGCATGCCTCATTGTGTTATTACCACTCACATATCTAAGCATTGGACATCGGTTCATAAGCATGAGTAATTGCTAAGTAGTTATGCAAATAGCGTCCCGTTTGGTTTTATCTGTGCTTTTATATTTGTGTTGCCATGACAACTCTTGATGGTAAAAGCAAAAATATTTAAATATAATTGAGCAAAAAAATAATAAAAATCTTATAGTCTGGGAAATATAGCCATCTTCTCTGTCTCTCTCACACACACATATACGCAAATTACAAAGTGCATGTATTGTAAGGAAGGATGACACACACAAGAATAAATGATGCCCACACACACCTGCACATGTTCGCCTCATGGATGAAACACACAGTGCATCCAAAAAGCAGAGCCATCACAAAGCACTAATGCATTTAGATTTGTGTCTCATGGCTATACTGCAGTTAGCCCTGATGATGCGCGCAGATGGCCGTGTTAACACCTATAGAATCGAAAGAGTCTTTATTATTGATGCGTTACTTTAGCTGATGTTGCAGTTCTGCACTGCAGCTGTTGGAGAGAGATCCAGACATGCAGGACTGCGTAAGAGGCGGAGCAGTGTGAAAGGAAGGTGGAGTTCAGTCAGGACTTAAGCTCGAAGCTGAAATCCACGTGTGCTCAGTGATCAGTTTGTTGGACCGAGTTTGGCGATGAGTTCGTCGCAGATCTTCGTGAGCTCCTCGATTTCTTGATTCTGAGAAAAAACAAATAAGTAAAAAATTAAAGAATTGAATGAAAGAATGAGATATAAGAATGATGTGTTTGTTTTAGAGAACTTAACGAAGCAATCAGCAATTTTAGTGCAATACACTTTTTGTCAAATTCACAGAAAATCTCGTCTGGATGTGCTAGCTGTCCGTTCTGCATGTGTGCTGAAAAATATCTGAAGTTTAAACACAACCTTGGCTTTGTAAATGGGAAACAAGCAAAGTGGTGCAGATCGTGTCAAAAAACACCACTCCAGCCAATCGGCATCAGGGGCGTTCATGCTAGATGATGTTTTACATTAAAACTTCTCAGCTGTTAGTGTCGCTGCCTTGATATAGAGCATCCATGAATTTGGAGGTGGAGCTTCAGAAAGATCAAAGCTGAAATCCACACAGATCTATACACGCCCTCTTTTATGTATTACATTCATATTACATGTATGTAACAGGTGCCCACAATTGTCTAGTGTCACTGTGATTGACAGAGAAGACACAGTACGCACCTCCCACCCAGAGAGCACAGCCATGTTTGCGCTCTTGGGTCAAGGCCATGACACATTACACTGCATGAATGCAAAACGTTCAGAATCCTTTCGATCTCACACATAACTGTTATCGCTCACAGAATGAAAGAGAATCTGAACTGATACTATAAGTTTATTAAAAAAGTAATATGTAATTTGGATTTAATTAAGAGAAGGTTGAAATATGAACCTTTTGTTCCAGCGCTCTCTCCAGAGACTCCACCTTCATCTGTTCCTTCCTCAGGCTAGCGTTCAGTGCCACACACTCTGCATCTGCCCTCGAACGCACCTGAGCGATCTCTTCGTTTGCCCTGCAGCACACAGGTGTTAAAGATACCATTATACATCAACAAGTTAAATACACACCTGCTCTAATGTCACATGAGTTACAGCCAAATGATAAACACACACACCTGCTCTAATGTTACCACTGAGTAACACATACTACACTCGGGCTGTATACACCCTTACACTAATGATATACACCTAGGTTACACAAACCTGTGATAAATACTGTGTTTTGTAAAGTGGTGTTTAGTCCACAGGGTGTGTTTATGATCAGTCTTACTTGTCGAGTTTTTCCTCAGCGTGGATTTTGAGCGTGTTATAACGCTGTTCCTCCTGTTTGACGCGCGCTAAATATTCTTGAGCGCACTTCTTCAGAACCTCCTCATTCTGAGCATAACAAAAAAATGTATTAGGAGAAACTGCGGGACCTAGTAATATGCAATAGAGGCTAACAAACAAGAAATACAAAACAAAAACAACCTTTACAGTAAACAATATAACAGAGAAACTAACTTTATACTACAGAGGTTAGCACAAGAGCTATCACTATAGTAACAAAATTAACAGAGAAGCTAACATGCTACAAACGTGAACAAAAAAATTGGAGACAAAACAAATGGAGAAACATTATAACATTATACTACAGGGGCTAACACAAGAACTAGCATTATAGCAAAAAAGTTATAACATTATAATATAAATGGGAAGACAAAAACTAGCATTTTATTAAACATGTTAACAGAGAAACTAGCATTATGCTACAAAGGGTAAAACAAAACCTAGCAATTTAGTAAAGAATTAAACAAATGAATTAACAGAAACAGAATCAACACAAAAAACTAGCATAATAATGCTTTTGTTTTGCTAGCAGTCAGATGAACGTAGCCTATTTGCTCTGTCTTCCACAAAGTGCAGATCTCTTTCTTCTTTATCAATGGATAAAGAAGCATTGTTAATTTGTCATTTTACTAACAAGCTAAAGTCAAATAATAATAATATATATATTTTTTTATTATTGTTGTTGTTGTAGTTGTTATTATTATTATTATTATTATTATTATGGAAGATAAAGCAAATAAGCTACATAGCTGGCTACGGCAAAAGAAAACACTTAGCATCCAACATGGCGAATTTCACAAAACGACTTCACGACTCCCAATCTCTATACTACACAGGGTAAAAAACAAAAACTAGCATTACCGTAATCAACTAACAAGTGGAATGTGTTGCATTTCCAGAAAGGTTAGCTAGCTAAGTATAACAATGGAAACATCTTCTGATCAACATGTGTTCTGAGAATGCTAGAAAATTCTAAACAGTTAGGTATACAAGTTTAATGATGCTAGCATGAATAGGCTGCATAGCCAGCTGGGCTACTCCATAATGTACCACAGGAAAGCGGGTGTGTGGTGAATTTTATATTTTATAAGTTTGTGAGACGTTTACCTTTTTGAATCCCTCCAGCACTGTCTTTAAGTTCTCGTAGCGGCGGAACAGGTCAGAGAGCGAGCGTTCGACTGAGTTGAGATCGGATATAGCCTGATCCCGCTCTTTTATCACCTGCTGGACGCTTTTTTGAGAGCCCATGTTCTTCCTCTGTTCATCTTCTGTGGGGTAGATGGGAAGTGAGTGTTATACAGCACACAATGAGTGGTAATAACAGCAAGAACACAAGCCATGTTATATTAACAGTACTGGTATAATGTGCTAATAAGGATTTCAGACAGTACGATTAGCACAAATGTGCTAGCTAGGTAGATAGCTATTCGCAGTCTGGGTAGCGCAGTTGTTACTAACTTATAGGTGGTATCATTAGCTACATACCTAGCTAGTCTGTTTAAATTATGTAATTCTACAGTAGAGTAGCTGTAGAATGAAGAGTGTTTGTAAATGTTCATCAGCACATGTGTCTGGATAGAGTTGGTGCATGATTAGCTTATTGCCTAGCTAGTGTGCAGGTTACTGTTGTTTATGATTGGCATCATTAACATTAATCTGTGTTTGGGAAGGGCAGGAGTGTTAGCAAGCGAACCATGACCCACCGATCATCTGGGCTACTGTCTTCTCGTACTCCGCCACTATTTTCCTGTCAAGAAACACAAGAGCACACGCACGTTCAGATACTTTTGCTCACTGACTCATTGAGGAATGAGTGCATTATGGGAGCTGTGGTTTACCTCATCTCCAACACCTCCATTCTGCTCTCCTCGTATTTCTGCTTCCACTCGTTTGATTCGATCTCTTTCGCGATTATCTGTGGATACACAAACACACACACACACTTTATATTAAGCTGTATCTAATACTAGCATGCTAGTTAGTTTCTAAAGGTGAAGTCTACGATACAAAGCAATAATCAACAGTAGCACCTTGCCATTTTCAGTTTACTGCACAACCGCTGCTTAGATAATGCTAATACCTCCTAATATATCATTAGTGCCATGGTTATAGCAGTGTGTTTGTTTGAGTAGCACATCCACTGATAGTGAGGCTAATGCTAAAATGCTAATACAGATAATATTTTCTGAATTTTAAGAAGTGTGTTATATTTAGAGGCCTAAAGCATGTTTTTGTAAAGAACCGACCTCCTCTCTGATAAGTGTCAGAACAGCAGCTTTGTCCATCTCACTGAGCGCGATGGAGTCAAGACTGGGACTGGTCTTTTCCACAGTCTCACTCTGTAATACAAACACACAAAGACACTTTTAGAGCTATGAAATGATTTAACATTTTAATAGAAACACTCTAATAAGGTTATCATGTCCTCATTAAAATTAGTCAACATTCCTGGGAACAAGAGACAGGGAACAAATTGATTCAGGAATGTACAGCGATGACCAAAAGTTTTGACTTAGTATAACTACAAGCACTTTATAAGTGTGAAAGAGGCAGAATTTAGAGTTTTGACCCTTCTTTTTCAAGACCTCTGGCATGCTGTCAATCAAAATTCTGGGCCTGACTGAAGGCAGCCTTCTTGCATAATCAATTCTAGGAGTGTGTCAGAATTTTGGGTTTTTGTTGGTCCACCTTCCTCTTGAGGATTGACCACAAGTCTGGGGAGTTTCCTGGCTTAAATTCCTTTAACCAATCATAACGCAGAAGGTAGAATTTTTTGGAAAAGATTGGAAGCCTAACCTAATGAAAAAAAAACTTCTTCCTCAGGTTTATTTCTGGCATAAGCGGGCAAAACCACCTTGCACATATCTGATTAAATACTTTTTGCATGTATTTTTTTTTTTCAAATCAGTATCCTTGTAAACAGCTAAGCTGGAATCTCTATTCTGACTGAGATTAAATAAATACTATCCGTGTAAACATAGCTACTGTGATGCAACTGGTCACTTCCTCACAGTTTCAGCATCTCCCTGGTTCTTTCCAGAGCGCAGTAAATGTCTGTGTAACGCATTGTTGTCTCCTTGTCACTGTAGGTGTCCAGTTTCCTCCAACCTCCAAATTCCCCAATGCTTGCTAGTACAGTAGGTGGATTGACTATGATAAGTTACCCCATGTGTGAATGAGTGTTTATCCTATCTCGCACCTACTGTAGCATTCCCAGGACAGGCTCTAGAGCCATACTGTAGGTAACATCTGAGCTTAGATTCCTATTATAAGTGAATACATAGTGATCAAGACACCTGGTTGATCACACACACAGAATAGGCTCAGAAGCACTGGAGTGCTCTCTTAATGAGTCTTAGACATACTGTAATTCAATACTGACATGAGAGAGAGAGAGAGAGAGAGAGAGAGTTATTAGAGAGAACGAGTTATTAGTCGGTGTCCTTGGACAGATTAGGATGTGTGTGCAATGTTAATCTGCTTTACGGAATATGATTAAGTTTTTCAGGCAGTCACACAAACACAAACATGCACATGCACAACTAAACACACATACACACAAACCTCTCTCAAGGCACAACAAGTAGCTATGGTAAAATTTCAGCAAGTTTTGAGCAAATTTTAAACGACTACCTGAAAAATAAACTGTAATTGTGTGTGTTTTTTATCTTACATCATTATTTATTCCAAACACTTTCTCCATTATTACAGCTGGAGTGATTTTCCTCCCTGTTCCTGCCCAGCATGATAACTATCTTGCTTACTGACTCAGCTATGTCACTTGTCACGTACAAACGGAAGTTAGAGGAATAAGACGAGAAATATGAATTTGTTTATCAGCTTTATTTATTAATTTAAAAGGACTCAGATTGCCGCAATGCTATCTGGGTAAAATCTACAACAGAATCGACCTGATCCTTATCAAATAGCCATTTGACAAAATCCACTCCATCAGATGAACAAACAGCAAAAAGGACTGAAACACAGCCACAATTTTTATTATAAGGAAACTGTCAGATAAACAAAAACATTTACATAATTCTTATAATTAGATGCATTTCTTCATCCACCCACAATTTTAATTCAATTGATCATTAATGGACATTTGAGAAACAGGTGCTTTATGTTTCACAAAATGTACATTCATAATTTACAAGAGCGATACTTTAAAAATTACAAACTGAATTAAATGTCATTATGTCAACCACAAAACGAGCTTGAGTGGATACAAGCGAGACACACATCCACGAAATCTCAATCTGAATAATCAATAATTTGATAAAATAAAAATGAAATAAACGCTGATCTTAGACAAATACTTACAGGTGTGCAGATCTCCTTCTCGGAAAAATTATCTTTTTTGATAAGATCTGGGTCTAAAAGTAAAAAAGACACAAACTTATACAAAACACTGTAAAAAAAATTGTATATAATTTAATATAGCACTCTAAATAAATTGTAGTGTCATCTATATTCGTGAACTTTTGAAGTATTATTCTGCATTAGACTAGAGATCAGTATTCATCATTCGAGCTTCTGACCAGGAAAAACAAAGAAAATTCCTCTTTAAATAAGCTATACTGCACAGCATTTGCTTTAGATTAATTTACATACAGACAAATTCACTTGATGTTTCCAGAACGTTGTCTCTACAGTCTAAACACTGCAGTTAAAGTATTGTGCAAAAGTCTTAAACCCCCCTCATTTCTACATATTAAACTATATGTAGATTAAAGAAAAAGCTGCAAGGTGCCTAAAGATAACAATATCAATATTGGTTGTTTATGTAACAGCCTCAGCAGCGACCTCATTTCCCCTCTCATCTCTTCCAACCACTCAGCATTCAGCATCAGCAGTATACTAATCACCAGCCTGATCATCTGTCATCATCTGCACCTGTTTCTCACTGGCTCATGCCTTAAGTTAGATGCTTTTTTATGCTTTAATGGTTCATAGCTCACTGTGTGGCTTAACAAACAAAACCATTCCTCTGAAACTGGACAGGTTCACAGACTAGACTGAAAATGAGAGACAAAAAGTCCTTCAGAAAGCCTGGAATACTATTCTTCTTCCAAAGTCTGGCTTTGCGGAAGCAAAAAAAGAAGAAATAAGGGGTGGCTCAATACTTTTGGACAGTACTGTACAACCTTACACTATATCACAGTTATTATTATTATTATTATTATATCATGTTTTTCTAACAAAAGATGAACATGGAGGCATCTGTGCTTTTTTTCCCTACGTTGTAGCTGGATTGAGTTTAATACACTTCTGAGGTAAGTCAAATGCAGCATTAATATGTCCGAGTTATATTTTACAAATTAAAGGCTTTATGAAGTGACATGGCATTTTTAGGACGCAGACATTTTGTCCGTTGGTTATGTGACCTGATGTTTGGAATGCATTAAACATCATGTCACACATTAAATGACGACATTATTATAATGTTATTATAAAATATGCTGATTAATTTTCGAAAGTAAAAATATATACATGAATTAAATAAATTAAAAACAATTAAATTTAAATTAAATATCAGTGTTTAGCACCTGCTCTCACAGTTATTTAGCCTTGATTGTAACCACTAGAGGGCAGCACTACATTGCATTTATCACTGGAACACATTCTGGCCAAATGTACAGTATACTATACACTGCGACAGTGTATATTAGCAGGCTGGGCATATTTGAGGATTGTAATCTGGTCCAACAAACAAATGTAAATTAAACTTTTGATTAAAACTGTTAGCTATTGCAAAAGGGGGTAAAATAAACATGCCTAATGTACATAAGTGCTAAAAAAAACATGATTATACGAGGGGTGTTCAAGTCAAAAATGACAGATCATACAGTAGCTCTGTCGTGCTGAGAAAACTTTCTACATAGATGGTATCCAAGCACAAGTGAAACTCTGGGACAAGTGCTTTAGTGTAGCAGGGAATTATATAGAGAAATACCAATTAAAAAAATCCCAGTTTGACTTGAACATCCCTTGCACATTAGTCAGCTTAAATCTGTACAAAATCACAGTAAAACCTATTTCAGGTCCAGGTCGTAACTCTACAAAACTTAAGTTTAAGGGGAGAATATTTCTGCAAAACATTGTAATAACAGCATAATCTGAAAAAGTTAAGATGACGATAAACGATGATAAATAAACACTTTTAAGAGGAGTTGATTTGTTAACTTGTACCGATTTACATTTGTGGTTCAGTTACCTTGGTTTAAAAGTGTTACAGTATATTCTGTATACTGTAGTCTGTGTATTCTACATGTACTGTAATAGCAGTGTGCAGTCTAGTATACTGTACAGCATGTGGTATATTACAGTCATGTGAGTGACTCAGAATGCTCTCAGGAGGACTGATGATCCTACAGTCACACTGATTAGAAGCTAAAAATGGTCAAATGATGCAGCAGGGAAAGAGCAAAGTGATGTAACTAGAGAAGAAGTGAAGGGAGGACAAGTTTGGACGTACAGTATTAGGCATATTATCATGCTTGTAACGTTTACACGTGTTGCTCCTGCCCTCACCGTCGTCTGTTTCTGACGTCTTCGACGTTTTATCTTGTTTCTGCATCGTGCACGTAGATGCGAGTTTCTCCTCATCTGTGGCGTGACGCACCGGCTCTTCCTGTTCTTCCTCAACCTGCAAACACACACAGAGTGACGGATCGCAGATCAGACAGTGTCAGTGGTCAGCAACAGCACGCCTCAAGCAGAGCACACCAGAGAAAGCAGGAGAGAGAAAAGAGGAAGAGGTGAGAGAGAAAAGGATAGGAGACACAAAAGGACAAGAGTAATGAAAATAATAAGACATGATGGAAAGACGGAGCGATGAAAAGAAAAAAAGGGGTAATAAATAAAATCAAGGAAAGGAAAAGAAAAAACAGCGGACAGAAAGAAGGATGACAAAAAAGGTGATGAAGTAAAGAAAAAGAAAAGTCAAGGAAAAAGAAAAAGGAAAGAAGGAGAGAGAGAGAGAGAGAGAGAGAGAGTGACCTTTGCTGAGTCACTGCGCTAATCCTGAGCACACTGATTCAGCATCTCCCTATGAAGGGAACACAGAGTCCCCTGTCTCTCTCTCTCTCTCTCTCTGTTCCTTCTCTCTCTATCTCTCTCCCTCTCTATCTCTCGCTCGTAAATGAGTATTGTACCTGCTTGCAGACGTCCAGTGCTAACGGTGTGTTCTCATACTTCTTCACTTTGCATGTGTTTCTGCAGAGGCACAAAAAGAGAGAGAGAGAGAGAGATGGAGAAGAAGGACAAAAGATAGATAGATAGAGAGATTACATTGCATTCATTATAAAACACCTCAGGTAATTTAATTAAACTTTAATTTAAATCTCTAACACACACACACACAAAGTTCAAAGGTTTCGGTTAAAGTTCCTATATCACTAATATCATCCGCATCACTACCTATTTTTCTAGGAGGCGGAGCTTAGAGGCGTCGTAATGCCCCAGTGTTCAGCTCCACTCTAAACTTGTGCTCATTTTCAGATGCAACTCTCTCATAAACCACATCAGCAAGGATGTGTGAATCTCCGATCACTGAATAACTTCACACACATACACACATACTGTACACACACACACACACACACACACACACACACTGCATCCCACTGACCTCATCAGTGTCACTGGCTAAATATTGATTGTGACACAAAACAGCACATCAATACGTACAAGAACAAATCAATACTCAGACCGGACATGTGAAAAAATGAGGACACACACACATACAGTATATACTGTATACAGAGACACCACAGGACAATCTGCTCGAGACTAACAGGAAACTGATAAAGCACAGAGACAGTGGAAGAGAGACACAGAGAGATCGACAGAGTAGATACTTACAGGAGCATACAGAGAAAGCGCGCTTGTTCATTGGTCCTGATGAGAAACGCACAGGAGGACAGGAAGAGGAGGATGAGGAGAGGAAGACAAGAAAAGGTCGGAGTGTTAGACATGATTGGAGGAATGAGGAAAAGAGAAGAGCAAGTGGGACAGGAGATTAGTAGCACACGCACACACACACACACACACAGTATACACAGCTTGACACACAACTTGTCATGTGTTTGTATTGATTTGTGATGTAGATTACACTTTGTGCTGATTTGATTTTTGAGAAATCTCTCCATCACGTCAGTAAATCTGAACGTGAATTATCTCAGCACGAGAGTCTGAGTGGAAAGGACAGCTTTACTCTCCTCCCCTGTCAATCACAGCGACTCGAGCCACTCATGAACCGCCTGTGAGCCGATATACAGTATGTGTTACGCTGCCCTGTGTACTGTGAAAAAATATTGTGGTGGGGATTCACATGTGTCAGAAATAAATAAATAAATAAATAAACGCTCAGCCCGCTTCCCGTCTGGCTTTAAAAATGGCACAGGCCAATTAATCAGGCTGAGCGACATTATGGATAAGTAAATATGTCTGTACATACTGTACATACTGTAGCTGTGTAATGTATAAATATACAGAGCTGTACAGACAAACGATTAGACAGAGGAATATAGACAGACAGACAGAAATAGATGTGTCAAAAGAAAGAGACAGACAGGGAGAAAGAAATATATAGACAGACAATGACAAACAGACAAGAGAGTTATAGACAGATTGAGGCGCGACACATAGACACGCTGAAGACATACAGTATAGACAGGCAGACAAACAGGAAGACAGACAGAAACACGCAGGCAAAGAGCTGTAGACACTCAAACAGAAACAAAAAAAATGAAATGTATAGACAGACTGAAATAGAAATGATAGACAGATACAGTACCAGTCAAAAGTTCGGACACAGTTCTAACACATAAAAGATATGGCATTAGGTAATTAATTAACAACAACAACAACAACAACTATCAGTTGTTATTTTCAGACATGAAGGTCAGCTTTTTTCAAGTGCATTTGCAAAACCCACAATTAGAAGGCGTGTCCAAACTTTTGACTGGTTGTGTACATAGACAGACAGAAGGAAATGTAGACTTGGCACAGACATACAGGAAGAGATGATTAGACAGATAGACAGACAGACAGACAGACAGACAGATAGGCAAAGATTATGTTCCCAGGCAGTATGAGATGTATAGACCTGGACAGGCGGATGAACAGATGTACAGAATGACAAACACAGACAGAGACAGACATACAGGCAGGCAGAGACATAAAAACAAACTTACAACAACTTATAGAGAGACGGAGACATATAGAGACGAACACATATACCAAAAGTAAGACAGGGCAAACAGATATATGGACAGACAGAGACATATGGACCAACAGACAGACAGAAAAGAGAGGAGAAATCCACATATAGACAGCATTAGAAGTAGAGAGAGACAGACAGAATAAGTGAGACAATCAACCAGACAGGGCTGGACATTGAGACAGAGAGACAGACACTGATAATCAGACTGATATTGCTCACAGTCAGTGATAACATGGAGTGTGAATTAGTAGACCGTGATAAGACATTATTTATCCATTACAAGTCACTCACGTGATGATCTGGTCTTTGCTCTTCTTGGATGACTGCCGCACTTTCCTCTCTTCCGACAGAGGGCGCTCTTTCTTCTGTTCCTCCTTCATTTTCTCATCGCTGGTTGTCTCTGAGCCGCTGCTCCCAACGATCTTGTTAGACGACTTAAATGCATCCAGCGAGTCATCAAAGTTATCCCGATTGAAATCGTGCGATGGTTTTGTGCGTGTCGGAGAGTTCCCGACTTTGTTTTTCCCACCGAACGGATCGAAATTGGGGTCGTCCCACTGACTCGGGTCAACACTGTAGGATGTTTTAGGGATAGGAATGTCGTCCACATTCAGATGCGCCTGTGTGTCGTTTTCCTCCACCATCGCTTTGGGCTTCTGTTTCTTAGATGTCGGTTTGGTTCCAGGTTTGTTTCCTCGTTTCTGAGACGGAGAGTTTTTGCACTCTACATCGGCATCTTGAATTTCAGACGTCTGTTTTAAACCGTGTGAATGATCAGGTAGAGGAACATCAGACAGGTCATGTCCAGGCTCATTTTCTGAAGATGTCTGATTTTCATCAGCTTCCATTGTAATTCTTTGTTTCTGAGATCCAGCCTCGTCATCATCCAGATGTTTTGTGTCTGGTTGAAAGGCGTGAGATTTTTTGGGAAGAGGAATATCATCCAAGTCTACAGAACTGTGTGTGACTGGTTCCATCTCTGTGGATTCGGGAATGAGCGGAGATTTCATCTTCGGAACTTCTGGAAAAAGGCTGTTACAGTCCAAATCATCAAGGTCTGGTCTTGGACAGTTGTTCTGGGTGGAAAGTTTTGGCACCGACGTTACGGCGAAGGACTCAACGTCTTCTTCTATAAAGAGAGACAGAGACAGATTTAATTTTAAAGTAACATTTTAGCATATCAATCCGCCAACTTAAAAAGTTTTTTTTTTCTTTTTCATTTAAAATTCAATTTTGCCCTAAACTGTGGGTTAAGTTTTTGTGTCACAAAAATTTCTAACTATTTTGTCATCACTAAATTCAAG
Source organism: Dinotopterus cunningtoni (assembly GCA_028565755.1). Classification (NCBI taxonomy): domain Eukaryota; kingdom Metazoa; phylum Chordata; class Actinopteri; order Siluriformes; family Clariidae; genus Dinotopterus; species Dinotopterus cunningtoni. The sequence continues at coordinate 21,156,640 of JAOTRS010000008.1, read as the reverse complement.
GGGAATCATCTGAATAATGTGATTATAAAATCCTTATTTAAAGATTGCAGGTAAACACTATATTTTGGAAGTTTATGTATAGTAGTAATCTTCCAAAACGATTACATAACATTTATAGCTATAATTGGGGTGGGAAAATAATACACATAAATTATTTCCTCAAAGATTAATGTAAAATTTACTGTAGAGCTAAATAAAATCTCCACAATTCTTTTCCCTTCTCACACCAGACACAGACAAAACCCGCCTACGTATCTCTCTGTAAATAAATTAAATAACTTCATCAGTCTGTGTAAGAATAGACCTTATGATCTAGGCCAGCTTTGGTGTTAGAGTTCTTAGAGGAAGTGTATTGTTAAAGCAACAGAACAGACTTCCTCTTTGTTTAAGAGAGGAAACACATCACTCGGGGGGCTCAGGCTCCAACAATGACCTCTTTTTTCTTGCCAGCACAACCAAATACATCATCACACTGAAATCCACCCAAACACACTGAACTCTATTTTTAGTAACCGAGCACAAAAAACGTCCCCTCATGCAGTTGGGACGAGAATACGAACTTTAACTCACAACGCACACTAAGCATTTTACATAAATAAGTTTAAATTACTTAGAAATAGAACTTTAAACTTTAAACATGCAAGATTCAGCTTCACAAATCCTAACCTAAATCCGCTGATGTGGATAATATTTGAACAGTCCCTACAAATCTGAATGTCGCAGTGTAACATGAAAGCGACCTACCAACTGAGAATGAGCATTAGCCGAACATTCAATCATATTATCAATAGGTTAGATTGCAACATTACAGATATAATTTTACAGGAACAATAAAAACAAGCTCTAATAATGCGTTCCAAAAGGAAATGTGTAAATACTGTATTTAGAGCAAATATGAGGGTCGTTCAAACCAGGGGCAGAATAACAGAACAGTTACAAGAGTAAAAAATCCCTTTATTTCTCTATATACAGTAATCACCTGCTACGCTAATACACTTATCCCAGAGTTTCACTAGTGCTTAGGTACGAGTTCTTGGATATGCCATGATTGGACTGTCTGCTTCACATCTGAAACTCTGGCCTCGCAGGAACTCCCTTAATGGCTCAAACATGTGGAAATGACTTGGATTGAGGTCGGGACTGTATGAGGCATGTGGCAATAACTTTTAGCCAAGTTCCTGTAATGTGCAAGTGGTGTTGGTGAATGATTTTATATACAGTTCCCACAGACAGAAGCGCCTCTTCCTCAAGTTGGCAATGAGTTATCCATTGATTTTCAGTGATCAGGCGTTCCTCTCGCTGAATGTTTACAGGAACGACTGCAGTGGGATCCGAGTCACCTTGGATCGTCATTCACGGACATATGACCTTCTTTAAAACATGTGATCTGTTCAAATGTTTTACTGTGGTTAAGGGTCTTTTCACTGTGCTTGTAGTTTTTCTTTTATTTTTTTTTTATTTTTTTTATGTCAATCGGTTTTAAACCTTCATTCATGTAAAAAAAAAAAAAAGTCCCAGTTTGGCTTGAACGCCCCTTATTATCATTTACAGAAATATGTCTTTTGAACTCAAAGGCATTTTGACAGACTGAATGTTCTAGAAACAATAATAGTAAAATGTATGATCATATTATGTGTATTAATGCTCCAGTTGAAATATCCCTCATTCTATCTTTTTCTACTTCAAACTCCCTTTATTTCACTCCTCCTCCAAATGCATGCCCCTCCAGAGAACAGCAGAGGTTAGCAACAAGCCGTTGAAAGAAATCTTCTTATATGAGGTCACAGTGGATGAAAAACCTAATTTGCTTGTTTAAGCCGTAATCAAAAAATATTAACAGGACAAAAAGAATGGAAAGTTTTTTTCTAATGCTTTTTTATTTGTATAAATATGTGGTTAAATGTGGTTAAAATGGTTTTAAATGGGAATTTTCTGTAATAGATTCCCTTTAAAGTTCGAAGTATGGAGTTCTGCTTCTGCCGGAGAAGCTAGCAGGTAAGTGCAACCTAGCATGATAACGGTATGCTAGCACGTAAACAGGGAAATTGCAGTAGCTTTGTGAAAGGCTAGGTAGCCAAACATACTACTTATAAGTCAATCTAGTAACTGAAAATACATAACTGACACAGCAACTCAAGACTAACAAGAAAAGGAAAAAAATGAACTGATAAACGAAAGCATGCAAACTAGCGAGCACTTGTATATGATGGAGTTTTATCGTTAGGGCCTCACTGTGGGAGTACTCTCTGCTGATTCGGTTCTGCTTTATAGTAGCACTGCCTATGCTTTGAACTTTTATGAGGACTTAAAGAAGCTTAATAACACCCTGGCAAAAGCCATCTGTGTTCAATAACGCCGGAGCAGATTTACTCCTCGTGGCCATGTGTCAAACACACGCAGATGGAGCTCAGTAGGCTTGAACTTCAGGTGATTTTCACACTCTGCACTGTTGCTAAGGCAACAACAGAGGAAAGAGAGAATATAATTCAGTATGTGTGTGTGTGTGTGCACGCATGTGTACAACCATGCAAAATCGATCTTTGAGGAAAGAGAAAGAAAGATTGTTGTCTTTTACCCGTGATGTGTGTTGTGGGTGGAGCCAGTGGTTGATGGACAGGTGACTCCGTCTCAGGTGTCTCGAAATGACCCTCTGAATCCGAGCTAAAAAAAAACATAGTAATAAATAAATAAATATTAGGTCACATAATAAAATGTGCAACATGAGTGACAGGCACTGAGGCCACGCCTTGTTTACTAAACCTGACAGGCACTGAGGACACGCCTTGTTTACTAAACCTGACAGGCACTGAGGCCACACCTGCTTCACTAAAACAGGCAGGCACTGAGGCCACACCTACTTCACTAAAACAGGCAGGCACTGAGGCCACACCTACTTCA
>JAOTRS010000008.1:21138652-21152848 GCA_028565755.1 Dinotopterus cunningtoni | reverse complement strand
TGTGTGTGTGTGTGTACAAATACCCGTTCCTTGCTGTTTAATAAAGTGCTTTTTGTATTTGTGTCCATCTGTGTGAACAGTCACAATCGTTCCAGGAATATGAAAAGAAAAGAAAATTTAGAGAGAAAAACAAAGGAAAAGAGCAAGAGAGAAAGTCCTCAGAAAGGAATGCTAGCACAAAGACAGGATGTAAACAGCAGAGCTCTCACTAAACTGCCAAACCACAGCTGCACTTCTCCTTATCCACACACACACACACACACACACACACACTTTTTTTTTTCTTCATCTGGTTAAAAAGTCAGACACATGTATGAGAAAGGATGAAGGACACAGAAGGAATTTGCTTCAGGTGGCAGTTTCCTTCATTTAGTCTAGGGGTTTTTCTTAAAAAATAAATAAATACTGTAAATAAATACATACATACATAATTGTACAAACACAAGCAAAGAAAAAAAGGACTAGAGTTATTTTTTGCTGTAAATAAGAAAAATAGATGAACTGCTTAGAATTAAACAGCACTAACATCAAACTTTTGCTGCTTTAAAAATTTTGTTTGATTTCTGAGCCTTTAACTTTTAACGCCATTTTTGAAATGGCAACATCATAGCACAAACCCACATGTGCCTGTTGCAGTTTAACATGTGCCTGTGGATGTACCTACAAGCTACAAGTTGTTACTGATTGCAAAAGGTTGTCACACTACAAAAGGTCACACTAACGTTGTCACAGTATGATATGACACGAGTTGCTACAAATTGTCACAGGTTGCTACGGGTTGCTACAGGTTGTCACAGGCTGTTACAGGTCATACCACAGGTCATTCCGGGTTGCTACAGGTTGCTATACATTGCTACTGTACGGATTGCTACAGGTTGTCACCGATCACACTACAGGTTTTCAAAGGTTAACACGAGTTGTTACAAATTGTCACAGGTTGCTACAAGTTGTAACAGTTGGAAAAAGGTTGCTACAGGTTGTCATAGGCTATTACGGGTTGCTACAAGTTGTTATGAATTAATATATGTTGTCATAGGTTAATATGAATTATTACAAATCGTCACAGATTGCTACAAGTTGCTACAGGTTGTCTTGGTTTCATACTATAAAGACAAAATACATCTCAAATGGAGATTTTTATTTTTTATTTTTCTGCAGTTCTTGCACAAAATTCACGCTCTAAACTTTACTTGTGAAGCATTTGACCTAATAGTATGAGATGCACTATCGCCACCTACAGGGGTGGCATGCCCATGTTTAATTTTTTCAAGTGAACAATATGTATTTGTAAAATTTATGTTCATGTAAATGTGGAACATTTTTTGAAAACGAGTCTGGAAAAGTAAAAGTAATATGTCCTTGGACTGACTTGTGTGGGTAAACATATCTAACGTATTTGATTCAAACAGTAAATAACACTACACATGGGCTTGTTTTCTGTAAAGGTCTTTGTAAACATGTCGGGTTTAATCGAGTTGTGTACATAAAACCAGAATATTGCTTATTTATACTGTACATGTATACACAGCTACGAAGATGCTGCCTGTGCCATTTGTTAGCATAAATCCTCAGCTCAGTATAAACAGACCTGATAGAAACAGGGAAACCCCAAACTCAAGTCTCCTCCGAATGGCAGGTGTGTGTGTGTATGTGTGTGTGTGTGTGTGTGTGTGTGTAGAACAGAAAGAGTGAGTTAAACCTGTGCAGCCTGTATGCCTGTTGATCTTTAGTCATGCTGTCATGAGAGCCGACTTGCCTGAAGCTCTGAGATCTCTCCTCTTCCTCATCTTCTTCTTCCTCTATCCCTCCATTCTGGACGTCATTCTCATTTTGCTCATCCTCTTCTGTTCCTTTCATGGCAGACCAGGTCCATTTGGCCCATTGCATAGGCGACAGCCACGACATCTCTTCTTAAAAAAACGTGCGCGCACACGTCTTCACAGATCTGCAGCCGAGCTCGTGTCTCTTTCTCTCTCCTCCTCTCTTCTGTTTTTTTTTCTCTCTCTCTTTATCCTCCTACGTCCTCTGGTCACGTTTCATCGCATTTTCTTGCTTCGTGAAATTTCTGTCTTCTTATTCTAAGGTAATTCACCCTGTGTTTGTCTTCTCTTCTCTCTTCTTGAGATGTTTTTCTCCAGCAGCAGGAAACTTCACGTGGCACTCGAGTCACGTTTCATGCCAATTTCTTTTTCTGATGATGTTTGATTTCTTCTTTTGATGTCAAGCCCTTTCTCTCTCTCGCTCTCTCATTCTATCTCTTTTATTCTAACGCACTCTCTTGTTTTCTTTATCTTCCAAAAGCCGTCAAAACTCTTCAAACTGTTTGTTCTTCACACACGGTTACTGCTTCTTCCTTTTTTTCTGTCAGCTTCCTCAATCTCTCTCTCTCTCTCTCTGTTCTCTAAACTCAGAATACCACAGCACTGATCAGCTGTCTCGCTCTCCCTCCCTCTTTCCCCTCTAGGGTTGGATCGGACTATTTGGGAGAAATGGACGGGGGGGAAGAGACCAGAGACCTTCCATTCAAAAGGTTTTTAAAAAACCCTGCTTTGTTGTTTTTTTCAGCCTGGCTGGTTTATCAGCTCACCCCCATTTTTTTTATCATGAATGGTATGGTCCTAGTCAGGCAGACCTTGGGCAGTGTCAATCAAAATGCAAAAAAGGGGGAACCAACCACAGCGTGAGAAAGTGTGTGTCAGAGATAGAGACTGAGGGAATGTGAGAGACTTTATTTGTGTGTGTGTATGCATGTGTGTGAGTGTCCATGGTTCCAGCAGAGAAGCTGTGGAATGCAAATCCTCTCTCTTTCTCTCTCACACACACAGACCCAGGCACACAAGTACCTGTTCGCTATGCCTTTTAGTGCTCTGCCTGAAGCAATCTCTGTTCTCATCTACCCATCAACTTTACTACCCCCGCACAGGGTTGCATGGGCACATTCCCATACAAATGTCTCATTTCCCATCAATCACGGTGATAACACAAACGGCCCTGCAAAGTGCACAAGCAAGGGATTGTTCAGGATCAGGAGAACTTAATGCAGTTTGAGCTCCAGTTCAGACTTCAATTAGTTTGTAAACAAGAGAACCTATAAGGGGTTTATGGACATCTGTACTTAGAGCAAGCCTTTTAGCAAGAATCCTGAGTGTCATTTAGTTAAGGAAACGTAATCCTTATAGAGTTCCAGAATAAAACAATTGAGGACGTGTTATTATAAGAACTGGTCAGGAATGGTGATTGATGGTCAACATGAAGCAGAGTGACTATTACCACGTTAAAGTTGGTTATTTTCCTAATAACAGCCTGCCTGAAGTAATTTATTCCTTTAACACCATAGCAGTTTGTAAATTATTACAATTTGGTACTCAATAGAGGTGGAAGGTAACTGAAAACATGTACTTTAATTGAGAACAAGTTATTTACTTGAGTTTTTTTATTAGAGAATCTTTCATTTTTACTTTTACTCCGCTCAAAAGTACAGCAAATATCTGTACTTTTACTTCACTACATTTCTGCGTGAAGTTGCATTAATTAACCACGCTGGTGTGTGGTGTTTAAAGTGGGATTTTCACCAACTGCTGACTATTATGCATAACTGCATGATTCATCTTTTCTTTAAGACATGCCTAATAATTTAAAAGGTGTTTAAACTCAGAAGCAGAGCTGGTTAGAGACCTGCCCATCTTTGGTACAAAGCACGGGGAGAACATGCTGACTCCACGCACACAGACAAAACATTTCACTGCATATCATATATCATCATATCAATGCATATTATACTGTGTATGGTTGTATTCATGACAAATAAAAATTTTATTAGAATTTTTTAGGAATTGAAATAGGAACCATTGACCCTGGAGGTGCGAGGCCACAGTACCGCCCAATCATTTCTTTTTCAAACTTAAAAAAAAAAAAAAAAAAACAGCTTGTCATCCTTCTTGTTCAGACTGCAGGCAAATCAAAATTGTCTCATACATTTGATCTTTAGGACTGGATATCCACACTTTTATTTGGTTCTATTAAGACTGGCAGCCCAAAATCCTCTTGACCTGGCTACATTGATTGCTGTGGTAATGACGAAGGAGGCGTCTCCATTTCCATCTCCGTTTCTTTAATGATCCTCCCACTCGTTTTTCAACCATGTGTCCATGTCCATGCCACGTGTTCGTGTGAACTTGATCTTCTACGTCGTGTTGTGAGTGACATAATGGACAGTTTGAAATTCAGTTTGAGCGGTTAGAGCGCCTGACTGAGACACACTCTTTTGCAATCCAATCTAAATCTGATTTCAAATTACCTCTCCATGTGGTTTAAATCAGATTTGCTAAAATCTGATTCAATTTGTTGTTTTACTGTTCAGACTAGATAAAGCAATCTGATTCCAAACAGATTCCAATATGGATATGACCGAAATATGATTTGGGCTGGCAATCATAAACAAGGCCTAAGAAACCGCTGAGCAAATTCCTCTGTCTACAAGATATATACTGAACATCTCACCAACACCAACTAAATGTCTCCTCAAGGGAAAACTATACATCAATGATTATATATGGTTAAATTTATTTTCACTCCAAACAAGATGTAAGACAAGTGAGTTTTACAGTATAATCTGTAAACCTTACTGTACACATCTATTTCCCATAATTTTCTATATAAAGTATGAAAAGTTTTGCTCTTTAGCCTCCACTGCTGCAACAAACATTTCCTTTATTGGTCTGTTTAACATTTATATCAATTAATAAAACTGAGTTCATACTTTTACTATGGGAAGTCGAACACACAAATAGTAAATGTCCAGAGAATGTTGTTGTCTAGCAACTTAGAAATATGAACTGCTAACAGTTAGCTAGCAAGTAGTTAGCTATACAGTATTAAGTGTATAGTTTATATAGTATGAAAGGCATAAAGGCGGTGAATCAAAAGAAAAAAACACATCAAAAATATTCACATTTCCCTCAGAAGTGTTGGTAAAATCATGACTCCATATATCTATATTAAAAAAAAAACACTTAGCATCAACTGCTAACTTTCTTCAACTCTGACAGAACCAATATAATGTTTAGAAAGCTTTTTCAGTAGTATTAAATAACAAACATGAGCAGTTCATATGGAAAAGTCTACCAAACTGTATCTGAGAATTAATTTTACTTTCATTACGCTTGGCTAACATCATCTAACACTTAGTTACTGCTGTTTCTTAGCACACTCTTTTTGTTAACCAGCTAATGCTAGCCACATTTGTATAACAATATCATTGTAATCCATTTTCATCTTTGTAAAATTATTGTAAAATGACATATTAATGTAAAATGTAACTGAGGAATTAGGACCTAGAACAATACAGTGTCTCTGTCCTGTCAGAGACACAGCAGACTACATTCTCCAGCCCAAATAAACATGCTAAAAATAAAGCATGTGTGTGTGTTTGTGGCTGTTGCTACGCTCAGCACAGCAAACAATCCCATTGCAGGCTGAACACTGACATGCTGCGTCTTTAACAAGCACTCACATCGGTCAAATGGGAAAACAGATCACTGCCAGTGTGCTTATGTAACAGAGTGTCATTAGAGTGGAGATGAGCAGTGGAGTGTGAGAAATAGACAGCATTTTATACTCGGGGAAATGTCGGCGGATAATGCTGTGTATAACGCTTTATTTTCCCCAGAAGTGTTTCCAGTTTCTGGATGGTTCTCGGTAGATGGCTGCCAATAATCACTGGCAATAATCAGTGTTAATGCAAATTTAAAATACTGTATGTGTACCGTATGTACTGTAAGTGTATGAGCACATTCCTTGAGCAGTGAAACCTGACAAATGATGGCATCCAGGCTGAAAGTGATGTGACAGATAGTGTGTAAGCCTGCTGTGGCTTGATCTCCAGTAGCAATGCGTCATATTGTTTCCTAGCCAGCTTAACTCTTAATTTAAAAATAGAGAGCTGACTCCTACTACTGAGTTCCAAATGTCACTACAAAGAGAACGTCATTATTTTCTATCTCTCTCCGTTTTTTTAAAATAACCAAAGTAAAGGAATTACTTCTAAATAACTCCCAAATAAACTTAAGCTGCACTACGGAGTACAGTATATAATACCGTATATAAGATGTATGGGCTGAATCCCAAATAGAAATATAGTGAAATTATAACACTATGTAGTGCCTATACCTACAGTATAAAGGAAGTACATAATTACACACAGAGTGAACGAGCCAATATTTATCATCCTTTTTAGTGCATGTTTACAGAAAGTGAATCAGAAGTTATAAATTAATCCAAACACCCAACTACTACTACTTTACTGCATTTATGTAGGAAGTAGTGACTAATCCCAGCAAAATTGAAACCGCTGTTCATTCCAGGAGATTTATCTCATTTCCTCCCTGGACAACTTTATGATCTCACCTACAATCACTGCACGTGACCTTGGTGTAACCATGGACAATCAGCTGTCCTTTTCCACTCACTCATACTTCTAATTTTATTTTTTACATCAGAAAGGTTGCCCACTTCTATCTACACAGCCACCCAGGAGATTAAGATTTGATTAATTGTCATATATACCTTATAGCACAGTGAATAGATTTTTTCTCACATATCCTACTTAGGAAGCTGGGGTCAGAGCGCAGGGTCAGCCCGGATACAGTGGAGCAGTCAGGTTGACGCTGCTGTAGGCTTGAACCCCTGACCGTCCGATCAGTAACCCAGAGGCTTAACCATTTGAGCCACCACTGCCACAACTCATGCCAGGCAGGTCTGCCTCTGTGCACCATTTTGCCTCTGCTAGTGATCTAGAATGTAACACTTATTGGCTTGTCCCACTGACTCTCAGGGTGCATGGAAAGCATGCATCAAGACTCTTTTCTGTTCCAAGCTCCAGGTATCTTGCTCTAGATATCAGCTGAGAAACAGCTTTAGATTGAGGTCTACAATTTAAAGACCTACTTTTTCCTTAAGTACTTTTATTAACAAAAAATAACAAACAAAAGAAACCATCCAACAGTGTTTTATACGGATGGCACTGATGGACAGTAACACAGTGAGCCACTGTCAGCACTATCAGCAGTTTCTGTTCAAGGCCACTGTCTCCCCAGTCACTGCTGTGCGGGTGTGAACGTGTTACAGTACATCAGTTTTCAACTGTAACTGGTGCAAGCAAAAAATGGATGCTTAAACTTTGGATTAAACGCAGAGGACTGCCATCCAGCCGGGGCGTTCTTGTTTGACGATGCACATCCACACACTTCTACCCACACTGTCGTCACTAAAAACGTCATTTTGAGGTGTTAAAGCATCCTTCCTATAGTCATGATGTTGCTCCATTAGACTTTCATCTGTTTGGTCCCCTGAAAGCAGCCCTACAAGGATGAAGATTCACTTCTGATGAAGAAGTGAAGACAGTGGTGCATTTGTGTCACACAGCTCAGGCTAAAACATTTTTTAATGAGGGATTACGAAAAATTGTTAACAGACAAAGTGTATTGAAAAGCAGGGAGATCATGCACAAAATGATGTATGTCTTTTTTTTATTTCATTAAAATTAATTCTATAGCCAAAGTGTAGATCATTTTTGACTTACTTTTGTATTTATCAATTGATACTTTAAAGCACTTATTATGTAAGTATTTGGATAAGGGCATCTGCCAAATGTAATCTAAATGTGCAACATACTGTAGGATGGAAAGCCTTATTTATTTATTTTTGATGCATTAAATGCACAAAATGATGCACAAATCCAACCATTTTGGACAGTGTAGAATAGTTAGGGTTTTTTCCGCTTATGGAACTCATGTTTGTTGTCCACTGGATGCTATAGGACAATGAAACTAAGACTAAGACTCTTACACTGTTTCAATAAAATCAGCATTTAAAAATGAACAAAAAATTAGATACAAACTCTATCAGGCTCTCTATAAGCCACGTCACCTATCTGGATCGGGTACCAAACTCCTGAGACACACCTTATTATATAAGGTATAATGAGGCTGAAGGCAATGTGTTTCGAATTTAACAACAGTTTATGAGGTTTGTTCTTTCCAGACAGCCACCCAGACCCAATGGGAACTTTTTTTATGTATTATTTGCCTTTTTAACTGTGAAGAACGCAAGGCTGAGATTCCACTCTTGCGGCTGAGCAGAACCGCATGAGCACGGGTCAGATTTCAAACGCTTTGGACATGTGCCACAACAGAAGCCAGAGACAGGGGAATAAAAAAGGAGACCCTGTGTGTGTGTGTATGTGAGAGAGTCTTTGAAATTCTGGAAAATGCCCTGATGCAATTGTTCTGTTTCTTTAAGAACACAATAACACATCCTTAAATGTTGGACGGTTTTGCTCCAAATCAAGTCTTAGCTTCAAGTGTTCAAGTTCTGAACACTTTGCAGAAGGAAAAAGAAGTAGGTCCAGGAAAAAATTTTGAAGCCAGTGTTAATTACAGAGTTAAGAATACTTGTGGTGCTGAAAAACTGATTCCACTCAGCCGCAAACAGAAACGCCCTGCCCTGGGTTAGCCAGATGTGCTCGGGTTCGGCTCAGTTACTGTAGTGTAGATTTTTATTTTTTTTTGGCTCCGTTTGGACTGGTTTGGATTGCCATGGTTCACTTTTGTTTTGCCCTGACTCAGGGTGTTTTGGACCCAATAGCAAGACCATTGCTCATTCTCCTAGTTCTAGAATGCTAACTACTTACTTGTCTCGTTGTTATGATGTTATTTGATGTTTGATGATATCTTCATTCCTTGATTTTTAAATCTATTTAGTGTGGTTGAATTAGATATTTACATTTGTTTTAATAGGGTCACTTTGGTTTTTATTTGCTGAGTAAGGTATAATTGCTGTCCTTTGTCTCGAGCTTTGATGTATTTTTGGTTGCAATTGATTTGTTGTTTGATTAAGTTTGATGAATAGGTTTCATTCTTTCTGGATAAATTTGGTCTTAGTTTCTTTCCATTTTAAACCAATTTGGACTGGTTTCTTATTTAGTGGTTGAATCCGGCATTTATCTGTCTGCCTGTCTGTTTAGCTGGTCAAATTTTATTTAGTGTTTTTTTGTTTTTCATTTTGGTTAAGTTTGGCGGATAGGTTTCTTTTGGCCAATTTTATTTCCATTTTAGCCGAGTTTGGTGTTTATTTTTCCTACTTTTTTTGGCCTAGTTTGTTCTATTTCTTGGCTTGGTTTACTTCACTGAGGACCAACTTATTAAAAGTGATCCTCAGTTTATTAGTCAGACGAGTGAAATGGAATAGAAAAGAAGGTGAAAGGCAAAAATGTAAGGAATCTCAAAAAGCCACAGGAGGGTGTGTACGCTCTGAAACTGATTTACAGAGATAGGCCTCTAATGAGGGTTAGGTGGAGAGCCGAGACAGAAAATGACCAGCTTGAAGCTCATGAAATTGGCTAATAAGTAGTTAGTGCATGAGATAATGCTCTACATAAATCATCACGCTCAGGTAAGCCTGACAGAGGAAACGGGGAAGCTGACAGCATAGGAATTTCAGAATGTGCGGAACCAAAAAACATCTGCTGTTTTAGCAGATACACAAAGTAGACGTAAATACTTATCTTTTCAACAATTCATACTGTATGGTCATAAAGGAAATCTTCTAAAGTTAGCTTCATATTTATTTTAATTTCTATTTATTTATATATTTATAAATTTTTAATTGAACTATGGAACTGGAAGTTATGAGTTCACCTACTGTATAAACTCTTACAAATTCAGCTAATGAGGTTTAAATAAACACATGAAACATAATCTGGAGCAACAGGACTGACTTTTCTCTTTCAATTCCTCGTTAAATGTTTCTCATGAATAGGTTTCATAGTAAAGTCTCGGAAACTGAGGTATCTCTAGGTGGATTCTGCAGCTACATAACTAGGGTGCAAAAACTTTTGTTCACGCACAAGAAACCAGTTTATAAACGAGCCAAACCTGGTTTCAGATTATTAACATACGAATGGTTGATTCCGTTCATGTGTTTAAAATTGAAAAGGAGCAGAAATCAGTTTAATCTCTTCTGGGAGTGTGTCGTAGGGCGAGTCGAGGTCACAGGAAGTGCTGCAGTGGGGGAATAACGGACGGAAAACAGACCTGACTGAGACAGAAAGAACAGGAAGTGAGCAAGTGAGCCAAGAAGTGTTCAGGGAGCCACAAATAGCAGCAATGGGGACGAATGAGTGAGTCAGACAGGACTGGTGCCCCAAAAAATCTCTCGCTCTCCCACTCTCTCTCTCACACACACACACACACACACACACACACACACACACACACACACACACACACAATGGGCTCTGTAGAAATAGTTTCGTTGCCTTAAAGCAAAAACAACGTTTCTTTTAGAAAATGTTAGAAAGGCAACACCAAGCTCACTGTTCTGATAAAAACACAGGCTACTACACTGCAGAAAAAGACTCGATCCCAAACACTAAAACTCCTGCCAATTAACTATTTCCAAAATTCTACAGAACTTAGAACCCAATTTATCGTTTTAATTATTATTTTTTTTATTTTTGGTAGGGGGTCACTACATTACATGAACTCGATGTACTTAAGCACATCTTTACCATCACCGTAATTTGTTTAATAAAGTACTTTGAAAACAAAATTGATATGTAACTTAATATGTACTACTCCTGTACTACTTTTATCTTTAATTAGTTATAGAATAGAAAATTTAAGGTAGAACATTTAACCCCAGAAAACTGTAGCCCATTTAAAAGACATTCATTCATGTTCTATACCATTTATCCTGTATACAGGGTCATGGGGGGCCTGGGGGCTATCCCAGGAGACTTACTGTAGCGCACGAGGTGGGGTACACCCTGGACAGGGTGCCAAGACAGTGTAGAGCAACCACTCTATGGGCAATTTTGCACCAATTAACCTAATATGCATGTCTTTTGACTGTGGGAGAAAACCAGGGTACCTGGAGGAAACCCACCAAGCACAGGGAGGACATACAAACCTCCAAGACGGGAATTAAACCCTCGATCTTGGAGGTGGTAGACCACAGTGGTAACAACTACACCCCAATGCTGCCTCAATTAAAAGTCATGTCAAATTTAAAGAATTAGATTTATAATTAAAAGGCCAAGAAAAACAAATCATAAAATCTATGGAGACAGACAGATGGAGACAGAAGAGCAATTTCATCGTCTGCCATACCGAATTGGATTTTCCAACCAAAATTATTCATTTGGCTGGTCAGAAATGTTAAGAACCATATTGCACCAGCCTAAACCAAGCAATACGTTTCTTCATTTTTCCTCCACTGCTCTTGATGCCATTCAGAGCATACCTCGACGTCATGTTTTTTTCAAAGCCGAGCTGCAATCTCAGTATCCCAGCATCACTGATGCACTTATGTAATCGAAATGTATTGCAAATAATTTATAACAGGTGGACAACACAATAAAAACATCCACTAAATTTATTTATTGAGCTGCTATACACTAAATCTGATAGTAATCGATTTCCAGACAGCACAAGCTTTTAGCTGAGGAAGCAAAAGGGTCTTCTACAGCTCAACCGGCAGCTGTTTGATTTGGTTTGGTTGACATTTAATATTACTAAATATATAATTTCTTCATTTCAAACTAAAGTTGTTCAAGTCAAACAGGGACTTGTGATGAAATATCTTATGAATGAAGGCGTAAATTGGCAGATTGGCGTTTAAAGAAGGCTTCAAGGACAGCGCGGTGATGAGACTCTTACAGTAGCTGCAATAAAATATTTAATTTTTATATAAAATAAAGACTTTTTAAAGAAGGACGTACGATACTGGCCGACATGCTTCGGAGCTCACTGCAGTCATTCCCATGAACATACTTGAAAATTACAGGAACTTATTGAAAGTGATTGCTACATCCCCTATACAGTCCTCACCTTGCACCAAGCCATTTCTACATGTTTGGGCCATTAAAGGAGTTCCTGGGAGGCCAGTGTTTCAAACAAGAAGCAGGCAGTCTGATCATGGCTCCATCACTTTCTCCCCTGATGGTATTCAAGCACTAGTGAAACACTGGGCTAAGTGCATTAGTGTAGCAGGGGATAATATAGAGAAATAAAGATAGCCTTTACTCTCATAACTGTGTTCTGTTATTCTGCGCAATCAAAAATCCAGGTTTGACTCAACGCCCCTCGTATATTAGATTGCTGTTTTTTTCCCCCTCACTATAAAACAGAACAAAGTATCTCCAGAGTAAAGGAGAGTAGTTTATGCTTCCTCAGCAATACAGCAGCAGTGAGTCACTTCAGGAACGCTTATTCATACAATCATTATATATACAAAAATATATATAAAAACAATGACTAAAGAGATGACAAAGCAAAATTCTTGAGCTTATTTTGTGACATCACTGTAACTCACTCTTAAATCAGGTTTCACAAGACGCTTAATGTCTTAAATAGAAATGTGATGTATGCACAATCGAACCCAGTTTACGTACCAGCCAGCATCAGCTGATCAAGAGGAGGTTATTATTCAAACATTATGTTTTTACCTGAACATGATTTATGATTCAGTATAGGGGACAAAAAAAATTCTTTTAAAAACTGAAGATCAATTTTCATTAATCACGTTACGTACTAAACTGGAGCGCACTACTGTTGTCATGGAAACCAGCGCATCGAGGAACAGGATGTTTTAATGCATTCAAAACTGCATTACTATTATTATCTCACTGTGGATGTCTCTCAAACCACAGACATTTCTTACTATATAGGTCACATACAGTATACTATTACAAACACCAGACCACACAGCAAACACTCCATTATACTACAATATAACATATAGACCAGATATATAAAAATGTGATCTGTACACATGCCCTATACACTATGTAGGCCACATTAAAACCTCACTATTAAAAGCCTCCCTGTTAAATGTGTATTTCTGCTTATGTACATTTGTAAATAAACTTATAAACAAAGATATGGAATATAATTTCACTTCATCATCTTTACTGTGAGCTGAACTGTTATGTCACAGTGTCTTTATTAATACATGCTCACTGTGCCATCTAGTGGTCAAAAAGCAAACAGCACCACTAAAAATGGCACAACTAAACATTCAGTCTAAATCGAGACTTAAACCCACATGAGTTTATGTATTCACAAGCTGTTAATAATGTTGTAGTTAGTAACAATTCAGCAAAAATAAAAATGTACACAACATCCTGCTTACACTTTATACGACAATGCATTACACTATAGTAAACTAAATAAATAAAGGTTTTCTCTGTACATTAATATCTTTACATTTCATACATTGAAGGCCTTGAAACCAGTCAAAACAAAAATTCTGTCTGTCTGTCTGTAGTCCCAAACCATACTCCATTATATTACAATATAGTATATAGACCACATATATACTGTATAGAGCTTCAATAGCGGTCTTCAGCTCTTCTGCATTGTTCGTCTCATGTCTCTTATCTTTCTCTTGGCAATGCCTTATAGAGTCTCTATGGGGTTCAGGTCAGGCAAGTTTGTTGGCCAATCAAGCACAGTAATCCCACGGTCATTGAACCAGGTTTTGATGCTTTGGCAGTGTGGGCAGGTGCCAAGTTCTGCTGGAAAATGAAGTCAGCATCCTCGTCTGCGGAAGGAAGCATGAACTGCTCCAAAATCTCCTGGTAGACGGCTGCGTTGACCCTTGACTTAATGAAGCACCGTGGACCAACACCAGCAGATGACATGGCTCCCCAAATCAACACAGACTATGGGAACCTCACAACCTCACATCTTGCAGTGTGTGCCTCTCCATTCTTCCTCCAGACTCTGGGTCCTTTGTTTGCAAATGAGATGCAAAAGTTGCTCTCATCAGTAAAGAGGACTTTGGACCACTGAGCAACAGACAAGTTCTTTTTTTCTTTAGCCCAAGTAAGACGCTTCTGATGTTGTTTGTTGTTCAGGAGCGGCTTGACAAGAGGAATATGACATTTGAAGCCCATGTCCAGGATCCGTCTGTGTGTGTTGGCTCTTGATGCACCGACTCCAGCCTTAGTCCACTCCTTGTGAAAGTCCCCAACACTTTTCCCTTCCACATAACTTTTTATAAATGTGCTTTGATACAGCACTTTGGGAACATCCAACTTCTTTTGCAATTATCTTTGGAGGCTTTCCCTCCTTATGGAGGATGTCAATGATGGTTTTCTGCACAACTGTCAGGTCAGCAGTCTTTCCCATGATT
>JAOTRS010000008.1:21095197-21108141 GCA_028565755.1 Dinotopterus cunningtoni | reverse complement strand
ATGCACACTCCAAACATACAGACACAAAGATGGGACTCGAACCCCCGACCCTGTCGATGTATTTAAGTATGCTTTTTTTTTTTTTAGAAATATAAATTATTGTAAATAATTAGGCTATTATCTGTGAATAATATACAGCTGTTATTTGCCTTCTAGCTAGAATTTACTGTTAAACCTGCTGAACAATAAATGAACAGCTTCAGACCAATCAGACTTGCCAATGAGACATTTAAACAATGTTTGTTTATCAAGCAATAAATATATAATATGGTTACAATTTAATATCCAGAATGAGTAGTGAAGATATTTCTGGTCCTAGTTTTGTAGTAATTTCACTTTAGTAATTGTACCTCTGCCTCTATGACCTCAGTGACCTCTGCTTTAGCCTCAGCAATAAGCTCCTTGAGGGATTGTCCGTTCCGGCCAGCATATGAGAATGGGTGAGCGAGGAGTTGCTGTGCTCCCCATCGTGACTCAGGGTTTTTCTGTAGCGTCCTCTTAAGGAAATCGTGAAAATGGTTTGACCTGGTGAAAGAAAAACACGGAAAGAGGAAAAGAGCATTTATTATTGAGCTTCTGTGTGTTGTATATTCATCTCTATCAACAATATAAACAAAAAAAGTCAGATTTTAGTTTCAGGAGAAGATCCACATTTTGGGTGAGTGAGTAAATGAATAAACAAATGGACAGATGGATGGATGCATGGATGGATGGACAGGTTCAATATAAGTAAAATCGGAGACATTGTTTCAATGGGTAGCATGGGTGACTGCTTCACCATAGACATGTGTTGGATATTGTGGGTAGTGGGTTTGATGGACGAACTGGATGGATAACTGGTTGGAGGGATGAATACATGGCCTAGTTCACTATGGGTGAAGTCAACGACAGAAACATTGGTTAAATAGGCATTGTGGGTAAATAGATGGATATACAGATTAAAAATAGGCATGTGTTGGATATTGAGCAGATGAATAATGAATGGACAAAATTAACATTGATTTGTGTTGGACAGAAAGGTTGGAACGATAAATGCATCGATGGTCAATAAACAGAGAGATTTAAGATTTTTTATGCACAGTTAGAGTAAAAAACAATGGATGTTTGGACAAATGAATAGATGGACAGATGGATGAGCAAGTTTGGGTAAAAATTGAGACAGAATTCCTGTTTAAATGGGGAACGTGGTTGAGTGGATGGATATACAGGATTACCATTGACACAAGTTGAACTTAGTGTATAGATGGATGGATGATGGCTAGATAGATTTACAACTGGTGTATGTTGGACTATGTGGGTAGGTGGATGGGTGATAAATGCATGGTTGGAGGTATGAATGGATGGGTCATGGTTATTGTTAGACAGAATAGGTGGAAATATAGCAAGATGGATGAAGATATTGCCCATAGTTGAATACATGACAAAGCGGTTAGAGGAATGGATAAATGGATAGATGGAGAGAAAGGATGATTAAAGGAATAGATTGGTGAACAGATCAACCAAATCCAAGTGTTGGATGAGTGAGTGTAGAAATGGACAGATGAATAGATAGATCCACCAGGTTTGAGTGTAGGAATGGACAGATGGATGAAAAGGTTCACCATATACGAGGATTGGTCAGTGTGGGTGGAGAAGACTTGGTGATCTTCAGCAGCACTCTCATGGGGTTCAGATTGTGGTGTGGAGGCTCCATCTCAGCTGCCTCAATCAGCGTGATGCCCAGAGACCAGATATCAGATTTATATGAGTACGCATTCTCCTTTGATGTCTCACACATGATCACCTCTGGTGCCATCCTGGAATACACATTTATACACACATATACACTTTGTTATCTTTACTGTTACACACCCAGGACTAGTGATTATATAATTAATACCTTGATAAATATCTTACTCTGCATTAATTATCATATAGTTTCAACAGGATTTCCAGTAAAGTTTTATCACAGTACAGAGATATTAATAAGTCACACCAAAGCGGAAGATTACTTTTATTTATTACATTTTAGCAGTTTGTGCACTTGACCTGTACTCTACAATAAAGAAATGAATAAAAAGTGCTCACCAATATGGCGTCCCGATGAAAGTCGATCGTCTCTGGAGGGTGTAGTCATTTTTTGCTGAAACTCCAAAGTCAGCTACAAACACAGAGCATGGGAACAACTAAACATACTGTACACATTTTTAAAAAATGTGTATGTGATGTGTATACACTGAATAGCTGTAACATTATGACCACCTGCCTAATATTGAGTAGGTCCCTCTCTTTTGCAACCATGACAGATGACTCTGTGTGTTCTGACGCCTTTCTATCACAACCAGCATTAACCTTTTCATCAATTTGATGTACACTAGCGTTTCTATTGAATCGGACTACAAAGGCCAGCCTTCGCTCCTCATGGGCATCATTAGGCCATGGCCACCCATGACCCTGTCAGCAGTTCACCGGTTTTCCTTCCTTGAATCATTTAGGTAAGTCCTGACCACTGCAGACCAGGAACATCCCACAACAGCTGCAGTTTTGGAGTTTTTCTGACCCAGTCGTCTAGCCATCACAAACTGAACCATGTCAAAGTCACTCAAATCCTTACAAGTGGTCATATTTTCTGCTTCCAACACATCAACTTTGGGAAAAAAAGTTCATTTGCTGCCTAATATATCCCACCCACTTCCAGCCGCCATTGTAACAAGATATTGAAAATGTAGCTACTGTAAAAAGTGCCAAATTGTCATGGCTAGACAACTAGGTTGGAGCAACTCCAAAACTGCAGCTCTTGTGAGATGTTCTTGGTCTGCACTGGTCAGGACCTACCAAACATGATCCAAGGAAGTCCGATCCAATAGGAGTGTAAGGAAAAGGTTAATGCTGGTTCTAATAGAAAGGTGTCTGAACACATTACTGTTTTGGTAGCAAAGTGGGGACCTACTCGATATTATTTTGGGTCATAATGCTATGCCTGATCAGTGTACTGATGTGTGTGTGTGTGTGTGTGTGTGTGTGTGTGTGTGTGTGTGTGTGATGTACGTTTGTGTATACCAAGTTTGATGTTGCCCTCCATAGTGAGCAGAATGTTTCCCGCTTTCAGGTCTCGGTGGATGATGTGGTGCTGATGCAGGTAAGACAGAGCCTGCAGGGTTTGGAAACACACCTCACTGATCTGCTGCTCTGAGAGGCCACGCTCCAGCTCTGCACACACACAAAAACATGTCCATATAATTGGATCATTCAGAAAAATGATGGCATTTAGAGGATCATTAGGGTCAGGTCACACCCACCCAACATGATGTCATCCAGCGCTCCGCCAGGACAAAACTCAATGATGATCTGCACACAGAGAGCACAGTCGATAAGACATGATAGATAGATAGATAGATAGATAGATAGATAGATAGATAGATAGATAGAGTTTTTACCCATAACCATCCTTCAAAATAGATGGCGTCTAGCAGGGTGATGATGTTGCCATGGCGACAGGTTGCCAGGATGTTGATTTCAGTGATGTAATCCTGCACCTGATCCTCACCGTGAACACCTATAACTTTAGCTGCTGCTAACATACCACGTTCATTGTTTTGAACCTAAACCATGCACACACACATATACACACAAACACAAAATTAGCCCCTTTTTAGGTAAACGAACAGTTGTATGCAAAAGTTTGGGAACTCCTAGACAAATTATATTTTCAGTTGAATTTTCAGTTTCAAAATAACTATTAAAAAGACATTTTTAGAAATATTTATGTACGTGTCCTTATATTTCCTTAAATTTAAAAAAATAAAGAAAAAAAGTGATTGACGCTTAAAAGTTTAGCCACCATACTTAATAAGTATTTATTAACACCCTCTTTGACAGATCCTCAGTTATCCGCTTCGAGGACCCCATGGTTGTTGAATGTTAGAAAACAAAAAGAAATTCAAAGACAGGCATGGGGGAGGAAACCTCTAACAGATCTTTCAGAGTTTGCTTGAACAGGAAGTGAATTTAACCACACTGTATGCCTGAACCTGTGTACACAGTTACCAAGGAACCCAAAAAAAAAAAAAAAACCCAGAAACAACGAAACTTCTGCAGTGATAAAGAAGGAAACATCTCTGTTCTAATTAGGAGCATTGCTCATTTTCTTTCTATGCTCTTTCGTGTCCCACCACTATGAGTCACTGACTTCACAACACTAAAATTACCACAATAGTTCGGCCAATAAGAGAATGTGAACGTACATCACGCTGTGTTGTATGGGCGCTGGGATGGGCGCGCCATCATGTGAAGTATGCATTCTGCATTCTATGTTGGTGATCTATAGAAATTGTCAGCTTTTTTCTTTGTTTTAGATGAAAGGGTGGTTAAATATGATGGAGAAGAGAAGAGACGTTGAAGGTAAAAGAGACAGAAAAGGGACCCTCGCAGCAAAAATTTAATTGCAATGCCAAGCAAAAGTATTTAAACAATTTAAGAGTGACAAATAAGTCCCAACCTGCTGGGCTACCTCCACACAGATCATTAACATTTGTGAACAATGGTGGATCAAATGGTTAAGTCTGTAGGTTACTGGGTTTGTAATTGGAAGGTCAGGGATTTGAACCCCAGCTCTGCCAAGTTGCTAATAGCTTCATTTCTGAGCAGTGGTGGTTCATATAGTTAAGGCTGTAGGTTACTGGGTTTTTGATCAGAAGGTCAGGGATTTGAACCCCAGCACTACTAAGTTGCCGCTTTTGTGACCTTGAGCAAGGCCCTAAACCTATGCGATAAAATAATTTAACTGGGCTGTAAAATATATGTGACAAATAATTGAATTTTAATAATAATTAATAAGCTCTCAAATGTAATGAACAGATTTGTAGTTTCTGCTGTTCCCAAACTGGGAAGCTCTGAGAGCCCACCCGCACAGATAAGGTGGTACGCCTTCATTTGGCCAAAATATTAAATAAAACAGAATATTAATCTTTCATTATGTAATAGACAGTGAACTTGAACTTTGTGTTATTAATAAATACAGATCTTTTATTATCTCTGACCTTTTTGACAAATGCAGGCCACAAAACTTTTTCTATTGCCCAGTTCTCGCCCTGAATGCAGGCGTGACACACTGTGGCAGGTCTTGATGCAGTAGCACTGACCTCCCATGGTGAAAATCAAAATACAGCCTTCAACTCACTAACAGAAAACCACTGGGATCCTCATGGTTACACACTGTTACACAACATTCAATGGTATGTCAACTTCAACTTTATAAGAGAAAAGTAAAAGAGGAACTAGAAAGTCTGTGGACAGTTACAAGCCCAGGGTACTCTCATTGTGGTGGTATGGTGGTGTGGTGTTGTCCCCAAACTTAAAAATGTATCACTCCTTCTGCTCTCTCAACAGATAAAGTTAATCACTCCTGAAGCAGATTCATTCTTCAAGCAGAAGGTCATTCATAGTTTTGACCACATACAATGTGACCGTAAGGGTGTCAATGACTTCACAGAGTGTATGTGCCTGCCACGCAAAGCCAGTTAGTTAATAAGACCTTTTAGGTGAAAGTTGAAATGTCTTCAAGTGCTTCAAGCAAGTCTAGTTGCACAGCACCTTAAAGATTACCATAATCTGATTTAAGGAGAATCACCACAGGTACTACAACCCCTTGCTTCCATTTATTGCTAATCCTGCAATCCTAAGGTCTACAACCCTCCACTCAGATCTGGCTCTACAATTCTACCTTTTGTTATAAGCTCCTGCCCTCATTTAAAACCTCTTTCCATCCTGAGGTCTACGTAATCATGCCTACATACAGATCCCATCGGACTTCTGCCATTCCAAGGTCTACTGCATGGGCCCTTGCTTCCATCTGGATGCTATTCATGTAGTGCGTCATTCATAATATCCTGAAGTCTACAAGATCCTGCTCTTATCTGGATCCTGATCTTGAGGTCTACCAGCATCTACACCCCCTTCTTTAATAGACTGGTGATGTTGTAAGTCTTTTGGCTGCTCCTGTTGAAGGGTCGCCACAGCAGACCATCCGATCCGCGCAAAAAACTTGGCACCGGTTTTACACCCACCCATTTTATCCGGACTTGAAATCAGCACTGCATTCAGTGGCTTGAGTTTGAGGATTGGCTGGAAATCGAATCCTTCAGCATGGCAGGTGAAAAGTCTGGTGATATTACCTAATACAGTATAATACTATTGATTATAGTTTTAGGGGTACAGTATATTAGTGTCCTTATTGCTAGCAGTAAGCTTTAGGGATCCCACATTGTACATCTTAGTTCTTCTCAGGAATTTAATATATCGTTAGCTCCTTCTTTGTTACTTTAACTTTTGGCCCATTTCACCCAGGGTAAATTTTATGGAACAATCTGTACTGCAACAATTGCCAATTGATTATGAAATTACCAATTTTCATTACATAAATTTATCCAGTATTTTGGGACAGTGGATCCAGACGTCACCCCATGTAAGAAAGCGTGCAATGCAGGTCCACACCCTTGAAACACAAGCCAGCACTCTTTCTAATTCTCACTAATCTACTGTAAACATGAGCATGATTGTCAGTGGAAACCAGAGCAACTGAAGCAAAACAACATTGATTATTCAAATTGTTACAGGCATGAATGCAATTACAAGGTGAAATTTCATAATTTGTGATACACTGACAACACTCACTCGACCGCTGCTGACATACATCAAATAGAAACTTTATATCTTCGATTCAGGCATCAATGGCTGCATAGTAAGGTCAGTAAGGTTTAGAACGTTACCACCAAGTCAGGTACCAGAAATGTTTGCTTAGTTCAAGAAAACCTTACTCTAAACCTGCTTACATGATTTAACACCGAAACACAGTCAACACTTGAACAAGACTATACCTGTACAGTATATAGTCCAGTAATGGATTGGCACTCTAAGTCTCCTGAAATTGGCTTCAGCCCCCCCGCGATCCTGTATTCAGGATAAAGCGGTATAGACAATGAGTAAGTGAGTGAGTGAGTGAGTGAGTGAGTGAGAATTTAATACTAAGAATGAATATGGTTATCAGGAACTCGACAATTGGAATTTTATTCACTTTGTCACGTGACAACAATAAAGTCAGTAAGTCAGTAATTCTGTAAAACTGGCCTCAATATTTTATTATAGACCTTTAGCCCTGAGATACTCAGTATACTGTAAATGTCAGATTGTGGTCAGTGTCTAAGAAGCAACACATCAGCAAGTAGGTTTTACTCCATTTAGAGGATGGCAAACTCTGCATTCGTAAAATCAAGTCCAACTAAAATCACTCGAGCGTCCATTATCAGACTTCCACTATCTGCCAGACTGTCATGTGGTAAAAGGTATTTAATGGGTGTTCAAATGTTAGTATGTGTACAGTATGTTGATGGTTAGAAGTGTTTCCTCAGGCATCTGAAAGACTTTTTTTACAGACTTCAGAGAATCAAACTAGTCTTTCTTCATAGTCTAGTCTTTATTGATTAGGGTTTGAGGTAAGTACTGTAACAATCGTCTAATTGCAGTAGGCATAATTACTGTCTCTGTATGTGCTGGTAACTTGAAAATGTTTTATTTTCTATTAACTTTAGAAACCTTATGATGTTTTCATCATAGTGTTATAGTGCAGCAAACTTTAAAACACACATTCACATGCTCAAACACTAACATGACTGAAGCAGTGCCTTCAAATCTCTTGCATGAGTCTCAGATTTTAAACACCACTAGACTAACTTCCTCCACCACAGTTGGTTACCTTATATACTTTGCCAAACGCTCCATCCCCGAGTTCTCCGAGCGTGTCCCAGGTCTGACGTGGGTCCACGTCCCTGCGCAGGTGCTCATAGTGCTGAATCTTCTTCTTCTCTGCACCCACACGAAATAAACGCATCAGGAGCGACGCCATTGCGTCTTGCTCCCTAATTTATCCCCCCAAACTCCCTAATAAGGAAAGAAAAGGGTATATCAGCCACCTTGGAGAACCTCCTGAGTAAACACATACAGCTTTGTCAGAGAGACAGAGAGGAAAAACTGGTGTGCGTTTCGTTGTCGCACACCTAACAGCGTGTCAGGAAGCTGCTGTCTGAAACCACATCCTTCACAAAACATAAATGCCGTGTTCAGAGAAAAAAAACACGCACACACACACACACACACACACAATGCAGCATCTCAGCTCTGATGCTAGAGCTTGTTCTTCTTGACCAGGGAGTATGGCGATGTTCAGTCCATCACTGTATCAGCTCGAAGATTCCCAAAATATTAAATTCCTCAACTTATGTCAAATAACTTTTTCTACAATGTACTGATTGAGAACACATCCAAGACATTTGTACACAACCAACACACACACACACACACACACACATAGATGGTAATACTGTAGGCGTCACAGAGTCTCTCCTCTTCAGTGTTATGCCTCCTGGCCTGTATTATGTGTATATTATGTAAGTATATGTTTCCTGTGTGGTTCTCTTTGTCTTGTTCTCCCTGTAATGATCAGCTCACATCTATACTGTGCACATTGATCTGCACAACAAGACCTTTAACTGTGTATCCACCAATACCAAAAGCGCCACTTGTGGTCTTGTGGGGATCCTGTGTGTATTCAAGTCAATTTTAGATTCAAGAGGTGATACTAAGATAATAAGCAAAAAGTCAGTTCACACCTAAGTTACTTTTAATGAAGGTCTATGAGCAGCATATTTTCCTGGAGTACATGTTTTTTGGAGAATACTTACATGAGTTTTTCAGTTCCTAGTTACACATATTATCAGTGTGGTTATGTATAACTTATATTACAGACTATTTGATAAAGGATAAGGAACAAATTAATACAACATTTTTTTGATATTTGAAAATGTAAAAATTTATGTCTGACCTATCCTCACAAGTTCAGTCCTCAAGTGTAATGCTTACACAGATGTATTCTGAATGGAAACAAGTACAGATACAAATACACATCTGTGCTCAGATGTTTACATTCTCTCATTATGAATCTTACAACGTCATGGCAATATTTGGCACGCAAAGATTTCTTTAAACTGGGTTTTTTTTTTTTTTGAGGGGAGAACATTTGTACAACATACCTGTACACTCACTCATTCATCCTCTATACCGCTTTATGCTGTATACAGGGACGCGGGGGGCCAGGAGACACTCATTCACACACTACGGGCAGTTTGAGAATGCCAATTAGGCTAATCTGCATGTCTTTGGACTGTGGGAGGAGTACCCGGATAAAACCCACCAAGCACGGGGAGAACACGCAAATTCCATACACACAGGAGGTGGGAATCGAACCTGGACCCTGGAGGTGCAATCTTTAATAGAAATCTTTAATCTGAATACAAAGTTGAATTTTTGGGGGGCTCTCTGATATCAATACAATACAAAGATGTCAGATCTGCACCAAGATCCTTGGACTTTCTCATTGTACTGTGTGTTGGCACGGCGAAACTACCAGCTGTAATCAATCAAGATCAATAACAGGAAGTTAAAAGAGGCCTTGGCCTTGGCAAATTAAAGTACATTTTGGAACTTTCAACAATACTGATTGAATAATCTACAGTGTAAGTGGGTGTATGTTTTTGACTCTGTATATATGATTTTAACCCTGTGTTGATTGCAGATATATTAAAACTTCTGGCCTAAATTTTTGGGACTCAGTTTGGTTATCTAATAACTGTAGAAACAGTTTGACAGCAAAATGAGATAACGCAAGTTCTTTAAAATTATTATTATTTATAATATCTTTATAATTTACTGCACCTTCTGTTTGTTATAATACATTGATATTTATTGTAAATACCCCACTTATGCCCTTTTATTGGCTTTGAATAATGATAATAAAGTTATATACAGTACTGTATATACAGTACATATACACTAATACAATATATTCCCAAAATTCATGCTTGATGGATCTGACACAAAGCCAATAGTGATATAGAAATGTAGAAAATAGTGATAAGATTAAGAAAGTAAAAAGATATTTAAAACCATTAACCATTAATAATTCCTTAAGTTCTATGATTTTTACAGTGGCACTATAGCTATAACAAATAACAATTTGGATTTTTTTTCCACTATGGAAGGACTTTTGGAGGGTTGCTTAGTGTAATTACAGTGTCATTCTAGTCTTATAGACCAGGCTGCCAGCTGGCGACTGCGGACTGGTATTTCAGCAAATTGAACCAAGTACGTTAAAAAATACTGAAGCAGAGCTATAAACTCGAAAAAAAAAAAAGACTAGACATGGCTTAGCAACTGTAGTTTTCTAAACATGAAGCATTGATTTGTCTGTAGAAGATCCTCTATTGTGGTTTATACAATCACACTCGTATTTATCTAAAGGCAGCTCATCAAACCAGAGACTAAAGACATTTTTTTTTCTTTTAAACTCGTTCGTATTCTAAAAATAGACAATAATGAGCAAAACATTGGTTCAAAAGCTTAATGGCTATCTGTTTGCTAGAGCTAAATCATTTGTGTCTCAGTTGGTGTCCATACCACGTACTGACCTGGATAGTGTTTTATAATTTGAACATCAAGCATGTTTCTGTGTTTGCTTTACTGAGCATAAATTCAGGCAAAAAACAAAACTATGAAAGTCTAAGTAGAGCTCTGGATTTTAACCTGAAAGATTTCCAAACAACTAATTTTACTCAGCCAAAGTATGCTGAACCTGCTGATTTTGGGAAATCCAGCTCCCAAAAGAATACAACACTGGTGAGAACTTAGGGTTCAAAGAGAGGAACAGATACAGAACTATTATACACAAAAATATTAATATTGGAACATTATGGGTTGTGCAGATACATGGATAGATATAAAAGTATTGTTTTAAACATTTGCAAAAACTAATCAAATGTATGAGCAGTCCAATACTCAGCTTCTGCAAGGTGTTGAAAACTACTGTAGTAAAAATGAGTTCATGGTTAATAATACTAAATGTTAAATCCACAATCCAAGACAAATAATTTATTATCTCGTAAACTACTTACAACATTTTAAAGCTTTGGGTCAAAAATTTCTAAGTCAGAACACTAACATTCTTCTTACTCTGCAAAACAACTTCAATAAAATATCTGCTTAGATTAGAAACTCTGGCCTGCTGTGGTACCCGCTGTATACGAGTGTGGTTATGGGAGGGTGTTAGTTTGGAAATCAAAGTATTTTGTATAGTTTTTGAATAGAATAGGTTTTCTAGACAAACCAGCTGCATGACTGTAGTGACAGTTTTTGTAACGTCTGTATATATTAAAGTGACTTCACTATATATGGTTGTCAAGCCAAATGTACCTTACATACGACTCAGCCTGGTCAAAAAAAAAAAAAAAGGTTGCACATTCTAAGCTTTTAATGAACCAATTTTGTGTTGCACAATGTGGTGGTCAATCTATGTGTGAAAATGATTCCTCGTGCTCCCAGAAGCACTCTTTCCCAATTTGAGTCCTGGAATATCCCCGTGCCATCAGGAAAGGAAAAGTCCATAGATGTGATAACCTGGTCATTCAGTACATTTCGGTCGTCAGCTTCAATCTATTTCCACTGTGATGCGGAGTCAGCGTGAATAGAATCCATATGCAACTTTATTGAAAACAAACTCATAAACAAACAAATCAGGGTCAAACCGGAGCGATAAGAACAGTGTAGACAAACCAGAATCAGAGTCCAAGTCCAAGCAAGAGAGTCGGGGCAGGCGGCGGTCCAATAGAGCAAATCCGATACACAAAGCGTGGGTCAAAAGGCAGGAGGCAGGCAGACAGAGTACAAAAGCAATCCGGTTGGCAACGAGAAGTGAAACAGGAATAAATGCTCAGAAATGTCAGCAGCAGCAAGACAAGACTGCGCGAGGTAATGAGAGTGAGCGTGTAATTTGAAGTCTGTGGGTAATTGCTGACACCTGTGCTGGTGATCAGCCCCAGGCACGGGGTTGTGGGTAATGGAGTCCGAATGAAACTAGTACTCCGGAGATGGCTCCCTCTGGTGGTGATCGGAGGGAGTCACAGAGGCTGAATTCGTGACAGAGCCCCCCCCCCCCCTGCGAGCGGCTCCTGACGCAAGAAGGCACACGAGCCCGAGGCCTTCCACGGGGTCTCGGGGCAGGCCGGTTCGGATTAAAGTTATGGAAGTCATTAACCAGACTGGGGTCAAGAATGTCTTCTGCATTCACCCATGAGCGGTTCACCATCCAGGATTTTGTGGACCCGGTAGTCCTCCTCGCCGTCGATGATGAGTGGAGAGGTACTCTGGTCACCAGCCACCTCCTGGTCCTCCACTCCTCTCGGTCCACCAGCGGGCTTGAGCAGAGAGGTAATTTCTAGGTAAAGCCAATCTAAATGAAACTGGAGTTATTTCTTTAATTATTTTGAATGGACCCACGTACCTGGGACTGAGCTTCTTGCACGGGAGCCGGAGGCTAAGATCTCGGGTAGACAGCCATACCCACTGACCAGGATGGTAGGCCGAGTTAGGACGTCGATGGCGGTCAGCCTGCTCCCTGGTGCGACGAACAGCTCTCTGGTGGTGTACATGAGCCTGTTCCCAAGTCTCCTCACTTCGGCGGAGCCAGGAGTCGACGGCCGGGAGTTCAGAGGGCTCACCAGACCAGGGGAAGAGCGGTGGTTGAAATCCCAAAATGCATTGGAATGGGGTGAGATTAATTGAGGGCTTTCGGAGAGAGTTCTGAGCGTATTCTGCCCAAAGAAGGTAACAGATCCAATCTGTTTGGTTCTGTTGGCAGTATGATCTGAGGAGGCGAGTAAGTTCTTGGTTTAATCTTTCAGCCTGGCCGTTGGATTGCGGATGATAACCAGATGTGAGGCTGACATTAATGCTCAATAGTTTACAGAATGAGGCCCAGACTCAGGTAAATTGGGGACCACGGTTAGAGAGAATATCTTCGGGGAGGCCGTAGAATCGAAATACCTGGTTGCACAATGCCTCAGCCGTCTCGAGTGCAGAAG
>JAOTRS010000008.1:21078076-21089432 GCA_028565755.1 Dinotopterus cunningtoni | reverse complement strand
TTTTGACATTATCTTCTTGCTTTTAAATACACTGTCAACAATAGCAGTCCTCTGTGTTTAATCAGCTCTATGCTTCAGCTTTTTAATAAACTTCTCACTGTAATGAGCACTGTTGATTGTTGAACCTTTTTCCTAATAATGTTCCAATCCTGGCTCTTGAAAATCCCAGAAAACTGTAAGCATCAATTTTCCAGCTGATGGTTGACTTTTATACTTTTTCTTGCTCAGCAATTGAGGTTGTTTTCCATAAATCATTCATGAGCAAATGGGCAACCATCCACTGCAGTTACAAATGAACTGATGTAACATGTTAACACCTGCACAGTAGACTTTACGAGTTTTATTATAAGAGGAGTGCAGATAATTTTTTTAGTATTACAGCATAGTGAAATTCTTTTTTTTTCTTACATATCCCAGTTTGTTAGGATGCTGGGGTCAGAGTTCAGGGTCAGTCATGATACAGCACATGTGGAGCAGAGAGGGTTAAGGGCTAACAGGTTTTTATGTCGGGTGCCCTTCCTGAGACTTCCTATTTTTATCTAGGTTTGAGAATGAGACTAGGGCCTGCCCTACAGCCCCAGTGGCTGAGTATTAAACACTACACCTGAGTCAGAGAAATGGTTCAGCCCAGATAGTCACCTGAGCTCTTGCCTTTCTGTCCTTATTAATACAATGTGGCCAAAAGTATTAAGACAAAAGTAAAATTAAATGTTTTAATGACATTCTCATACTTTTAAAATAATGATTATTAAGATATTAAGAATAATGTGTTATTTTCATTTACTCATTCATCTTCTACACTGTGAAGGCCACAGGCCTGAAGCCTATTCCAGGAGACTTAGGGCACATGGGTGCCAATCCATCGCAGGGCACACACACACACATACACACACTATGGGCAATCTGGAAAAAAACAATTAACCTGTGGGAGGAAACCCAACAAACATAGGGAGAACATGTTAACTCCACACACACAGACCAGAGGCAGGAATCAAACTCTTGGCCCTAGAGGTGCAAGGGCACCCTGCTAACCACTACGAAACCATGAGGCCATGTGTTATTTTATGCAATGAAATGGCAGGTTTAAACTTGAAATCATTATTTAGAATGAATTAGATATTTAGATGTCCTTTATTCTGCGAATAGAGTCAAAAAGATGTCTACAATACTCTGGTGTCACTCACTTAATTACTTCTTAAGATCATGTACAGAAGACGGTTTCTTGACTGCTGCTGCCTTCTTCATCATTGTCTAACAGTTTTCTATTGGCTTTAGGTCTGGAGGTGAGCCAGGCCGCGGCTCCAGAAGCTGAATACCAATGGGTCTTAGTCAATTTTTGACTTTTTATGTTTTTCAGTTAATTTGCACAACTTTTCAGCCAGATACAGTAGGCAAATGAAATCACCTGTTTTGTGAACAGGCAGAACTATAAGGTCCCAAAAGTCTCTGACCGCTAGTGAAAATGCTTCTGTTTGACTTTTTCAATTTAAGCCAAAGGTTTTCATGGCAAATGATATTAACAGCAATAGCATGGGTGTAGAATCTTTTTATTCATCCTCAATGACAGTGTACACGTGAGCAGGTGTGCATGAACTCCACAAGTATGTGACTCACAGAAAATCTGACTTTTTGTATGAAGATATCAAAGTGTTTAATGTCACAAATTTGCATAAAGATTCAAACACTGAACTAGAAATTGTGCAATTGATCTTGACTATTAAATAATCAAAATATTACATACACATTTCCCTGGATTTATTGTAGAATTTCCAAAATTTTATTTTATTTTATAAAAAGGTTCAACATGGTCTCCGATATTTAGACTCCACTGTACATGAATCAATATAGTACGAGGGGCATTCTATTCAAAAAGGGATCGTGTGAACATTTCTAGCGAATGAAGGTGTACAACCAACTAACATTAACAATTAAGGTACAGAAGGCCTCAAGCACAAAATTTGAAAGAAGGCCTTACATCCTATTTCTGCCTGTGGTGGCTTGGAGCCCATTGCTGTCGTTCCCATTAACATTCAGCAAATGAAACACCCGATCCTTGAAAATCGACAGATAGTGTAACTAGTCGCCAACTTGTGGAAACAACGCATCTGTATGTGGAAACTGTACACAATCATTACATCAACTCAGCTTGGAGTTATTGCCACTTCCCATGAACAGTCCTGACCTTCTTATTAAAAGAGTTCCTGGGAGGCCAGAATTTCAGACATGAAGTGGGCAGTCTGAGGTCACAGGGTGAACGCTTATCATGGCTTCAGCGTACTGAGAAAATCTTCTACCTTGATAGTATCCAAGCACTAGCATAACTGTATTCTGTTATTCTGTACAATCAAAAGTCTCGGTTTGATGCCCTAGAACATTAACTACATTAATGGCAGTTACTACAGCTCCTTTAAAACCTTTGTTTTAAATTTGTATGGACGTTTCAATTTTATTCATAAAGGATTTTAAACAGTAAACATTTCCACAACTCAGCTTTACTGAAATCTAGCATTAACTAAAGCAGCTCAGCTTGAATGACCCAGTTTAACTTGTACACTTACCTGAACCATATTCTGACTTACCTTTTTATCATTTGTCTTAAAAATAAATATTCACTAACAATTTAAAGGCAAGCATCAGGTAGGAAAAATGTGTTCTAACCCAGTTTTGTTAACCTTTTTTTTTTTTTAAATCAAAAACAGTTTATTTGCTCCATTTTATCCTGATGGTTCTAATTTACTTTCTGATAAGCTCAAGACAAAGTATTTTATTGGATATTTTCTCTCATAAATCATAAATATCACTGCTGATTAAAACCCCAAGACTCCAAATCTAGCTCATTTATCATGGCTTATTGCACCCAAAAATCCAATCAATGTTTGCTAGCACAGATGGATGTGGAGCAAAGACTCACAAGACACACAGAGAGGCATTTTAATTGTGTTATTTCTAAATCATTAACTCTACAGAGCAATGGTTTCATGCAAGTATTATATAACCCGACATTTGAATTTTTTTTTTTTAATTTATGACATCAGTGCATTACTAAAGCCAGGGCTCAATTCCAAAATAACAGAATTCCCAATGAGCTTCATAACAGGATTATAATAATTCTCTCAGTGCTTAGTCCTTTCACAATAGAATGGTTATTTATCATTATATCCACATACTTAGTTTAAGGTTACATTTTGTAAGACGGTGTCGTAATGGTTAGCTCTGTGGCCTTGCAACACCAGGGTGGAGGGATTGATGAATTACTGTCACCTTGTATCTCCAGGGTTCGGGTTCAAATCCCTGCCTGAGTGCATGGAGTTTTCATGTTCTCCCAGTGCTTGCTGGGTTTCCTCCGGATACTCCGGTTTCCTCCCATAGTCCTTGGGTCTGTTTGCATGGAATTGGCATGTTCTCCCCATGCTTAGTGGGTTTCCTTCCAAAGACATGAGGATTAGGCAAATTAACAGTTACAAAATGCCTGTAACGTGTGCTTGTGTGCCCTGCAATGGATTGGCACATATTCAGGATGAACCCTGCCTCATGCCCTAAGTCCCCTGGTATAGGCACAAGGCAATTCCCATGAACATTATAAATGGTATAGAGAACGAGTGAGTTACATAATAGTAAATAATTGATGGCTGTTCTTGCTATTCTTTTACTCATTTTAGTCAAATGCTACGTAGCACTATTTTGTCCAACATTCTGACAAAGCTTACTCAAAATAATAACCAGCTGTGACATTCTTTTTTCTACAGAACTTGTAAAAAAAAATTGTAAGAATTTAGCAAATTATGCACCAAACATTTAAAAATAAACTCTTTAAATTTCACAGAGCTTGAAAAGAAGGCTAGTGCCTAATCAGTTCGATGCTATCATGCTAGTTTGTGGTTAGCCTGTTTACTATGATGCTAGTTTGAACAAGCTAACTTTCACAAGTGTTTTTAATAGCAGTGTGTTTAATGTGTCCCAAAAATGCTGTACTAACATAAAACTGTGACTATAAAAACATATCATATTACCCTTGAATGCATTTTCAGCTACTGAAACTCTCAGTTTAATAACTTCTTTAGCAGCGCAGCCACAACAAATGAATGTGCCATGTGTAAAAAAAAAAAAAAAAGTGGTTTCCTTCCAAATTCACTGAGGTAAGGCGAAAATTGCTGTCTGATCCGTCTGCACCGCACACAGACTGAAAACAGCCAAGACTACCAAACCAGACACTCCTTTTTTTTTTTTTTGTTCTTTATGACTATTTTTGTCCTCAGGCATGTAGAAATAGGACGTTCTGTCTCACATCATATGATCAGATCAAAAATATATTTTTGCCAAATGTTTCTGTTGTGCAAGTAGATAAAACCATTAATTTCATAAGAACATAAACACTCATCATTTAAATGATTCTGGGATTTTTCTTTCCTTATTCAGTCATATTTTGTGGCCAGAAAAAAAATAAATACAAGGAAGATTTATGTGCATTTATCACTTGAGTCATCACCAAAACAGTAAAAAAAAAAAAAACAATCCTGACCTTCTTAAAAGGATGATTTTATCTATTTATCTATTTAACTAAATTTAAACTCTTGTCTTAAACACATTTATAGATAGCACAGTACCTTTATGCTAGCCGTGTATACCTTTAATAGCCGTGTGTATACTGTAGCATATGTTCAACCTTGACAAAAAGCTAATCTGTGCTATATCATTAGTTTCAGAGTAAACCCATTTGGTGTACAGCTAAATAATATTTAGGCAGCGCGGTGGCGTAATGCTTAGTAATGTCACCTTGCACCTGCAGGGTTCGGGTTCGAATCCCTGCCTGAGTGCATGGAGTTTTCATGTTCTTCCAGTGCTTGCTGGATTTCCTCCAGATACTCCGATTTCCTCCCATAGTCCAAAGACATGCAGGTTAGGCTAATTAGTGTTCCAAAATTGCCCATAGTGTGTGAATGATGACGGCAAGTCCTACCTTGGGCATAAAAATGGGAGTAAATACAGTGGTAATCACCATTGGCCTCCACGGTCCCTAGTTACTACAGAGGTTTCTAGATGGATGGAAATCATGTTTCATACGCTATTTTCCGTATGAAATATTTGAACGTTTTTTTCCCCAAGATAAGCCAGGTTAGGCTTTTTATGAAATTAGTGCTAGTGTTAGCATTCTACTTTTAATGCTAGTTGGTGGACCTTTTCTGTCTAACATGCTTACTATGCTTATGTAATTTCCTACAGTATATTAACTCATCATACTATCAACTATTGTGTCAGTCTGTTTTTTAAAAACACTAATTAAGGCTCACTGTCAATTTTTTGTGTTAGTATTTTTAATCTAAGGATAAATTAGGTTTATATAATATAATATAATATAATATAATATAATATAATATAATATAATATAATATCTTGTTTGTCTGGTGCATCCCATGGCTGCTTGATTGGATTGAGCCTGCTGGGCCTCATGCATTGTGTGCGGTGGTACACTGTGTGTTCCTGCGCATTGAGTTTTTTCATTGAGAGATTTGTTCTGCCTTAGCTTTTCTGTGGGATCAGACCAGAAAGTTGGCCTTTGGTCTGTGTCGTATATAATTGGTGATATTCAGTTCACCAGAGTCAAATTATTGCGCTGCATCAAACAAAGAAAACAACTAAGTGAACTAAAGTAAACTCCTTTACTGAAACCATTTAGATTGGTGTCAACAAATTGCTGTATGACCATAAGAAAATCACTTATTAGTTAAGTTAAACCTTTATTTGTCACATATACATTACTGCACAGTGAAATTAATTTTTTGCATATCAAAGCATAGCTCGGGTGAGAGCGCAGGGTCAGCCATGATATGGCACCCCTGGAGCAGATCAGGTTAAGCCATGCTTAAGGGTCTACCAAAAGCAACTTGGGGGAACTGGGGCTTAAATCAGTAACTCATTTCCTAAACCCTTTAAGCTACTAGAAAAAAAAGGCTGGAATTTGTTAGGAAGCATAAAGGTCATGTTTTCTGATGAGTCCAGATTGACCCTATTCCAGAGTGACGGGTGTTTCTGGTAAGAAGGAAAGTGTATGATTCCATGTACCCATCAGGTATTTGGCCATCTGGAGGTGCCGGTGTCAAATTGTACAAAGTGTACAAGTAAACCCACCTGATTTAAAAATGGTAAAGTTTTTACCCATATGTTAAAAATTAATCATTCTTGTTGTTGTTTTCAGGTCTGGAAGCGTACAACATCACTGGAATGAGATTTATTACTTTGTGGATCATCTGGCACACAAATTCATCAGGTGAGATTTTGAAGGTTTTAAAATGGTTTTAAAATGTGAACCAGACATTAATTCTTTTCTGAAAGAACTTGTCATGAGGGTTTATTATTTTTTAGCAGTGTTAACTCATGTTGGGTACTGTAGCACTGAAGATTAACCATTTAAATTTACTGGACAGAGTCAAAAAAGTAAGCAAAAAAACAGGCTAACATTCATGAATATGAGAATTCCCTTTTGGTTAACTTATATAGATGCAATGGAACTTTCCACCAAAGTACTTTATGTTAGTCAAACAAAGTAAATCACAAAAAAATATACTATATAAGCAAATCAGTCCTAGTGATTTCCTATGTTAGTCTATAATACTGTCAATTATTGTGTTAGTCTCATTATAAAACACTAATTAAAGCAAATTTTTGTATTAGTATTTTTTAACTAAAGATTCAGGGTCAATAATAGAATAGAATAGAATAGAATAGAATAGAATAGAATTGCATAGAATATCAGAATAGAATATCAGTAATATACACAGATTAGTCATAACATTAAAACGTTTCCCTTGTGCATTTACATTTTAGCATTTAGCAGATGCATTTGGCAAACTTACATTTTATCTTTTTTTTTTTTTTTTTTTTTTTTTACATCTGAGCAATTGAGGGTTAAGGGCCTTGCTCAAGGGCCCCACAGTGGCAATCTGGTGGTGCTTGTGTTTGAATCTGGGACCTTTCAAACTGTAGTCCAACACCTTAATCACTGAGCTACCCCAGATTCCACCAGTATATTTATGGCACTTGGCAGACACTTTTATCCAGGGCCACTTACACTTACGATTGGTGCTACTGGTGTTAACCTGGGACCTTCTAATGAGTAGTTTAATACCTTAACCACTGAGCTACCCACGCCCACTCAGTGGCTTCACAGGGCCTCTGCGGGTGCGCTGTGGCGTCTGGCACCATGACATCATTGACCTTAGATCTGGGGTGTGTTGGTGTGTTGTGGGGTGGGGCCTCAGTTGGTCGGACTTGTTTCTCCAGTGCATCCCATGGGTGATTGATTGGATTGAGCCTGCTGGGCCCCATGTCTGGTGTTCTTCTTTTTATAGTCTGCATTGAGTTTTTTCATTGAGCGATTTGTGCTGCATTAGCTTTTCTGTGGGATCAGACCAGACAGCTGGCCTTTGGTTCGCGTGGTATATAGTTATTGATGTTCAGTTCACCTGATGGTGGTGTTGATGTTATAGCTGATCGGTGTAAGGTTATTTCAGAGTTAGACTCTTAAGTATGTTGCTAATTCAAATTCATCTTATTAGGTTCATATAATAAATGATATTTATTATATACACATAATAATGTGTTAGTTTATGTGACAGCCCATTAGTATGCCTTAAAAATAAGGATATCAGGATTATAAACTGTTACAGAATGCAGGCATAGAATGTTCATATGAGCACATTGTGAATAAGAGTTCTGAGACAAGCACAGGACAGTTCGACAGGTCTTTAGGGTGTGCATGTGGGACCATGTAAAGGGAGAAGTTGAGGTAGAAATACAGAAAGCTCCACTCAGAAGCAGAATATCAGGATAAATAAAGCAGGTCTGCAGAGCAGGAGCAGGAGTGCGTCAGGGTCTGGCACTGCAACCCGGATTGTGTATTTTGTCCGCACTGCTTCTTGAACTCCGTCCTGACCACACCCTTTAACCATAGTTACTACATTTTCCATCATTATTAGCGTCTTTACTTGGCATATACATAGCTGCGTCCCAAATTCTAGTATTTGATAGAAGAATTTTTATTGAATTTCATCCTAATAAGTAACCGCTGACGAGTAAAACGAACATCTGGTTTGTCAATTTCAGCTGTCTATTTATCCCTCGTTCTGTTTTATATAAGCCTCCTCTTATTTAATGCAGCTCAATTTCATCAGCATAGTTAGATGGATTTTACCCTCGAGCACCAAAATCCATCTTTAAACATTTAACTTTGGACATATTTAGTTATGATAGTGATCAAGAAAAGAAGAAGCTGCAATAACAGCAAAACTTACGATAACTCTTAGATACAGTTTTAACGCCTCACTCAATCTCTCTCACTCTCTCTCTCTCTCTCTTTCAGTCCTAAGCTCCGGATGTCCTTCATCGTTTTTTCGACAGAAGGCAGAACACTGATGAAGCTCACAGAAGACAGGTGAAAACAAGAGGTCCAGGTCAACGTGGCCTCACAAACTATCAGACGTGTTCTTCATCTTATTATCTGTTCTGTTTAGAATAGAGTGATATGATAAAATGATTTAGATTAATAAACAGTGTATTCTTAAATAATGTCTGTGTGTGTGTGTGTGTGTTAGGGATCAGATACGAGCAGGACTAGAAGAACTACAAAGAGTTTTACCAGGTGGAGACACTTTCATGCACAAAGGATTCGAGCGGGTGAGAAAGTCTCCTGTCTGTCTCTCGTCTCTCCTGATCCATATCTTTGTCCTAATAAAAAAAAAAATGCTTTGCTCTTTTACAGGCGAGTGAGCAGATTTACTACGCAAGTGGTGATGGTAAGTGGTGATGATGCGAAGGAAAAAAAATGCATTAAAAGTACTTTAGTAATTTTTAAAAGTTAAACCCACAGTAACACCCAATGCCAAGTGTCTGCTTAAGTTATATAAAAGATTCTAACATTCTGTCTGCATATTTACACATATTATTATTATACACCTTGCTATTGCTGCATTTACGATGGGTGTTCAAGTCAAACCAAGACTTTTGATTGTGCAGAAAAATGGAACTCATGATTGGTTTTCTCTTGATTGGACTGCCTGCTTTGCGTCTGAAACACTGGCCTCCCAGAAACCCCTTAATGCCCCGAACATATGGAATTGTCTTGGAGCAAAGTCAGGTCTGTACAGGGGATATGGCAAAAACTCCCAGCTGAGTTCCTGTAATGTGGGGCCATTTATAAAATGTTTGCACCATTCGAATGATTTACTATGTTTAAGAGTCTCATCACAGTACTGTGCTTAAAGTATTCTATAAACGTCTATCAGTTTTTATACCTTCATTTTCATCCGGGTTTGACTTGAACGCCTCTTGTGGGTAATGTTCTGTTCATATTTCTGTAATAATTCCACATGAATGACCTGCTGTTGTGTAGTTCATGTTTTTGGTCAACACTGTTGCTGTTTTTCTTCATGGTCAAGCCCCTAAGAGCTAGATGCTACATGGAAAGGTGATATTTCTGATGGCTTTAGCTTGTGTTCATTGTCCCTGTCCCTTTA
Source organism: Dinotopterus cunningtoni (assembly GCA_028565755.1). Classification (NCBI taxonomy): domain Eukaryota; kingdom Metazoa; phylum Chordata; class Actinopteri; order Siluriformes; family Clariidae; genus Dinotopterus; species Dinotopterus cunningtoni. The sequence continues at coordinate 21,079,923 of JAOTRS010000008.1, read as the reverse complement.
CATCGTTTGTATCTAAAAGATTTAAGGTGTACTAGCTAAATCTCATGGCCATGTTTTGTGGTTGCCTAACAACACAGTTCCTTCAACTTTTCCCACATGTAAAAAGCACCAAAATTTTAGTCTTGCACCTCCAGGGTTGGGTTTCTGTGTACATGGAGTTTGCATGTTATTCCCGTGCTTGGTGGGTTTCCTCCGGAAACTCTGGTTTCCTCCCATAGTCCAAAGACATGCAGATAATTGGCGTTCCCAACTTGCCCATAGTGTTTTAATGCACGTGTGAATGTTGGCCAGAGGTCCAGGTGATAATGACCATTGACCTCCACTGTCCCTATTTGGACTACAGAGGTTCTAGAGGGATGGATAAAAGTTGTCGTAATCTGTTCAGGGTATATCATGATTTCAATACATTATTACTGCCATGGTGGCGTAGAAGTTAGCACTGTCACCTTGAACCTCCAAGGTTCGGGTTCGATTCCTGCCTTGGGGTCTGTGTACATGGAGTTTGCATTTTCTTCCCGTGCTTGGTGGGTCTCCTCCGGGCACTACGGTTTCCTCCCACAGTCCAAAGACATGCAGATTAGGCTAATTGGTGTTTCCAAATTGCCCGTAGTGTGTGAATGTTAACTGGAAGTCCTACCATGGTTTTAAAAATGGGAATAAATTCAGTGGTTACCATTGGCCTCCCCGGTCCCTAGTTAGACTACAGAGGTTTATTGATAGATGGATGGATTACTGCCATTGCATTTAAAGTTCAAATACAGTACAGTAAATATTAAAACAGTCGTATTAGTAAGTATTAACAGGTGTTCTGTTTGCAGGTTATCGAAAAGCAAGCGTCATCATCGCGCTGACAGATGGAGAGTTACGTGAGACTCAGTTTGATCTGGCAGCGAGAGAGGTGAGATACTGTCAAGATAAAGGTTGCTCACATTTATTGTAGACAGTGACATACTTAAGAACAAATTAAGCAATAACAAATCAGCAGCACCATCAGCCCATTATGGACTTGTCTCAACCACACATCCCAATATTCCCAATAAAGGTCTGAGGTTGTTTTCAATTTATCTTAATAAGGTATTGTGTTTAACAGGCAGGACGGTCACGTCAGCTCGGAGCCACGGTGTACTGCGTAGGAGTGAAGGACTTTAATGACACGCAGGTAAGATATTCAAGTTGGATAATAAATTCAGTTCCACTCTGCTGAGCAAACTTTATCTATCTGTAAACTTGTCTTAAAAAGAATTCACTGCTTTTTTTTCAGCCTGCCTCCCCAATATGGCTAAAATAATTTGATTATAATGTCAAAATCCAATCTTCTTTCCTATATGTTAGAAATGTAAATCTTTATACACAGTCGTATGATGTAACACATGAAACTCAGGCAGAGTCCATAATATGAGGGAGTCTGAATGATTCAATGACAAAACCGTACATGAGAAGGTTATAAGGTTAAGATACTCTGTGTTAAATGTTAGTGATTTACAGTACTGTAACACACTCCCTCACACACAGAAACCAGCAGTATGGGAGGTAGTACAAGAAATATCCATACATAGTGTAAATCAGGACCACTCATGCTACATATTTAATAGCATGCTTTTCTTTTTGTCCTTCGTAGCTGGCTACGATCGCAGGCAGTGAGGATCATGTCTTTCCTGTGAATGATGGATTCGAGGCGCTGCAAGATATCATCGACTCAGTAAGCAGCCAAATCACTTTTTCCAGTTCAAAAAAAAAAATGCTGACTTTCCCACTGGCTGAAAAAATAGATTTATATACACTACCGTTCAAAAGTTTTAGAACACTTTCTAACTCCATGATGGTTCCTGATTTTTATTTCTTTCTAC